>OX421457.1:9621876-9636876 GCA_949126865.1 Montipora capitata | reverse complement strand
GTCCAATATAAACTTGTCACTTCCATATCCCACTGAAGTCCCAACGCTTGCTGAATTGGTAGAGCGTTTTTCACCAAATCGAGGTTCAAAAAGGACTGAGCTCTCTCGTCTTCAGGGATGGACTGATGGACTTTTGGTCTGTTGCACTGCCACTTGGTAAGCCTAAAACTGCACTTAGAAAGAAGATAGCAACGATCATTAACAAGACCAACAGGTAGTTCTGATGATTTAATCGATTTGAGACAGTCATCAACGCAGAAGTTAATTTTAACAGTCTTAATAATTTCTTCGGGGAAGTAGTCTTTGTTGTCTTCTGCTGTCTTTCTTAAAGCAAAACTGGAACAACTGGGGAGGATGTGGCGTCAAAGAGGTGTACCTGGAATTTGGTGTAGGTCACTGTTCGGCCACCATAAAAATCTGAAGGCATCTCGGCCAGCGGGTCGTACTCTGATTTGGAGAAAATTTTCTACATCTGCCGCCAATGCAACTGGATTTTCGCGGGATCTCATCAGGACACCTACGGATGGTGCGGGTAGTTACCACAGTGGCCTTCCTTCAACTTAAGCTCATCATCTGGTATCTGCTTTGTGCCTTCAAAAAGGTTGCAGTCTCGCAGGAGCCGTTTCATTTGTCAGCGGTCCATAGTGTTGGGATTTTAATCATGTCAGCGCTATCTAGCACTTTAATGGTTAGATTAATTTCTTGGCTAACCTTAGGGCTATCTTCTTTTTCTTGAGTGGTTAAGTAGAAGGTTTTCAAATCTCTTCGCCCTCCAAGCTCCATTACCAGATCGTTATCGCACAAACGAAAGGTCAGAGCCATTGTCTAGAAGGGCGTAGGTCTTCACGGTCTTCCCCCCAGAATCATGGCTTTGACTGGAACAATTCTCAAGCACATTTTGTCTTCACTACCAGAGGTACTGTGGCTTTGTCCACCAGTAACCAGATGGGAACTGTCAACTTGAGTCTCGGGTAACGGGGCGGCCTCTCCCTAATTCAAAAGCTGTCATCTGGCCGGAGGATGAAGCAGTGTGTGGTGCTTTCGGGTGCACCCTTGAACTTGGCAGGAACTTTTGGCTTAGCATCCAATAGCGATGTGCCCACATTAAAAACAGTTGTGACACAGATGGGCCTTCCGCAAAATTTACTGTCGCTAGAGAGCACTCTTGTTCTACGCCCGCCAGTACCGGACAGCATGAGAGTCATCACATCTTTGAATGAAATGTTAACGACTCTGGGCACACTTTATTTTACTTGACGATTAACTGAAGGGAAAAACGAAGCACGTGCATGAGATTACAAGGAAAGGTAGAAGTAGAAAGCCAAAGGAAAGCAAGTTCAGAAAAACACGGCGCTTCTAAGGTCTGTGCGGTTCTCCGGATTACTGAAGTGGTTTTGTGTACAACATGATAGAAACTTAGCAACATGATAGAAACTTAGCACTTCACATTACACTCTAATCAGTTAAGTCTATTTACAAGTGCAGCCGAGAAGTGAACCCGGTACAATCTGGATCACATTCAACTAGTGGTCAAGACGGATCTCGAACCCGGGATCTCCGAATCTCAAGGGAAGCAACTAATTACCACTTGGCCGCACTGTCGCCATTAAATTATAACATGATGGAGGTATAAGACTTTTCAAAAATTTCATAATATTTCATTGTTTTAAATGAAACAAAGATAGTAACTTTATCTGCAAATCTAAAAGAATAAAGGGGAATTCTTTATCTACATTCTTTCCCACTAGGCCCACAGTTGTTCAAAAGGTGGATAACGCTATCCACCAGATGAATCACTATGCATCAGATAGCGCAATTGCTTCCGCTAACACTTGATCCGGAGGATAGCGCTTTACATCGTTTGAACAAATGAGGCCAGAAATATAAATATTTCATAACACTTTTTAAATAATTGTGGTTTATTTCCGGGACTGGCGGATTGTGCAATTCAGACAATTGTCACAATGTGTTCTGGCAGCATCTAAAGTTTGTCAAACACCTTTTTAACGGGGCTAAACTAAAGCATTGTTAATGCATGGAGATGGTTATGAAACTCGACAAGTTCCTTTGTTTCATGTTTTTGTCCGTATTTTTGGCCTTGACCCTGCACAAAACACACCTTTTTTCGAGAAGATAACCAATCAAATCCTTCGATTAAATTATGTGCAACTAATTTGAAAACCCGTGCGAAGAGAAAACAAACGATTGTGCAGGGTCACGGTCAATTCAACATCAATTGCAACAACATTGTTCTCGCTTTTTAAGGTTCTAAGGTTTCATAACCAGTCCCTCGATTAACTATGACTAAAGTAAATGAACATTTGTTCAAAATTGCGGGGAATTCGAAATACCCGAGTTCAAAATAATGGGGTGTAACTGCATATCCACATGATAATGAGGATATTAAAAAAGACAAAATTGGTTAAAGTGTAATCGTAAACCTTAGAATAACAAATTAAATGCCACGAGGTGTTACCTTATCCTTCTTAATGCAATACCACAAAAATGCAAGAAAAGCTAGCGATAGCTGTCCCAAAACGAGTCCTTGAGTTTACCTCTTAAGTTGAGACAGCCCTTACCCCAAAACAACCTCCTAAACTAGTTTACCAAAATGGTAGAAATGCTACCGAGGGGAAGGGAGATCAGTGGTCGATTATGCTTGCGGTAATTTAACGACGGTTCGTGCGTGGAAAAGAAGGGAGATTTTAATAAGTCTTGAGGAGGGATGGTACAAAACATGGACCCCCTAACTGCACCGAAAATGGACCTTTCTTCTGGACCCCACTCGAGAGAAGAAAGAAAACAATAGATGGTGTTCCCTGTGACGTCATCAAATTCCTAAATCAAAGTCGCAAGGCCTTCTGAATTTTTATCTAAAGGAAGTTGAAGATGACCTAGTTTCCAGTTCCGTGACGTCTTTAATTTCGAAAATACAGCATTTTGAATCTCCGAATCCTCGTATTTGGTGGGGAGCGCAACAGTCTTCGTCCCTCAAAGACAGTACATTGCACATTGAGACCCTGAGTGTCAACCTGTGACTTGGAAAATATAGACCCAATAGACTTGACTACCACCGTATCAAAGTTCTGTTTCCGTACCTGCCTCTTTTTCCGACAGTGTTTCCACCATGTTTCCCTTACTGCCTGCCTTCTCTGAAATCGTGCAGGAGCTGTGCTAATAATGATCAACAACAGTACTTTCCTTCGCTTGTTTCCCAAATGTCTGAAGTCCAGTACTGGAAGCAGCTTCGTGTAATGCATATAGTCCTTTAGAACAAATGCGTTTGAGCGGGTCTCTTTGCCATCACTTTGTGCGTCGCTAGACGTTGTTTCATCGTTGCGTTTCACATTTCCATTAAAGCGTCCAGGTAAAGTGGAAAAATGAATATAAACCAAAAGTACCACTATGCAAACAAAAGCATAAAGGAGTGCAGGAAAAGGAAACTTCATGGATGGCCGCCTCGAGGACATTGCAGGAAAATGCCCTTCCTTTTGCGAATTCTCGAGCGATGCTGGTAAACGAAAGTGTTGGGTCGTGACTAGCGTTCACTCCTATAACACATAAAAAATAAATAAATAAATAAAAAGAAACCAAAACGGGGATTACTTGCGGATGACTTCGCCAGCGGGTAGCTTGCAGTATGTGGTAATTCGCTACCCCACTCAAACAAAGATAAAACACTTACTGTGTAATATGAAAAACATTTACTGTATAAACGAAAGTGTTGGGCCGTGACTAGCGTCAACTCCTTTAACAAAAAAAAAAAAAAAAAAAAGAAAAAAAAAAAACCAAAACGCGGATTACTTGCGGATGACTTCGCCAGCGGGGAGCTTGCACTATGTGCTAATTTGCTACCCCGCTCAAACAAAGATGAAACATTTACTGTGTAATAAGAAACCGTACATGGGGTGTGCCAACACAGCCGTGTGGGACCCTATTTATTTTGTCTTTACAAGCAAAAATACAGAAACCCTCAAAATACAACAAGAATAGCAAACACCTAATGGTATGAAAGCCTACAGACTAATCTGAACTAAGCGCGTATACAAATGTTTGAAAATATGTATATACAGGAAAAACGGACAGTCATTCATCATTGGGTATTTAATGAAATGCAAGAAGGAAATGCAGAATACATACCAGCCCTCCAATAGTAAAACATTTTAACAAAATATCGTGCAACACCCCAGACAGTGGGTCACATAACCCATGATAAATACATGCATTTATTTCTCTTCATTTATTTACTGTTATTAGTAACATATACATCTAATATACGTTTGATCTTTATGTTGACCCGAGCATACTCGGTAAAAATTCCGACTGCTTCTATCGGGAGCCAAACCTGTGAGTTCGGACGCTGTACCACAAAACTGCTGGACAATCGTCCTGCCTTACTGCGACATGTGAAATTAACGCAAGTGTTGTTCGTATTCCCAAAAAACGATAAAGTAGTAATTCGACTCTTCTCTAAGCTTCGCTTTATTTGTCTTTCACATCACAGGAAAATTACAACCCATAAGTCCCTCTCGTTTGTTGTTCTCTATTCGCACGTGTTCTTTGTTCCCAGAGTTCATAGCACACTTACTGAACATTACATCATCTATAATAGAACAATAGCAAAATGAGGAATAACAATATCTTCACGCACGTTCGGACAAAACTCCGAACTCAAACAGGCTACTGAAAAGACGGCTACGAAACAGTTCCTAAATCTTAAATGCCCAATAAACTCAGCTCTCGACAAGTGTGCTAAAGAGCATGGTCTTTGTTATCAGCACTTAAACCGGTGAGGCGAGATTCTGAAAAATTTACCCTCACGTGCTGATGTTCTCTACAAAACTTTAAATTTCTCTAAATCACGTTGTTTTGATGGCGACGGCTAAGAGAAACACCGAATAAACAGCTCACATATATAGCGTAGACGCTTACCGTTTTTTATCGTTAAATATGCACATTTTTAACGTCTTCGTTTCCTCACAATCCGCGCCCTTTCTTAAATTAAATTATTGTCAGCGCGTGCGCAGAACGTGGACTTTTGTGGGCTGTAATGGGCTGTAATGAAGTTTATTGATTGATCAACACATGCGCAACAAACTTTGGTTTGGCAAGACGGCCGTCATCAATTAACGTGACAACGCTAAGTGGAGTTGTTTCCAGTCTATTTCGCGGGTTGACAATTTCAAGATATTAAAACTATATTTCCAGGTAAAAGACTATATTACATGCTAATCTAAGTTATAACATTTTTTAAAAAGGTATGTTTTCGTATAGGTCTTAAAACTTGGTAACGAGCTACTCTTTCTGATAATGTCGGGGAGAGAGTTCCATAAACTGGGTGCTGCAAAAGAGAAACACCTATGGCCATAACTTACTAGCTTGACGCGTGGTATTTTTAGTACGTTTTTAGAGGAAGATCTCGGATTCCTAGTTGGTGCATAGGGCTCTAATAGTTCAGTAATGTAACTAGGAGCCTGTCCATTAAGCGCTTTATAGGTCAGAAGTAGTATCTTATAGTTAATGCGCTGGTTAACTGGAAGCCAGTGCAGCTGCTTTAGGATAGGCGTTATGTGGTCATATTTCTTGGTAGGAGTAATAATGCGGGCCACAGCATTCTGGACATTTTGTAAGCGATCTATTAGAAAGGTGGGTAGCCTATACAATAGTGAGTTGGCGCTATCAAGCTTAGAGGTAATGAATGCGTGAACCAGCTTTTCAGTGTCTGCTAGAGATAAACAGTCTCTAATCTTACTAATGTTCCTGAGGTGGAAAAAACAGGCCTTGCAGGTATTGGTAACATGCTTATCTAGTGACATGTGCTCATCGAAGATAACTCCGATGTTCCTTGCAGATGGGGATGGCTTGATCCGTTCACCAGACACATCGATGTATTCTATTGATGGGGGTGGGCGGTGTCGTGCGCTTAGGACCAGTAACTCCGTTTTTCCTCTGTTCAGTTTAAGCTTATGGCTTACCATCCACGAGTCGATTTCGGAAACACACGCTTCTATCTTAGCTATGGAACCGGCTTGTTCAGCGGGGGTGGGTTTAAATGAGAGATATAGCTGAGTGTCGTCGGCGTAGAGATGGTAGTTGAGTCCATGCCGTCTAATTATGTCCCCGATGGGCGACGTGTATAGCAAGTACAGAATCGGCCCTAAAACGGATCCCTGGGGAACACCATAGCGGAGTTCTTTCACTTTTGATTTGATTCCATCAATCATCACAAACTGCTTCCGATCTTGAATATAGGATCGGAACGATTTTAGCGCATTTCCTTTCACACCGTAGCGTTTTGACATTCTTTCCAGTAGCATCTCATGGTCGACGGTGTCGAACGCTGCAGACATGTCCAACAGCAGCAGGACAAAGCATTTCTGATCGTCTATTTCACGGAGAATGTCATTTTGCACATTCAAAAGAGCAGTCTCTGCGCTGTGAAAGCATTTATACGCTGACTGAAAAGATTATTCCTCCAGATCATTATCACGTAGGTAATCACTCAATTGACAAGATAATGCCTTTTCAATTATCTTTGACACAACCTTCAGATTTGAGATAGGTCTGAAATTTGGATAATCCTCAGAATCTAGGTTGTCCTTCTTCAGCTTCGGTTTAATCATTGCTTCCTTCAGTGTAGCGGGGATATATGCTGATTGGAGTGACAAGTTAACCATGTTAGTGAAAATGGGTAGAAGAGTCGATTTGCATTCCTTGAGAATAGATGCTGGTATAGGGTCAAGATCACAAGATTTTTTACCGATTTTGTCCACAAAACGTTCAACCTCTCTTGCTGACATCACTCTGAACTTTGTGAATTCGACATGACATGGCTGTTCATTTGCTCCGCAAGACTGGATAGTGGAGGTCATTTCGTTAGATAGCTCCGTTCTTATGGTTGCCATCTTCTTGTTAAAGAAGTCGGCGAAATTATTCGTAAGCTTGATCGTTGAGGGCGCAGTCGGATAGCGTTTCTCTACTTTGCCATGTAGCAACTTGTCGACAGCGTTAAAAAGTACTTTTGGATCTAGTGCATTCTCTGATATAATGGATGAATAATATGAAGCCTTCGCGTCCTTAAGCATTTTGTTCACTATCTGACACTGGTCAACATACATCTGTCTGTCGACACACAGTCTTGACGCTCTCCAGCGGCGCTCCAGCTTCCGACGCTTTCTCTTGGCATCACCAATACCCTCATGGTACCACGGTGCCAATGGGCGGAGAGTTATCACACGTCGTCTCAGAGGCGCATGCTTTTCAACTATTTCTTTCAATGTGTTTTTGTATTGTTCAGTAAGGCTCATAAGATCGAGGGTGTTAGTTGTCAGAAGGTTGGACTGCTTTAGATCATCGTTAAAGCTATTCATATTTACAGAGTGAAGTTTACGATAACTAATTTCCTTTCGTTCCAGAGGTGGTTTCTTCAGGCGAAGCTTACAGTGCACAGCGGAGTGATCAGACAGCATTGGATCTCGTGTTTCAGTGCAAATAACTAACTCGTTCGCGGCTCTGGTTATGATCAGGTCTAAGGTATGGCCCTTCTTATGGGTGGGTCCATTAACATGCTGGACTAGACTGAACGATTCTAGGACCTTGTTAAATTTGACAGTATCCAAATTTTTAGTGTCATCCATGTGATAGTTGAAGTCCCCCACTATTAGCAGGTTTCCAGGGGAAACAACTAACTGCTCTGTGAGGGTGCCGAATTCTTCGAAGAATAGAGCACTATTTAGTTGATTTGCCTTCGATGGAGGTGGTCTGTAAATGATAACAATTCTTGTAGATCCAGTGGAGCATGTCGTAACGACATCCAAGTATTCAAAAGAGCTACATTTTCCTTAGGTTTGTCTCGTAACTTTTATGTGTTTCTTTACTAAGAGACCAACTCCTCCTCCTCGTGAGTTTTTCCGTGGAACATGGTAGAAGCAGTATCCAGTGGGGCAAACTTCGGCAATGGAAAAATTATAGTTTTCATAGGTTTCATTATCGCGTAGCCATGTCTCAGTCACTGCAAATATATCTACGTTATTTTCAACTGCATAATCTTTAATCGCAAGCTCCTTCTTATTGATCTATCGGGTGTTCAGCAAGCAAAATTCAATGGGTATAAAGCCATTTTGCAGTTTTTGGTTTGAGCATCTTAAATTGATAATATTTTGCCGATTCACTCCCCTGAGACAGCAACTTTTAAAAACGAGAGTGGCATTATGTGACACAGCAGTGGGCCGTGATGCATGGCTGCGTTTGGCTTGTGATGAGACAATGACCGGTATTGTTCTGTTCATAGAAGGCCCCGGGTTGAGCTTGAACGTCAGATCACCAATTAATTCCATATTGAATGCGGCGGAGCTGTTAGGATAATAGAAACGTGGTCTTTTGTGTCTTTTTATCCTACGCCGCTTTGGTAAATTTCTGTGCAGAAAAGAATCGGTGATTGCATAACAAGTGTGCGTCCAGCCGCGTGGTATGTATGTTATGAACAATACATCTTTGTTTGGGTAATGACATGTACTGTGAAATAGGATTCCAGCAACTTTATAAGTCAACCGAAGGTGCAGTGGTGGATAGGAAAAATCCCTTCTAATAGGTCGAAGATTCAGCCATGAGTCGCATTTTCCAGGCCAGTTTGTAGATTTATAGCTTCTGTACAGTGTCCCATTTAAAAATGGGTGGTTGGTGCAGCAGAGAACGAACCAAAGGAGAAAGAGTGCGGAGCGATCACACATACGTCGTAACCTCATTACTATGCAAAACTTGTGTTGAAAGCCATCTTACGAAGGAGGTGTCTCCTTTGTTCCGCACTCCGCTAGCGCACCCGTTAACCACTAAAGGTCGATTGACCGGTAAGTATGCCGATTAATTACCAAAAATAATTAGTATATATAAAAAAATCATTGCTGAATAACGACTAAGCCTAAGCGCTGATTTCAAAATGGTTAGCTTTTTTATATGGTGGCCGGACCTCTCTCTCTCTCTTACAGCCCGGTCTTATTTGACAAATAAATTAGATTATTGTCTTTAAAGATGTTGTCTAATCAAACTGCGACTCGTTAGTTTAGTGGTTAGGAACCGTGACATGTGAGCTAATATTCGTAGCTTCGAGAGTCCGGATATTTCGGTTGTGTTTTAAAAGAAAAAAAACCCCGTTCAATCCCCAGAATTCATTTCCAACTGTCAGTGTCACCGCCGCAGTGTTGGCGGAAAGAACAAAAGAACAATAGCGAAAAAGCTTTTTGCGAATTTGACTCTATTGTTATGCAAAACATGAGCTACTTTTTCTCTGTTGTTTTGGCACCAACATGGCCGAGAAAACACTGCTTCAATTGCAACATAATCTCATTAACGGGTAGCCGCAACCCCCATATCTCTTCTGAAGGTATTCTTTTCCCAGAGTGACTTTATACACCAGTCTCTGATGTTGTAAAATATACATTGACTTAACAAAAACAAGTTTAATCGCATCCGAACCCCTCACAACCTGATGGGCTGGTACATTATATTCACTCCGCTATGGTTAACAAGGCAGTCTGATAGCCAAGGTGTACGGTGGATTTTGCGATCGGTCTAATGCTTCTAACTTCTACCAGCCCCACGGGCAAGTGAAGTGCTATTTGGGTTTTCGGATATCGGGATTACTGTAAATTTATGTGAACCGAAAGGCATTTTTAAAGCTGATCGCTCAAAGAGAAATTTGCTGAAACCAGCATCGCATTACACTAGTCCGCATAATCTTCTAGTAAAAAGAAAACATTAAAGATGTGCGTAATTCTTGCTTTCTGAGAATTATTTTAAACTAGACTACCTGTCTTCATTATACAAACTTAGAATCACACGTTAATGTTAAAAAAGCGCCTCCCTAAATACTCCAATTAATTGGTTTGTTGGAGTACATTTTCATATTACCTTCATACTACTCGCAAAAGCAAGGAAACAAATGACCAAACAAAAACATTGGTAATTGACTTTCATCCTGGGTATATCAAAATATTCTGAATATTCGAGTTACATGTAATTGGTTTGTTGGAATACATATATGTTATTTACCGGCTGGGAGCTCGAGGTCCGTATAGGGAAAAACTGTGCCCGAGGTCTTGAGTACGGCCCGAGGCCGCAGGCCGAGGGACGTACTCCAAGCCGAGGGCACAGTTTTTCCCTATACGAACCGACCTAAGCCGGTGAATAACGTATTTATTTTTTTCTGTTTTTTTTTTGTCTGAAAATTAAGTTGCACTGTCACAGTTGAAATTAACTTATAACTGAAAAAAGCGCTCCAATCGCAAAGCTCAAAGAAAAATGATAGATTAACGATAAAACAGAACTTCAAATATCTCTTGGTGCAATAAATATAAAAAAAAAACAAACTGTTATATTTCATGGCAAGCACAGAGAAATGAGCTAAACAAACTAAACAATGATGTTTGAAAAATTCGTACAGACAGGCGAATAATTTTCTACGTATTAAAATGCTTTGTGTTGTTGAAAATGAAACCAAAGTTCTTAAAACAGGAGGAATAAATTTAGTGAAAAATACACAAACGTCTATCTCTGCCTTCATATCTTATTATATCAAGGATTCATCTTTGTTCTCCGTCAGGTCCTTCAGAAATCAGTGCAAAACTTAGAAAAACTACACAAGAAAAACTTGTTGACATGTGCATTAGTTCACAGCGTTGCGATTTGTTTGACTATTTCAGCGCCGAATCCATATTTTCTTTGATAAAGCAAAATAGAACGAGATTATAAAATAAAAATCCAAAGAAAATAACGGATGTCAACCGAAAAACTGAGCTCAAAGGACCTTTCTGCAGTCAGTCGTTTTAGTTAAACGGCAGGTTAAAACAATTCGCGAAAAACAACAACGGGAAAGAGCAAGGCGTCGCGATGTGTTTATTCGCCTATTTTAGCTAGGAATCCGTATATTCTTAAATGAAGCAATATAAAACGAGATTAAAAAAATAAAACTTCAAAGAAAATAACGGATGTCAACCGAAAAACCGAGTTCAAAAAGTTGCTTTAAGTTCGACGGCGCTCAACAGGCAAGAAAACCACCATGCAACTCGAAAACAGCAAACCAGCAAAGTGTTGGCAGCAAAAATCATGTGAATACTCGCCTTTTTGAAGAATAACCAGGCCTTTCATTCCATTGCTGATGTTTTTCCTTCTCTTTGCAACGGTTAGTAAGCAAAAACTTACATTTTAAGAGGTGAAATCCAATGTTTCGTTGCGCCGTAGTAAAAACATTTTCAATTAGCCACGACAGTTTCAGCACGGAACAGATCTCGGACCTTGGTCCGTATCGTAAAAAGCTGGACCGGCTACGACCGCGCGATTAGCCTATCAGATTCAAGGATTTAGGATTCCGGCCCGCTAAGATGCTTCAGAAAAAAAGGAAATTTGCATATTACATTCATAGCGGAGCTGCGCGCTCGCTGAAGGCGCACGCGCGCGGAGCACCATAGTTAAGAGGTGCAAGGGCGCAAATAAACAATATTCCCGAAAAAAGTCATGTCATTATCACTATTATCAATAAACAAGGCCAAATGATATCAAGAATGCGAGTTTTAATAATACAACCTAAGTTAGTAACGAATTCAAAGTCACTTCAAATCATCATGTAAGTGTTGATTGAACAAGCCATTAAAGAATCAACTAAGCCCAGTGAACTTATTTAAAATTACCGAAAAAATGCGTAAAATCATCTCTAATTGGTTAAAATCCATCGGATGATGAAGCAAGAACCAATCAGCTGTAGGACTGATAATCCATTAGTAGCCCGCTGTTAGTCTTTTGCGGCCCGCTGAGCGTGTGTTTTGAAGAGGCCGATTCTCTATTTGGCCGCGTATATTGATAATAATGGACATCAATGTTATGGTCAATTGACACCTGTCAAAACAAGGGATCCGCTGACCAGTATCACGTAACCATATCGCGGGCTAGAGTTGGACCTTATCGAGGTCAGCTGTTTATTTTTTGGAAGTTGACCGCTGACCAGGGACTGGTGGTTGATTGGATCGCAGGCTCAAGGAAGGTCAGACACTCACGCACACACCTGAACGAGGCTTAATTTTTCGCGCTCTTTCTGTGGCTCGACGCGGCTACACAGCCATGCTAGGTGAAAAAAAGCTCTTGACAGTCGATGCTTTTCGTGTTCAGGTACGGTTTGGAAAATATATTTTTCTTGCATTTTTCGCTGGTTTCAGTCCAGGTTTAACATAATATAGCTGTGGTCAGGACACACTGGTGGCTACGTAGTTATTCAAGTTAAGCATTGGAGCGATATAAACCTAAAGCTGAGTGCTTATTTTTAATTTGTTTAGGGCTGCTTTTTGCTATGAATTGCAGTTTTTGGTATGTCTTAAGATTGATTTTTAATTTTGAATCTACTAAGGTTGCAAGATGCCTGGACGGCCTATGACAGAAGAACAGAAACGAAAGAAGAGAGAAAGAGAACGAGAACGACAAAACGGTACACCAGTAACAGCTTAAAGTTGGTGGAAGTAGTTACTCCACAAATTCTTTTCTTGGACACTAAACCGTTTGTTAGGTAAGCGTGGAGGTGGACGAAAAATAAGACGGCATGCTATTCCTGTTTTGGTTACCAAACGCCCAGTAGAGAGGCACACGTCGATAAGCCGCGGATGTAATCACAACAACTTAACAAGAATTAAATGTTCTCAAATCAAGATCTCCAGCACTAATCCCATCACCGAAGAAAAATATGCGGTCCCTAAATGCATGTTTTTAAATATCTGCAGCTTGACTAAGACACTGAATGGAATTAAAGCCAATTTGGCACTTGAGGCTGATCTGTTTGCGAATGATATCAACATTTGCGTTGTTTCCGAAACACATTTAAAAAGGATCGTGCCGGACTCGGTAGTTGCTATATCTAATTACACCATTTACAGAAGGGATCGAAACTGGTTCGACAATGACAAGCGGGACAAGGGAGGCGTAGCGATTTATGTGAGGAAAAATGTAAAAGTGAAATCGGTTTCAAGATCAGAGTTGTTTGAGTCCATCAGTCTGGAAATTGAATTACCATCGGGCCATCATATGCTAATGTGTGGTATTTATGATCCACCTAGATCTAAATACCAGGAAGACGATTTAATAGAATATACCACGGATATGGTAGATCAGTTTCTCGAGTGTCATCCGAGTGGACTAGTGCTATGTGGAGGACCTCAACCGGCTTGACTTGGAAAAGCTTTCGAATTTATCTCGTTTAAAAGCGCTGGTTGACTTTCCAACTCGAGGCAATTCTGTTTTGGACAATTGTTTGACTAACAATGAAGCTCTCTTTTCTAGATGTTATCCTATTGTCGCCCAAATGAAAACAGACCATAAAGGCGTAATTTTACCAGCAGGTGTGAGACTAAAGCCCCTGAGATTTAGTTGCACAATGCGTGATTACCGAGAGCATCGCAAAATCATGTTTTATCATAAGCTCCTCGAACAAGACTGGAATCACGTTAATGATAACCTTGATCTCGATATTGCGGTGAACTCGCTTCACTCTACTTTAGAGAAATTAATGAATGAATGTTTTCCAAGCAAATCGATTCGAATGTCTTCTAGAGACCCTCCGTGGATGAGTCCCTTAGTGAAATCGCTCTTGAAGAAGAAAAACACAAGATCTAGAAAAGGCGGCGGTAGAGATCTAACTGATCTGACGGAGAAGATAGGACGATTAATAGCTGAAAATCGCCGAGCTATAGCGTCTGGGAAACTTGGATCGCGAGCCTGGTGGAGGAAAGTTGATCGACTGTCCATGCGTAAAGACAAGTGCAGCTCCGATCCAGACAAAGACTTCATCATTGGTTTAAATGATTATTTTGGCGATATTTGTTTTGATAGGGAATATTCTAAACCAGTTCTTGCCGAGATTGATGTGAACACCCCTGCTCCACAACTATCTACATTTCAAGTGTTTCTCGCCTTATCGCGAATAAAGCGTACTGCCACAGGACCTGATGGATTCCTTTTTGGATTTGGAGGGATTATGCTGAGATATTTACCCCAGTGATCGAGAATTTATGGAACTTATCTCTTGCTCGGCAGATCTGGCCAGGTCGTTGGAAGGAGGCCAGCATCAATCCACTCCCAAAAGTCGAGACACCAGTCGAATATGCAGACTTCAGAGGAATCAATGTTACTCCAGTTATTGCCAGAACGTTTGAAAGAACAGTGTATAATATTTTTAACAAGAGGTGCCTGGAGGAATATCTAAACAATTCTCAATTTGCGTACCGTTCAGGTGGAAGTTGTGTAAACGCTCTATTGAAAATGCAGCATACATTTCTTGCGGCATTGGATAAACGGGACACCTTTGCGGTGAGAATGTTCACGATTGATTTCTCTAAAGCCTTTGATAACGTTAAACACAATCTCCTAGTTGAAAAGCTGAAACAAAGTCCACTTGACGTATTCCTTGTTAACTGGTATGCCAACTTTCTAGATGGCAGAAGACAAAGGGTGAAAAGACAAAGGGTGAAAAGGGAACAATACAGGGAAGTGTCAGTGGCCCATATCTTTCCAACTTATTTTTGAATGACCTAGATATTGATGGGTACAAAGATATATCCTTGTTTAAATATGCAGATAATTCAACTGTCTTAGTCACGATTACTAAGGATTCCGCGGATATATCTGACATTGCCTTGTCCAAGTTTATGAATTGGACTGTTGCAAATGACATGCATGGTAACACTAGTAAATGTAAGGAGATAATCATGCGTAAGAGAGGCAATTCTACAGTCTACCCAATGTTTCACAATATCAAACAATATAATAACATTTCTTTATTAGGCGTCACAATTCAAGGTAATTGTAAATTTGGCTTGCGTGTCAAGGCCAAGCTCCTAGAAGCCAACAAGTGTTTATTTGTTATCAGAAGCCTACGTAAAGAAGGATATACACAAGATGAAATAGACCACCTCTTTAATTCAGTTGTGATCCCTAAGCTATTATACGGTCTTTCGGTTTATGCTGCAA
>OX421457.1:9601876-9606876 GCA_949126865.1 Montipora capitata | reverse complement strand
TGTGTTAATCGTTAATTTCAGTTTACAGTATCCCCAATTACTGTTCCAGCGCTAAAACGACTAGACACTTTCCTCTTCCTTTCTCGAGACAGAGGTGAGAGATGGTTTCATGCAGACTGCGACGCCTAAAATGCGGATGTGGACGAATTCCAAGACCTAACGATACAATTTAGGCACGTTTTAAGAGCTGGAAATTTCAATTGATATTTGCTGGTAGGACTGGGTGTTCCGACACTTATAAAAAAATCTATGAAATGGGAATCCGAGGACTTTCCTGTTCGTGGAATGACATTATCACTCAGAGTTCTTATTTGGGCGTAAACGAGGCAACTTGAGAAGCACAAGAGTGGCCCTCGTCAAATGGCTGGAAAGAGTGAGAAGAAAATTTCTAGCCAGTTACCTAGGAGTAGACCTGGTGTGTGCCTGTAATTATTTACGGTTAATTGTTACTTTGTTTTTGTGGGGATTGTACCCTGATGGACTTTTGCATTTTATCCATGCTCTTAATATATGTTCCAAACTGGACTTTGTATCTTGCTCATCAGGACTTTGTAGCTTAGTTTACGTTCCGTTCTGATAGTGGATTATTTTTGACTGGCTCTGGACCCTTTTCACTTTTTACCTGGGCCCTTTGGCCCTTGTAGATAAAATTTTATTTTATTTATAAGAAGAAACCAAGGTCTAGGGCTTGGGGATACTGACTAAAACATTTCATTCCGTTTTAAGGCTACATTAGGGATCTTTTGAATGGAAGTAGACAATAATCTGGATTTTTCTAGTCATATATCAAATGTGCGCAAAAAGAGTAATAGTCAACGTAACGTTATGATGCGCTTCGAAACCTTAGAGAGCAAGGCCATGGTGAGCATGAAATATTTTGTGTCTTCTGTGCACTGCTTGTGTGTTTTAAGCGGTTTAGGCGTCAGTAATAATACGAGTAATGCTGTCCGAGTAGGTGCTTCCACTAGGTTTTCAGAAATGCACAGCAATACAGCAAGTCAATCTTAACAAATAAATGTATTTTGACCTTTCCATCGCTTTTTCGGCATTCCGTCATCGATAACGGCGCCGTGTTGTGATCTTTGCAGCAATTAAGCGGTCTGTCATACATTAACCTGCTGGCACTGCGTTACGTAATCCCCCAAGGTCTGCTATTTCGGCAAGGCCACAAAGGTAGGGTACATCATTAAAAGGTAAGCTCTGCTGGTATTCAAAGTCTTCAAAGGGCAAGGTTCGTTAATAAAGTCACAATATTGGAATGAATTTAAAC
Organism: Montipora capitata; assembly: GCA_949126865.1. Classification (NCBI taxonomy): domain Eukaryota; kingdom Metazoa; phylum Cnidaria; class Anthozoa; order Scleractinia; family Acroporidae; genus Montipora; species Montipora capitata. Next base: position 9,605,606 of record OX421457.1, on the reverse strand, counting down.
TGTATGTGTAGTGTTACGTCGCATAAACCAGTTAAAGTACTGATCTGGGAGAAAGGTGAAAAATCAGGGAGGAAGGAGAAACAGCCAAAAAAATTATGGAGGAGGAGGGAGAAAAATGAGTTTAAAACTAGGAAGATAAGATATTTGCCTCCCCGTTCCTTTCCGCTCTAAACACAAAGGAATACACACACCACTTTCATAAATGGCGACCACATTTACATTCTTTTGAATTTGTTTTATTAGACCAACTGCCCTCATTTTGAAACAAATATTCTTTTGAAATTTGCTCGTCCTAGCGACGCTAGAAAGGCTTCTTTTTTTTTTCATTAAAACAAAAGAATATTTTATTTGGCTGCCATTATGAAAGTTGCCTATACTCATATTCTCGTCACCAGAGCCTTGGATCAAGGCTTTGGGAAACTCTAGGTAAGAGAACATGCGCCGTAGGGTTTTTTTAGCCAATATTTGGCTATTTGAACCTTACGGCGCCCGCTCGCTCCTCGGGCTAACATGAATGCACCAATTAGATACGCTTTTGATTGTTTTTTACGAAAACCAATGAGAACACACTTTGTTTCAGAGTTCCCCAGAGCTCTTCTCTCCCTCAGTCAAGAGAAGAGCTCTGGGGTCGAGATTGGTCTATACTGGAAAAGATACTAACAGCAATCCAAAGTACAGAGAAAGCATTAGTAATCAAGTAAAAAGTAATTAGAATTGGTTTATCACACGTACAACATTACTTGTTCATGTTATTGACAATGAGCAACTTACCAATGTCGTTTTTAAGGAATGCTAATACATGTGAGATCCAGAAATGGGCAAGGATCTCATGGATATACACACCAACCGTAACTCTAAAAAAATACCATTCTAAATCAGTTTCTAGAACTAAATATTGCTATAGCAATAAGATAAACGAAAGTTTAGACCTAATCACTGAAATGGGCCTTAGACTTAATCTGTAAAATGAGAGTTTAACCTAGGGGACTTGTGGTGGGTATATCCATGAGATCTTTCCCCAGAAATGCCTTTTTCCACGAAATGAAAGGACTCTGCAATTATGAATTGATTTTGTTATTACGTGATTAGATACCTCGATAAAACAGTCCTAAAAGGTGACTGACGCCAGCGGTCAGCGTGATGGCCGGACGTAGGGTTGTGTGCTCCGCCATTTTATTTGGTTTTCTTGTTGCAGTATGCTTCGAAACTATTTTTTACCACACAAAAAGCCAGCGGAATGTTCTCTCAGCCTACAAGACAGGGCCTGTAATGTTTTTGCAGGGTTCACAGCTAGAATTGCATCAAAACAAACTGAATTGTTTTCAACCACGTGGAAGGCGACATTTTGCTGCTCGTACGCCATATTATGAAAACTCTGATGCAAGCTTCAGCATAGCTAGACTTGCCATCAGTGGGGATTGTCAACCAAATCCTGGCCCAAGTTCTGGCAAAGACACCAACTGCTGCCCTGTTTGTAAGAAAAAGGTATTTCTAAACCACCGAGCCATAAGTTGTGACGTCTGCCACAAATGGTGTCACATTAAGTGCGGCTTTATAACGCCAAGGGCCTACAGATAAATGCAGAACACAGAACATTTCGACTGGTCTTGTCCTATTTGCACTGATGTAAGTAATCTAAGACCTACACGTGTGGAATTTGCAGAGGAAAGCCCCAGTAGCGGCGGTCTCTACAAAGAACTCAAGGCTAAAACGGACTACAAAGGCCTAAGGATAGCACATCTGAATGTAAGAGGAATCCTTAACAAGATCCGTGAGAGAAGATTGCTACTCCTGGACAGCAAGCTGGATGTCCTAGCTATAACCGAAACCCACTCAAAAGGCGACATTAACTCAAGCGAAATATCTGTTGATGGTTATAAAATTGCTAGGTTCGACAGAATGCATAAGAGTTGTGGCGGATGCATGATATATTACTCAAATAATCTTAGCTGCTATGAAAGAGCTGATCTGCTAACTTACATCAAAGCTGTCTGGATTAATATAACCTGTGATTCACAGCAACGTATTATTGGATCACAGCAACGTATTATTGGATGCATTTACAGACTCCCTGGCGATTCACAATTTTATGAAGTTTTTTTACAGCACACTAGAGAGAATCTGGATGAAAAGGAAAAATATCCTGCTCGTGGGGGACTTTCATGCAGATTTACTTCCCGAAAGAGACCCGGAACTGAACTCTGAGGGGAGACGTCTCCTCAGAGTACTTTCAAGTTTTGACCTTTATAATGTCATTGCACAGCCTACTAGAATAACCGGCTCCTCATGCAAGCACTCTGATTGACCTAGTTATAACCAGCAATACGTCTAAGATCGTAAACTCTGGTGTCTTTGACCCAGGTCTGTCGGAACACTGCCTAGTTTTCGCAGTGGTTAAGTTTAAGAGAGATAAAACTCCACCTAAGATAATGACTACCAGGAATAATAAACATGTGGACATACAAGCACTTCAGCGAGATATGGAAAAAGCCCCATGGTCTGTTTTAAATATGAAAGCTAAAATCAGATCAAACTCCTTGCCTTGGATCACCTCAGCTATCAGAAAATGCATGAAGAAGCGATATAAGAGACCATTATGACGTTATCATAATGGGTGTTTATGGCAAGGTTTTTGTTTAAACAGTGGTATGCATGCTCAGGTGGGAGGTACCTCGTGGTTCACGTTTTCTTCCAATCAGAATCTAGCACCCTACCAGTGACATACATATATAAGCGCGCGTTACGTCGCGCTCACCCCTTTTCAGCTGCACACCATCACAATTTGCTTATCTATTGGAACTCGGATTTTTCGCAATTTTTGGAACTCGGAATTTTTAGGCGAGTACCCCCTTTTTTCTTTCCTTTATGTCTCTAGTACGTATGTGATGGCTCTCCCACGTGTTTTAGTTCTCGGGGATTCCTTTATTCGTCGCTTGCGCCAATTCGTGTTGGGTTCTCCCCAACATTTTAGCGTTGATTTTCACCTTACGCGTTTGGCTGTTATCAAATGGCACGGTATTGGGGGCCGCACGGTTACCAAAACGGTTCAGCACGACTTGCATGTGATTAAGTCCTTCCAACCCGACATCATCATTATCCAATTGGGTTCAAACGATTTACCAAGCGAAACAGCTTTACGCGTTGGCTCATCAATAGACGATTTTGTTAGGCTCCTGCACGATTTATATCATGTTAAGGTCATATACGTGTGCCAGAATATCATGCGCCAGGGCCAGCCCGCTTTTAATTGTAAGGCCAAGCTGTTAACCAAATACCTTCGGGTAGTCTTAGAGCCGGTACCTTACGCTCATTTTTGGGGCCATAGAGGTTTTTGGCGCCCTTCTAACAATATATACGTTCGTGATGGTGTGCATCTTAACCGTGGGGGCCAGGGAAAATTCTATCGTAGCCTTAGAGGAGCAACTTTGGGGGCATTGAGCTTGATTACCGTTTCAACCAGCTGATCGTCTCGAGCTACAACCCTCGTTTACACAAACCTCAATCTTTTGTACGTGCCTCGCCATGCTTTTGCTACTTTGTTGTGAGCCTTTATATTCTTCTGTTACGCCCCTGTTATGTTATTGGGTGCGTTATGTTATGGCTACACAAGTTAACTACAGTTCACTAGAACTGCGTTGTTGCATTCTCCGTATTTGTGACTGCTATATTTGCTGGCGATGGCCTTATTTATGTTTCGTGTTCTGGGGAATATTTTGAGTGTGCAATCCTA
>OX421457.1:9561876-9596876 GCA_949126865.1 Montipora capitata | reverse complement strand
TTTATAGGATCTCCCCCACATGCTCTGACTTTACCCTGCAATACCCCATGACCCTCAAGGACATATCAACTATCAATCCAAGAAAGGCAACAGGTCCTGACCGAGTCTCTCCTAGAGACCTCAAATTATGTGGAGAATCATCCGTTATTAAAGGTCTCCTACCATTATTTAAATTTAGCCTTGAACAGTCAAGGCTACCTTCCTCGCGGAAGATATCACGAATGCACACTGTTTTTAAGAAAGGCGACTCAGCAGATAAAAGCAACTATAGACCACTTCAAATGCTAAGCATTTCAAGCAAAATATTGGAGGCAACTGTATGCCGAAATATTGATAGCTTTACCAGTGAATGTGGCCTTTGCAATGAGTGTCTCGCACTCAATACTCGATCTAAAGCTTCAAGCCTTGGGCATGACTGGCTCTGCCCTTGAGTGGATAAAAGACTACCTTAAGGACCGCAAACAATTTGCCATTGTTAACGGATGCAAATCAGAACTTAATGATGTGAACTGTGGGATCCCACAAGGATCTCTTCTGGGTCCAAGGTTATTCCCTGTCTATGTAAACGACCTACCAGATCAGATTAAGGAAGGGGAAATAGATATGTATGCAGATGATACAACACGTTTTTTATATAGGCTCTTCAGTTGATGCAGTGTGTGATGGTCTAAATCCCACACTGGGGGACGTACATAACTGGTGTAGAAGCAACAAGTTAACTATTCACAACGGGAAATCAGAAGTTATGGTAATGAACAGAAAACGTTTTATTGGCCCTCTGAAACCTGTTTCACTTGGTAACAAGACCCTGAGCTATGTTAACACAGGTACCTGCCTAGGGGTAGTCATCGATTCTAAACTATCATGGCAGCCCCAGATTACAGCCGTCTGTAAGACCTTCAGTCAAAAAGTTGAATATTTAAAACGGTTGAGGGTACTACCCAAGAAGGTCCTGGAAGCCATTTACTTTCGGAGCATTGTCCCTAGTGCCACATATGGCATACTGGTCTGGGGAACCTGCTCCCCCGCATTGCTACATAATGTTGAACGGATCCACTTAAGAGCTGCAAAAATTATACACGGCCTTGCTGATGTCAACTCGGAGACCTTAAAATACATTCGCTGGCAGCCTTTAATAAATGTTTATAAACTTAAGTTAACTTCATTTATGTACTCAGTATATTATGGCTTAGCACCAAAATCTATCTGCGATCTATTTAATAAAACTGATCCGCGACAATACCATCTAAGAAGAGCGGAAGGGTTTAATGCACCAAGGTACAATTACTCTCTAGGAAGAACATCGTTATCCTATAGAGGACCTACTGTTTGGAATATCCTACCAGAGCCATATAAACTTACAGGCAGTTATGCAAGCTTTAAGCAAAAGATCAAAAAAGACCTGGCCCTACTTGGTAAATTCAGTTTCGATAAAGAACCATGTTTGAGTACAAATAAGAACGAGGATTTTTATTATTTTTGACGTTACCTTATTTTTTTATTTGTTTTAATTGTATCCATACGCAATAGACATACTCTGCTTCTTATGTAACTATTTGCGGATAAGCTTTATTTGTATTTGTATATTTAATGTTGTAATTAGATAGGCAGGTCGACATCAGCCTCTGGCTGACTTTTACCAACCTGCGTTAAGAAATAAAGCTATTATTGTTATTATTATTATTATTATTATTATTATTATTATTATTATTATTATTATTATTATTATTGGAGACTTTATTGAAATATCCTCAAATGATTTAACAACCTTTGCGGGCCTGTAGGCCTGCGCAATGGTGCTCATGTTACGATCCTATAAAACCTTATGACTATGGTCAATCTAACAAATTACGGTGTAATATTGTAAAACTAAAAAATAAAAGTAGCAAAATTCATAGAATGTTCCTTATAAACGATAAAAAAGAAAAATAAATTTAAAAAACAATGCAAATAAGATACTATATACATCTTTATCATCCATCATGGAAGATGATCCACTTTTGCGAGTTTTCAATAGTTGTCTTTGCTAAGTTGTTATCAAATATGCTGGTAAGTTCTTCTTCAAGATCCTTGTAGTAAACTGCGAGAAAATCAAAGACTACTGTAATGAGCTTTACTTTATGACCTGGGTATAAGTTCTTAATACCTAGTTTTAAATCTATATATTTATCTTTCTTTTGTTTAGTTCTCATTGTGATTTTTCCTGGGTTGCATATTGTTCCTTCTATGATGATCCATTCTTTATTCTTTTTGTCCAATACACTTGATATCCGGTCTATTTGCGCCATTCATTGGACATTTTTCCAATTTCCAGGGTATGTCCCACAAGATCTTTGCCTCGTTATTCTCTTGGCTTGGTTGCGGATAAGATGGCTTGTACCGCGGATTAGAATACTCAGATTCTTCAAATTTGTATCTTTCCAGTAAAGCATGGTAAACGGGGCGTAGCATTCTGTCGTGTCGTGCTTTATACAGTGACTGTGCTATGTGAGAACAGCCACACAGAACATGTGATACTGTCTCCTGATCTTTAAAACAGAGTCGGCAGGACAAGTCGTCTACTTGTTCGTGTAACTTTTGTGATCTATAGATCTTTGTGTTAAGGACTTGCTGTCTAATGCTTGTATCTACTGACATGACTATATCCGGGATGTTTTTCCATTGTCTAAAGATGTCGTATGAATGGGCTAATACTTCTGTATCCTGCCAGTGTTGAGTCACAAACTTTCCGATCCATGGCTGTTTCATGACTTCATTTTTGCGTTTCTTCATACTTCATATTCGTTATTTATGTAATGGGCTACTTTAAGCTTGGTATTCTTGTGCACTGACTCTACTTCAATCAATCATTTTCCTCCTTCTTCTGATGGCAGATACAATAATCTTGTCGATTCATACTTATGCTTTCCACTGCACTCATTGATTACATGTCGTGTTAATCTATCGAGTTCTTTAAGGTTGTTAATAGACCAGTCGATTGACCACATGTAGTATTGTAAGATAGGCAATGCGTAGATGTTCGCTGCGCGGACCTTGCGTGGGACTGACAGTGGGGAAGTCCAAACAGCCCATAGTCGGTTCTCGTACTCCCTGGCGGCTTCTTCTATAACTTTGTCTTCTAGATGTTGACTGTTTTGATATTTTCCTAGGAATTTGTAGTGATCATCGTTGCTCAGAACTGGGAAAGTACAGTTGTTACTTACAGGCAATGCAATGCTGTTGTCGCTGGTACTTAGTTTGCCTCTCTTCAAGCGTATGGCAGCGCACTTGTTTATCCCCCATTCCAGTCCAATGTCTGTGAACATCTTCTTTACGAACGAAAAGCACATGTGTGATCTTTTGGTCTTGGACATGGGACGATTTATATCCCTCTGTACTCCTCAGATACCATGCAATAGGATTGTAAATAGTCGCACACAAAAAGAATCCCCTTGCAGAATTCCTCTCTTTATTTTAATCGGACCAATGATCTCCTTGCCTTTGTTGGTAGTTACTTCGAGGTTGATGTTCCATGCCTTCATAATAGTTTTGATGAGATGGATGAGATCTGCGTTTACTCCATGTATCTCGAGTGCTTTGGTGATCCATTCGTGAGAAACAGAATCGAATGCCTTCTTGACATCGATCCAACTACAAGACAGATTCTTTTTATTGAAGTGGGCGTCTTCTAGTATCATCTTATCAATTATGAGGTTATCAACGCAACCCATAGACTTAGCTTTTCCTCCTCTTTGGTCAATTTGCATCAAGTTGTTCTTCTCTTCATGTATTTCTAAAAGGTGGTCAATAACTGAGGTTATCAGCTTGTATAGAGTGTTTAAACAAGTTATTGGTCGATAGTCAGAAACTGATGGGTTAACTTTCTTCGGGACCATGACACTTCTTCCCGTTGTAAGCCAAATCGGTACCTCTAGTTTGTCTGTGGTTATTTTGTTCAGCGCTATTGCGATGTCTTGATGGAAGTTTTTCATCTTCTTTATCCAAAAGTTGGTAATTTTATCTTTACCAGGTGAAGACCAATTTCTTTTGTTTTTAATGCTTTCGGTGACCATTTTTTCAGTTATTCTTATAGACTCACTTGGTTGTCGTATGTATTGTTTTACAGCTGATTCAACATTCTTTATCCACTCTGCTTGGATAGGTACTTCACTTGAGTTCTCCTATATAGGTCTCCAGAATTCCTCAAAATCCCCTCTTGTTGCTTTACTTGTGGATTCTTGGTTAGCTGAAGGCATCTTTTGTTTACTTATGAACTGCGGATGTTTGTTCAGTTCCGTTGATTTTATGATGTTATTTAGGTGGCTATAAAACGAACCCTCGGCTACATCGAACCACTGATTGATCTTGAATCGTTTGTGGGCAATCTTTCTTTTTTCTTTCTGTCTTTTAAGGGCGCGAATGGTGTTGATTTTCCTTTCCTTTAGGATTGTCAAGCTTGCGATGGTAATTCTTCCTTTAATTTCTGTTATCATCCAGGATCTGTTTTTCTTCATTTTCGGCGTTAGATGACGGTTCTCGCGTACTCTCTTTAGCTCCTCAAATATCTGAGAGACTTGCTTTCGCAGAGTGTTCATTTTTTCTTCTATACGAATCATCCATCGAGTTGATGGATTATTATTATTATTATTATTATTATTATTATTATTATTATTAGTAGTAGTAGTAGTAGTAGTAGTAGTAGTAGTAGTAGTAGTAGTAGTAGTAGTAGTATTAGTATTATTATATTCTTTCTTTTAAGTTTCCTGACACAAATCGTTTGAGCCCACGAGCATAAAAAAAAACTGAGCAGAGTAGAACTTAACAGTGGCGAATTGAATCAAGAGAAGCACGGCATTTAGATCTCAAATGAAACAGGAAGAACATGAAGTTGATATGATGTCTAGAACTTTCTATATTCTCATGATAATTAGTCTCGTGCTGAGAACATTCTAGGAATGTCATTGTTGACTTCTATTAAACGCTTGGGCCGTAAGTATAACAATAAAAGGAGCGGTTAAGGGCTGACTGTGTAGTCCTTTCGCGAAATCGAGAGCAACCAAACATAGGCAAGAAAGCAGAAGAAAAAACAGGTAAGCGAATCAGCATTTCTATTTTTTTTATGCAGTTTTCTAAGAGCTCGTCTCTTCATCCATGAGGTGGGTCGGTGCTATTGCTTTAATTTCGAAGAAATGCTTTTGCTGGCCAAATGAAAACTTTCAAATGGGCTGTTTGTGACCTACATCATCGTGCGCTACTCAACAACCTTGCATGGGTAAAAAGACCTACGTGCCTGAAAGATCACCAAGAGATGATGAGCCTCATAACTAAGGGTAAACGTCATGAATATGACGAACCGGGAATTAAGTAACCGCTTTTAGGAATGGCTACATCTATGGTAGAAGAATTGGACGTGTGCTTCGTTTGCAAAATCGGAAGCAGATAAAAGTTAATGAGAAAGTAAAGCCATAATGCGGTAAGCCATTCTTTACTTGTTAATTTTTACACGATTTACCAAAAGCCGGGCTCATCTATTCATGTGGTGAGTAAGTGTCATTGCTTTAATTTCGAAGAATAAGAAATGCTGGCAAATAAAAAATATTTCAAAACTCGCACTACTTACAAATCAGCGGTTTATGGTCTTTATCATTGCGGCTCGCAACAATCTTTTGTTAGTTTGTTAGGTAAGATCGGTAAGAGATGAGCTCCTTTTAAGAAAGAGAAAACCTCGTTGAATGTAGGGAACCAGGAAGTACTAAGAGCTACTTTTTGGAATGGCTTCAATAAAATGAATTTCTGTGAAGCTCAGTTCCCTCAGAAATTTGAAAACACTGGCAAGCGGAAGTTATTCATTCGCCCAAAGTACAGCACCCTGACAGCTCCCGTTCTCGATCGCTCAAAGCTAAAGGACAGCCCTTTATTTCTACAGATGAGATTGCGTTTACATTGTCTAGAAACAAGATTATTACTCAACAGACTTTGCTAGAACATGAGGGGATAAATGAACCCGAAATAAATCAGATAGTCAGCTGCGTATTTCAGAGTAAGAGACCGCACCGTGTTTTTTTTTTTTCAACTTTCCATATTAGCCATATAACGAAACTCTGTCGACACTGTTTGAAAGAACACCTTAAACAAAACATTTGCTTGCGAATAGAATTTTTATCTTCTCTCTTTGGCCTGGCTTTATTTGAGAATAAAGGGGGACTGGGTTTGGGCCATGTGTCAATGGCCATTATCTTCACCCCCCTCCCAGGATTTTGGCAAGTCACATGAACTGGCATCTGGGTGAAAACCTGGTTTTGACTTGTTGCGAGGTAAGTTTTCATACGGTGTTATTCCTACCGCTATTCATCGTCATTTTATTCCAGCAGTATTTTTTGATTCTCGCTTCGAGCCTTTCGTTTCTTATTTCATGTTTATTTCGGTCACTGTGCGGATCGATAATTGGTTGCAGTTAATTTCTGCGTCAGTTTCGGATCTCGGCTACCACACTTTCTTCTTCGATTGTTTTTGCTTTAGTTCATCTCCGTAATTTCTTCTCTCCCTTCGGTTTCTTTATTAGGTCACTCGTTTATTTGAAGGCTTCGGGGTGACCTTCGTTCGCATTTCGATTCACGGGCCGATGTCACGTTTGGTCTCTCAGATGACGCCATTCTTTATTTACACTGCGTTGGCGGCCTTACTGTAAGAAAATTGCGCCGCGATCTCCGAATTGTTTCCTCTTTGTCCCCCAAACTTGTTATTTTGGAAATAGGTACGAATGATCTTGATCCCCTTCGCGCTGCAGTTGTTGATTCCGAAAAAGAATAGTTGGTACGCTTACTCCATGATACTCGTTCGGTTCGGATCATCGGTGTGTGCGGGGTGTTACCTCTGTTAAAGCGCTCTTTTTCAATGGCGCTGCATCGATACTTAATCACTATCTTTGTGGTGTTTTAAAACCAAAAATAGAAGAAAACCGTGGAAAGGGCTATTTTTTTTCGATCGCGCCGCTCAGTTTCTATATATTTAACAGTTAGATACACCATACGGCAGTGCATTTGTCAGTTATGCAACAAACAACAGGTTTGATTGCACTGAAACTGACGGATGGAAGCAAAAACAAGCAACCTGACATCTATTCGACCTGGCAAAAAGTCAAGTATTTGAAAACCACCAAGTTTGTCGATTTGTGAAGGATAATTACCTCGGTTCAAGGATTGCAGACATGACGCGACTGAACAAAGCAACTGTAGTCACGGTCAAAAGCACCTGTCTAGTTTAAAAATTCCAAGAAAGATTAATTACCGTAAGTTCCTGTTTACTCAATAGAGTTCCAGGAATATGTTTTGCCTTTATAGGTTCAGTTTTTCAATCCAACATTTTATCAAACGACTTACCAACTTACCTTTTTTTTTTAAAGACACAATCCACCGCAATGTTACTGTTACCTTTCTGAGCCTATGAAATCCACACACAAATGCAATGGCAACCAAAATTAGGTTAAACTTTATGGGATCTGAAATTTTGCGAAGCCAATACACGCGTTACGGATCAAATTTACAAAATGAATAACTTAAAGAATATAATATCTGTCGATGTGGTTAAGAGTGCTCCATATCTGAGAAATGGCAAAATAAAAATTAAAAAAAATAATAATAATAATAATTATAATAATTATAATAAAATAAATAAATTTATTACATGGCTTGTGTTTGTAGCCGATATAACGCGCGCTCTGATTGGCTAATTGTGACTGAATTGTAGGGCATTATTCTCCCGTAATGCCCACGGGCCGATTACGGGCTTGCAAAAACAAAGCAAAAGGTAATTAAAAAGCCATATAATAAACTACTTACTAACCTCACTTGCTCGGGACCGTACTGGGGAATATTGGCCCTCGGTCGTTTTTGTGCGGACCTCGCTGCGCTCGGTCCGTACTGGCAATATTCCCCAGTACGGCCCTCGCGCTCGGTTAGTAAGAAGTTAATAATGATAATATTAATAACAATAACAATAATAATAATAATAATAATAATAATAATAATAATAATAATAATAATAATAATAATAATAATAATAATAATAATAATAATAATAATAACAATAAGAAGAAGAAGAAGAAGAAGAAGAAGAAGAAGAAGAATCAACTAAACGGCAATTACAAGCTCATCTCTGAAAAAGCACTCTTACAGTCTCACTCCCACCCCAGTGTGCAGAAAACTAGCACAGTGCCAAAAAAAAGAAAAAGAAGTTGCTAAGTAGCTGACATGATTAATGAAAGATGAGTCGTAAAAGTCAATCAGAGAGCAATGATCCTCGGCCATGTACACAACGCCTTTCTTTATGGAAATAATTAAAAACATTTGGTGATAGCGGCTGCCGCATTCCCAAAATAGGCCCTGAAACATGGTGATGACCTACCTTTATTTCCATACCCTCAGTGAAAATGGACTGGTTAGTCTTTGGAGGTAAAGTAGCAGCAACTATTGGCGCAAAAATGGCACTTAATGCTGTAGTACCTGGGGCTAGCGCAGCTGTCGATTTCGCTCAAGCAGGATGTGATTTTTGCCAAGGTAATGTAGTCGGAGGTCTAGTTAACGTGGCGTCAGGATTGGGAGAAATTTGTACGCTTGGGGCTTCGGGCGCTGTTAAAGATGCAATGAAAGAAAGTGCAAAGAAAGCTGGCGTGCAAACTGCAAAAGAATTGGCGAAGGAGGTCGAGAAGGAAGCAACACGAAAGGTCGGTCAAGAATTTGGCAAACAGTTGGCAAAAGGAATGGTGGAAAAAGGAGGGAAAGAGGCTGCTATTGAAGTTGCAAAGGCGACCGCTTATGTAGCTGGTAAAAAAGCAACCAAAGAAGTGGGTCAGCAGATTGCTAAAGAATTTGCAAGAGGAGTAGTCAAAGAAGCAGTTGAAGAAGCGTGGAAAGAGGGTACTACGCTAACCGCCAAGAAGGTTGTAAATTATTCTGCGACAAAAATAATTTCCACTGGTGGCCGTGAAATTTTAAAAACCGTTACAGAGGATCTTTCTCATGACGCAATCAAAGAAGGTAGTGAAGCCTTCCTTCGTCATATGGCAAAGCAGACTGGAAAGACAGTCTCATCCTTTGCTCTAACCGGAAGTGTTTCTACAGCTGCTGCCTCGAAGGAGTTCACGGAGAATGCTTGGAAACTCACGGGTATTGATTATACCATTGCAGTTTTAAAGGGCAGCATAAACAATTTAAAGTAAGGAAACCATGATAGCTAAAACCTCCCAGAACACCCCTAATTGTCAGACGAAACACTTGAAAGCCCCCAGGTCTCGTTGTACACTTTTCCGTGATTCATACCAACCTTAGCAGGTGATCAGTATAGCAACGTACTCTTTATCAGGAAAACTAGATATTCAAGGTATTTAAAATTGTTCAACAGGCCCCAGTTGTTCAAACGATGGATAGCGCTATCCTCCGGATAAATCACTATCCAGGGGATAAGTAATAGCGAAACCAATTGCGCTATCCAATGGATAGTGATTTATCCTGTGGATAGCGTTATCCACCTTTGGAATAACTGGAGCCTGATCTGATAATATAATACTATGAGTAGAAACTCAAGACAAGCAGTGAATTGTTGAAAGTTAGTAGACCAGTGTTTTAGGTTTTTGTCAGCCAGTCGGTCACAGAGTGGATCATTGGTTTACTAGATGCCATTTCAGATTACATCTCAAAACTTGTTTGAAAAAGAAGCAATGATAGTCACCTTTGCAAGGGAAGAAAATTATTGATACTCATTTAATTCGCTTTCACTGAAAATAGGAAAAGTCAGAACAGCGTAGAAAGTATTAACCGTAACTTCTAGCCGCTCAGCTGTTAATTGTTTGGAGAAACTACTGTAATTCATAGTAGCGGTACATCAATAGCGAACTTAAGCAACGACAGCGGCGACGGCAGCGAGAACGTAAAAAAATGGGTATTTAGTGTGCAAAAGCAATAGCTTTGCACGCTCTGCACGTGCTTGTTTCGTGTTTGTCCATTTTTTTCTCCGTCGTCTGGAAAACAACAACGTGAAATAGCCAAATTTGAGGTTTCATCAAGAACGTCAGCACTTGAGAATAAATTCTAATTTCTTCCCTAAAACTAAGCGCCGTTGTGATCAGTGTCATTCTTGAGGAATTACCCAAGGAGCAAGGACGGCACAGTCGGTTAGTGCACGGCCTTGGTGCAAGAAGTCCTGAGTTCGATTCCCCGATCTCGCATCCTTGTTTCGACTTCTTTCCTTTCCGTGTAGCTAAGTAGCTTTAAATACCCGTAAAACGGAGCACTGATGGAGAGGTGGGAATAAATGAGCGCACCGTCGACCTCAGGTTTGTCAGTTGAATTACTGTTACGAGTTATCGACGTTAAATATGGTTACTTTACTTTACTTTACCCTTGTCTCATTAATAAAGTTAAAATAGTCACGAAGTGATTACAATAACGCGAATTTATATTTTGAGATGACGTTCTTGTTGACGCCGCCGTCGTCGTTGTAACGGCAGCTTGTTGATTTTTTTTTTTTTTATGAACTGTTGCCTGCTTGTTTGATTTTCTAAGTAATCAGTTTTATAAAGCTTGGGTTCCGTTGTGTGTAATAAAGCTTCTGTAATGCTGGCTTATGTTTCGTAGAAAGAGTAGTAGAGCTTTTTTTTGCGGTTATGATGTAGGAGTGAAACTATTTTGCTACTCAAAGCGAAGGAGTGTCATCCTAGAGATTCAGGAAATTACCCCGCTAGGCCTAAAACCTTGCTACCGCACTTGAAATTAACTTAAACAATCAGCAAGAAAACCTGAGCGTAAATTTTACAGGTTAAGTTTAGGCAGGAGCCCATCACCCGGAGCGTGCAACTTACCTATTTTCGTGCAACGGCTCCTGGTTTAGGTTTAGGTTGGTTTTAATTTAACCTAGGTTGAATTTCCTCAACTTAGATTATTATGAACGATTTTCCTTTTTTGGGGGATGTAGCAAATAAAAGAAATGAGGCCTAGATTTTTAGGGGCGGGGGGAGGGGCAAAAAAAAAACAATGAAAAAAGAGAGAGTGGATTAAATTCCCCCTCCATCCTTACCTTGTCTTCAGTTCTCCTTCCACTACTTACCTTCTCTCCCTTTCCTTCTCTTCTTCCTCACTTCCTCCTACATTAGTTCCCACGGGCTGCCGGTCCAAGAAGTTGGCTCGTGATTCTGAAGGACAAATCGTCAAATCTTGTACGCAGTTCATTTACGTCGCTATGCAAAATACACCATGAACAAGGCATCCTTTCTAGTCGTAATAACATACCGATTTTCTTTCTCATGTGCAAACAGTTGTAAGGGACGATGCAATAATTATCAGGAAGAGTGGGGGTGGAGGGGGGAAGTGAAAAACGAGAGGGGGGGACATGTTCACTCATGGCCTAAGGAAGGGGGGTTAACATTTAAATTTCTAATGAAAAGCATGGGGAGTTGTATCTATTGGGAGCAAGCTGACTACTAGATTCACTGTACCTCAACAGTGATACTAATTTCTTTTTGGGACTGATTTAATATCAATAGAACATGATTTATTGTGCCATGAAAATTATAACAAAGAACTAACAGTAATTAGTACCAAACCCATAAGCAATTTACCCATCTGGTCACATGACATTTTAACTTATTTCTAATTAAGACAACAAACGTGAATCCAGGATCACAAGAAGGGGGTGTCCCATTATACTCATTATAAGATGTACCTAACACACAGAGAGAGATTTTCAACCCAAAGGACTAACCCAAAGGACTGTCAAGTGAACCTCACGATACAATAATCTTGTCGATTCATACTTATGCTTTCCACTGCACTCATTGATTACATGTCTTGTTAATCTATCGAGTTCTTTAAGGTTGTTAATACACCAGTCGGTTGACCACATGTAGTATTGTAAGATAGGCAATGCGTAGATGTTCGTTGCGCGGACCTTGCGTGGGACTGACAGTGGGGAAGTCCAAACAGCCCATAGTCGGTTCTCGTACTCCCTGGCGGCTTCTTCGATAACTTTGTCCTCTAGATGTTGACTGTTTTGATATTTTCCTAGGAATTTGTAGTGATCATCGTTGCTCAGAACTGGGATAGTACAGTTGTTACTTACAGGCAATGCAGTGCTGTTCAGTGTTGCTGGTACTTAGTTTGCCTCTCTTCAAGTGTATGGCAGCGCACTTGTTTATCCCCCATTCCAGTCCAATGTCTGTGAACATCTTCTTTAGGTTGCTTGTAACGGACACAGCTTTTTGTTCAGAACGATAGTAAGTTTTTAAGTCATCAACGAAAAGCACATGTGTGATCTTTTGGTCTTGGGCATGGGACAATTTATATCCCTCTGTACTCCTCAGGTACCATGCAATAGGATTAAGTGTTAATGTAAATAGCCGCACACAAAAAGAATCCCATTTCAGAATTCCTCTCTTTATTTTAATCGGACCAATGATCTCCTTGCCTTTGTTGGTAGTTACTTCGAGGTTGATGTTCCATGCCTTCATGCATAGTTTTGATGAGATGGATGAGATCTGCGTTTACACCATGAATCTCGAGTGCTTTGGTGATCCATTCGTGAGAAACAGAATCGAATGTCTTCTTGATATCGATCCAACTACAAGACAGATTCTTTTTATTGAAGTGGGCATCTTCTAGTATCATCTTATCAATTATGAGGTTATCAACGCAACCCATAGACTTAGCTTTTCCTCCTCTTTGGTCAATTTGCATCAAGTTCTTCTTGTCTTCATGTATTTCTAAAAGGTGGTCAATAACCGAGGTTATCAGCTTGTATAGAGTGTTTAAACAAGTTATTGGTCGACAGTCAGAAGCTGATGGGTTAACTTTCTTCGGGACCATGACACTTCTTCCCGTTGTAAGCCAAATCGGTACCTCTAGTTTGTCTGTGGCTATTTTGTTCAGCGCTATTGCGATGTCTTGATGGAAGCTTTTCATCTTCTTTATTCAAAAGTTGGTAATTTTATCTTTACCAGGTGAAGACTAATTTCTTTTGTTTTTAATGCTTTCGGTGACCATTTTTTCACTTATTCTTATAGACTCACTTGGTTGTCGTATGTATTGTTTTACAGCTGATTCAACATTCTTTATCCACTCTGCTTGGATAGGTACTTCACTTGCGTTCTCCCATATAGGTCCCCTCTTCTTGTTTTACTTGTGGATTCTTGGTTAGCTGAAGGCATCTTTTCTTTACTTATGAACTGCGGATGTTTGTTCAGTTCCGTTGATTTTATGATGTTATTTAGGTGGCTATAAAACGAACCCTCGGCTACATCGAACCACTGATTGATCTTGAATCGTTTGTGGGCAATCTTTCTTTTTCCTTTCTGTATTTTAAGGGCGCGAATGGTGTTGATTTTCCTTTCCTTTAGGATTGTCAAGCTTGCGATGGTAATTCTTCCTTTAATTTCTGTTATCATCCAGGATCTGTTTTTCTTCATTTTCGGCGTTAGATGACGGTTCTCGCGTACTCTCTTCAGCTCCTCACATATCTGAGAGACTTGCTTTCGCAGAGTGTTCATTTTTCCTTCTATAAGATTCATCCATCGAGGTGATGGATTATTATTATTATTATTATTATTATTATTATTATTATTAAAATTATTAATAATAATAATAATAATATTATTATTATTATATTCTTTCTTTTAAGTTTCCTGACACAAATCGTTTGAGCCCACGAGCATAAAAAAAACTGAGCAGAGTAGAACTTAACAGTGGCGAATTGAGAAGTTATTCAAGAGAAGCACGGCATTTAATTCTCAAATGAAACAGGAAGAACATGAAGTTTTTATGATGTCCAGAACTTTCTATATTCTCATGATTTTTAGTCTTGTGCTGAGAACATTCTAGGAATGTTATTGTTGACTTCTATTAAGGACGTTCGCGCCAAAATCTTCCTACGGTGAAATTTTCTTAATTTCTCGCCTAGAGTCAGGTCATAAAGTACTTACTCCAAAAATAAAATAAAAAATTGGGGGTCACCGACTTTGTTTCGGAGAAAATGGCAGTGGAAAAATGCCTTAATTTCGATAAATCTGTCATAATAACGAAAGGTAGCCTCATCTGCTCATCCATCGAAAATCCTAAAAATAAACTGTTAGAGTGAAGGTTTCCGTGCATAAGTTTTTAGGGGTGGGATTTTAAGATAATTTCATGCCGCTAGGGATGTCGTAAACAGTAGAGTTCATCCTGGACGAGCGTTTTCGTAACCTCTATCGGCTGCAACCACTACCGCAATTCGATGGCACGAGGAAAGAAAATTTAAAAAAAAGACAACTTCTTACGGTGAGATTTTTTTCATTTTATCATATTTTGTATATAGTAAGTAGAGTAAGTGATTCATGATTAAAAAAATAGGGGTCACCGATGATCCAAGGGAGTAAAATCGATGTGATTTTACGAAGCTCTTGGAAAACTTCGTTTGTCACGTTTTTGCGTGACCTGTCGGGGAAGGACTGGACCCCAGGAGAGGATCGATCGTTGAAGGGTTGAAAGGTTTTTACCCCAAAACAAAGCTTTCTCGAGCACAGCAACGAAGTTTTAAGCAGTCGTCATCTTCATTTGGTTAGTGTTTTGTATAATATTTCTCCATTGCCGTCATGCTCGTCTTCTGGAGTGTGGTTTTTGTGAAATTTAATCGCTGGTTTTTTCCACGCAGGTCCGCACTATTCAAACCGACGAGGACGAAAATACTGCCACTACTCGATCAGCAGCTACCTTTTCCAGAGCTTTTCCTTCCTCCCGCTCACTTCTGTTCTGTTTGCTTTTGCTAGCCAAATGAAAACTTTCAAATGGGCTGTTTGTGACCTACATCATCGTGCGCTACTCAACAACCTTGCATGGGTAAAAAGACCTACGTGCTGAAAGATCACCAACAGATGATGAGCCTCATAACGAAGGGTAAACGTCATGAATATGACGAACCGGGAATTAAGGAACCCCTTTTAGGAATGGCTACATCTATGGTAGAAGAATTGGACGTGTGCTTCGCTTGCAAAATCGGAAGCGATAAAAGTTAATGAGAAAGTAAAGCAATAATGCGGTAAGCTATTCTTTACTTGTTAATTTTTACACGATTTACCAAAAGCCGGGCTCATCTATTCATGTGGTGAGTAAGTGTCATTGCTTTAATTTCGAAGAATAAGAAATGCGGGCAAATAAAAAAATATTTCAAAACTCGCACTACTTACAAATCAGCGGTTTATGGTCTTTATCATTGCGGCTCGCAACAATCTTTTGTTGGTTTGTTAGGTAAGATCGGTAAGAGATGAGCTCCTTTTAAGAAAGAGAAAACCTCGTTGAGTGTAGGGAACCAGGAAGTACTAAGAGCTACTTTTTGGAATGGCTTCAATAAAATGAATTTCTGTGAAGCTCAGTTCCCTCAGGAATTTGAAAACACTGGCAAGCGGAAGTTATTCATTTGCCCAAAGTACAGCACCCTGACAGCTCCCGTTCTCGATCTCTTAAAGCTAAAGGACAGCCCTTGATTTCTACAGATGAAATTGCGTTTACATTGTCTAGAAACAAGATTATTACTCAACAGACTTTGCTGAAACATGAGGGGATAAATGAACCCGAAATAAATCAGATAGTCAGTTGCGTATTTCAGAGTAAGAGACCGCACCGTGTTTTTTTATCTTCTCTCTTTGGCCTAGGTTTATTTGAGAATCAAGGGGGACTGGGTTTGGGCCATGTGTCAATGGCCATTATCTTCACCCCCCTCCCAGGATTTTGGCAAGTCACATGAACTGGCATCTGGGTGAAAACCTGGTTTTGACTTGTTGCGAGGTAAGTTTTCATACGGTTTTATTCCCACCGCTATTCATCGTCATTTTATTCCAGCAGTATCTTTTGATTCTCGCTTCGAGCCTTTCGTTTCTTATTTCATGTTAATTTCGGTCACTGTGCGGATCGATAATTATTTTGCATTTAATTTCTGCGTCAGTTTCGGATCTCGGCTACCACACTTTCTTCTTCGATTGTTTTTGCTTTAGTTCATTTCCGTAATTTCTTCTCTCCCTTCGGTTCCTTTATTAGGTCACTCGTTTATTCGAAGGCTTCGGGGTGACCTTCGTTCGCATTTCGATTCACGGGCCGATGTCACGTTTGGTCTCTCAGATGACGCCATTCTTTATTTACACTGCGCTGGCGGCCTTAATGTTAGGAAATTGCGCCGCGATCTCCGAATTGTTTCCTCTTTGTCCCCCAAACTTGTTATTTTGGAAATAGGTACGAATGATCTTGATCCCCTTCGCGCTGAAGTTGTTGATTCCGAAAAAGAATAGTTGGTACGCTTACTCCATGATACTCTTTCGGTTCGAATCATCGGTGTGTACCTCGTGTTAAAGCGCTCTTTTTCAATGGCGCTGCATCGATACTTAATCATTATCTTTGTGGTGCTTTAAAACCAAAAATAGAAGAAAAGCGTGGAAAGGGCTATTTTTTTGGATCGCGCCGCTCAGTTTCTATATATTTAACAGTTAGATACATCACACGGCAGTGCATTTTGTCAGTTATCCAACAAACAACAGGTTTGATTGCACTGAAACTGACGGATGGAAGCAAAAACAAGCAACCTGACATCTATTCGACCTGGTAAAATGTCAAGTATTTAAAAACCACCAAGTTTGTCGATTTGTGAATGATAATTACCTCGGTTCAAGGATTGCAGACATGACGCGACTGAACAAAGCAACTGTAGTCACGGTCAAAAGCACCTGTCTAGTTTAAAAATTCCAAGAAAGATTAATTGCCGTAAGTTCCTGTTTACTCAATAGAGTTCCAGGAATATGTTTTGCGTTATAGGTTCAGTTTTTCAATCCAACATTTTATCTAACGACTTACCAACTTACCTTTTTTTTTTAAAGACACAATTCACCGCAATGTTACTGTTACCTTTCTGAGCCTATGAAATCCACACACAAATGCAATGGCAACCAAAATTAGGTTAAACTTTATGGGCTCTAAAATTTTGCGAAGCCAATACACGCGTTACGGATGAAATTTACAAAATGAATAACTTAAAGAATATAATATCTGTCGATGTAGTTAAGAGTGCTCCATATCTGAGAAGTGGCAAAATAATAATAATAATAATAATAATAATAATAATAATAATAATAATAATAATAATAAATAAATAAATTTATTATATGGCTTGTGTTCGTAGCCGATGTAACGCGCGCTCTGAGTGGCTAATTGTGACTGAATAGTAGGGCATTATTCTCCCGTAATGCCCACGGGCCGATTACAAGCTTGCAAAAACAAAGCAAAAGGTACTTAAAAGCCATATAATAAACTACTTACTAACCTCACTTGCTCGGGACCGTACTGGGGAATATTGGCCCTCGGTCGTTTTTGTACGGACCTCGCTGCGCTCGGTCCGTACTGCCACGACCTCGGGCCAATATTCCCCAGTACGGCCCTCGCGCTCGGTTAGTAAGAACTTAATAATGATAATATTAATAACAATAACAATAATAATAATAATAATAATAATAATAGTAATAATAACAATAAGAATAATAATAATAATAATAATAAGAAGAAGAAGAAGAATCAACTCAACGGCAATTATAAACCCATCTCTGAAAAAGCACTCTTACAGTCTCACTCCCACCCCAGTGTGCAGAAAACTAGCACACTGTCAAAAAAAAGAAAAAGAAGTTGCTAAGTAGCTGACATGATTAATGAAAAATGAGTCGTAAAAGTCAATCAGAGAGCAATGATCCTCGACGATGTACACAACGCCTTTCTTTATGGAAATAATTAAAAACATTTTGTGATAGCGGCTGCCGCATTCCCAAAATAGGCCCTGAAACATGGTGATGACCTATTATTAATTGCCAATTCCTTATGATACTTTCAGCCTTTGTCTCCATACCCTCAGTGAAAATGGACTGGTTAGTCTTTGGAGGTAAAATAGCAGCAACTATTGGCGCAAAAATGGCACTTAATGCTGTAGTACCTGGGGCTAGCGCAGCTGTCGATTTCGCTCAAGCAGGATGTGATTTTTGCCAAGGTAATGTAGTCAGAGGTCTATTTAACGTGGCGTCAGGATTGGGAGAAATTTGTACGCTTGGGGCCTCGGGCGCTGTTAAAGATGTAATGAAAGAAAGTGCAAAGAAAGCTGGCGTGCAAGCTGCAAAAGAATTGGCGAAGGAGGTCGAGAAGGAAGCAACACGAAAGGTCGGTCAAGAATTTGGCAAACAGTTGGCAAAAGGAATGGTGGAAAAAGGAGGGAAAGAGGCTGCTATTAAAGTTGCAAAGGCGGCAGCTTATGTAGCTGGTAAAAAAGCAACCAAAGAAGTGGGTCAGCAGATTTCTAAAGAATTTGCAAGAGGAGTATTCAAAGAAGCGGTTGAAGAAGCGTGGAAAGAGGGTACTAAGATAACCGCCAAGAACGTTGTACATTTTTCTGCGATAAAAGTGATTTCCACTGGTGGCCGTGAAATTTTAGAAACTGTTGCAAAGGATCTTTCTCATGACGCAATGAAAGCAGGTAGTGAAGCCCTCCTTCATCAAATGGCAAAGCAGACTGGAAAGACAGTCTCATCCTTTGCTCTAACCGGAAGTGTTGCTACAGCTGCTGCCTCGAAGGAGTTCACGAAGAATGCTTTGAAACTCACGGGTATTGATTATAGTATTGCAGTTGTAAAGGGCGGCATAAACTATTTAAAGTAAGGAAACCCTGATAGCTAAAGGCTCCCAGAACACCCCTAATTGTGAGACGAATGTTGTAATGTTCCTTTTTTTTTTTTTTTTTCTTTAGCACTTTCTTTGGTTTTGCTTTGGTTTTTTCTCTACGGTGTTGTTATCTCCGAACCTCTCCCCTTCCCCCCCCCCCCCTCCCCTCACACTTTTCCGTGATTCATACCAACCTAGCAGGTGATCAGTATAGCAACGTACTCTTTATCAGCAAAACTAGATATTCAAGGGATTTAAAATTGTTAAACATGCCTCAGATGTTCAAACGATGGATAGCGCTATCCTCTGGATAAATCATTCTCCAGTGCACAAGTAATAGCGAAACCAATTGCGCTATCCAATGGATAGCGATTTATCCGGTGGATAGCGTTATCCACCTTTAGAACAATTAACTGGAGCCTGATCTGATAAATATAATACTACGAGTTGAAACTCAAGACAAGCAGTGAATTGTTGAAAGTAAGTGTTTTAGGGTTTTGTAAGCCAGTCGGTCACAGAGTGGATCATTGGTTTACTAGATGCCTTTCAGATTACACCTGACAGAGCTGAAAAACGACTGCGCATGCGCCAGACAGGGAGCACAAATCGTGCAAATGAACGCGAAGTGTATATTTCGATCGTTTGATCTCATCTTCTGCCTGTGTCACTTTATAACTCTTGACGGTGTGAATTTTGGAAGTGAGATCCATGGTGATTTAATTTAAGGAGACACATCAGATCTGTGTAACACATTTGTGTGGAATTTTTGGGCCACGAGATCCAAACCCAGTTAAATTGTTTGGGAATATGCGCTGCAGAATTTAACTAACGGAGGCTACGGTGAGTGTTCCATATTTGTTTTTGAAGCATGAAGTGTTCACAACGTTTGGTTAAGTATGCACACGAGGTTATTGCCCATGCAATCTCTACAGTTTTCATCAACAAGATAATTTGGGCAGGGTTTTCTGAAATCACCTGTACAATCAATCATATTTACAATGCGTTAATTAAACGTAACATATTCAAAGAGCATTATTTGAAAGTTGTCAACCTCCTCCTTGAACCAAGGCAGCAGTTCATTTAGAGTGCTGACACTCTGCAATAGTCACTTAACCTCAGGACTGCCCCCATAAAGGCAGCTGTGTAAAAGAAAACACCTTGTCAACTTGTGAAGTTGGAATGAACACAACTACTGGCCAGGTCTACATAGTAAATATTGAAGTTCTTTGTCCCTGTCTCAGGGCATTTCTTCAATGAAAAGGTAAATTGGTTGCAAGACTGGCCTCTGAGATTACACTCAGAAGAAGTTCTAGTTGCACAGTAGTGTGATCGATAACATTGTTTATTGCCATAGTGAGGCTTGATTGCAGAATCATAAATACTTTCCCACCAAAATACCCTGTGCAATCAACTGATACACCCATGTTCGGGACACTGTTGGCCTGTTAATTAATGGAACATCCATATATGAGGAAAAGAACAATTTGCTAAATAAAAGTGCAATGTCCAGGCCCTGCTTAATGTTAATCCTAAGATTATTGACTGGGAAATACTGCTTGAAAGTGGCACCCGAGCGACTTAATTGTAGTCTAGGTTCCACAATCTGCAAATAATAATGATTTATCATTATTGTAATAATGCAACACACTTGGTGTTAACATCTATGTCAAAACTTGGAAGATGGTATTTTGCTTTCCCCCTTGACTGGCCATTATTTGCAAATCTACCGTATGTTCAACCCAACGTCCAAGGCAAAATTATGGTTAGACTCAAATCTAAGAACATGTGTTAAGGCAAACAGTTGAGTGTCATTGGTTTATGTGTGGTTTATAGTATGTTTATATGGTTAGCTCATCATGTTTTCTTTGTCTTGGTTGTGTAATAAGAATGACTTTTTGTACTAATTTTCACGGCCCCCATAAAAACTGATATGTGCAGTTTCCTATGTCTAGGAAAATAATAATATTATTATGATATTGTAGATTGTGGCATTGTAATATGCATCTCGTGGACAATAACATTCATTTTCGTTTTTTGTCCTTAGGGAGATGGATCCACCTGGTATTATTTGCAGCAGTTTTGTGAAATATTAGGAGCGAGAAGAAATTCAGCCTTTTTTTTCTCAGCAATAAACCACAATAATCTTATTAAGTTCACTTTGTCCATGTCGGTAGTGTGGAACAAAAGACTGGATAAAGTTACTGAGAAATCTAGACAATGCTGTTGAGGTTTAAGCAGTTTCTTTAGTACTCTTCACATTGTTAAACCTTTTTTCAGTTATGAACTTTTTGGACCAGCATAGAACTTTAAGATGCCACTTCTTTAAATGTTGTACTTATAAAACAAAATGGGGACAACATATTCAAGCAAAAAGATCTCAAATGCATGTTGTTTGCACCTGCACGCAAACTTTGCGAATGCTTTTGATCTGATGAGTTGCCAAGCCAGTAATGCTTCAGATACATGTACATGTACTGACGTCGAAAATGGTTTTAGTTTACATGCCAGAACACCTCCAAACACATTCAATGACAATTTGTCAAAGAAAAAATTAAAATTAAAAACAAACATCTTCTTAAGAATTGGGACCCACATGGAATAGCCCTTGCATATGTGTATTATACTGATGACTGGATTCCATCTACTTAATATACAATCATCTTTTTAGGATAATACCACCTAGGCCAGTCGGCAGATAATGCTAGAGTGAACTTCTTGCTATACAGCTGAAAATATTAATTTTGTGGAATGCCCCTCTCAGGGATGTTTCGTACTTGTCTATGCTCTAAAGATTTTGTTCAAACACATCAAGTACAATGTGTGAAATGTCTCAAGGTTACATCAGTTTTGCAATATGCACTGTGTTGTCTGAACTGATCCTTGTAAAGTTTTTGTAGTTTCTTGTCAATTGTTAAATATGGAAAAAAAGGGATTTACTTTCTGAAAAAAAAAAGCCATTAGTGACGTCTCTTGATCAGGTTAGGATCTGATGAATTTTTATTTTGAAAGGCATTAAGTGGGCTCTCCAGGGTGAAGCACTTTTTTGCCTGCTCTCTTTATATCATACAGTGTATAATCTTTTCAACGATTTATCTCAGTTTCTGTTGGGGCCGGCTTTCATCGCTCTTCTATAAAGTTAACAAAAGATGCTGTGTAAAGAGCGAAAGATGTATTTTGCTTTCATGATAATTATAAATTCGTATTAAAATTTGGGGAAACGTGGAGCTGAATTTGCCTTCTTGCATCTTTGCATACTCCATTTTAATATCACTTTCAGCTTGCTTGCCAAAATATCTTTTGTAAGCGTGTCACCATTCACCACCCAGTCTATAATTCACAAGTTGTCCTCCTTTGTTGTTCAGAATATTATAGAGAGTATCTGGAACGTCATAAGGTTTTTTAATGTGTCTTTACCAACACAGACAAAGAGGCATTGTCGTGTATCGAAACCACTCGGAGAACTAGTCTCCACCGATAAGTTCGAAGCTCTCACCAATTCCACCGGCCGAACATCGCCATAACAGGGTTTATGGCAATTTCTGGTCCTCCCAGAAAACCAACAACTTGCAAAAACCTTACGAGAAACTTGCGACAAAATCCAACACTGTCAAAAAAGTAAGCATTGCAGCGCTCGTTACCTCCATTCACCTTATAGTCACACGAAAGGTGCATTTACCGCGCGAAAACAATTTTTACACAATTTCTACACCACTTCAATTTTTGGAGAAACATCAAAATTCGTCAAAAATTGTAACAAAATCCTTATCTTTCAAACAGCGACCTTATTTTTTAATTTAATCAACGGCTGCCATTTTCCGGCGAACAAATAGTCTTTTTGAATGAGCGCGCCCTTGAGCCTGCATTTCGTGCCGCGGATCAGTGACTTGCGCAGCCGTTTTTCAGCTCTGTTGTTACACCTCAGAACTAGTTTAAAAAAACTGAGAAGCAATGATCAAGTCACCTTTGTAAGGGCAGAAAATTATTGATATTGTAGTAATTTAATTCGCTTTCACTGAAAATAGGAAAATTTAGAACAGCGTAGAAAGTATTAACCGTAACTTCTAGCCGCTCAGCTGTTAATTGTTTGGAGAAACTACTGTAATTCATAGTAGCGGTACATCAATAGCGAACTTAAGCAACGACAGCGGCGACGGCAACGAAAACGTAAAAAAAATGCGTATTTAGTGTGCAAAAGCAATAGTTTTCCACGCCCTGCACGTGCGTGTTTCGTGTTTGTCCATTTCTTTGCCGTCGTCTGGAAAACAACAACATAAAATAGCCAAATTTGAGGTTTTATCAAGAACGTCAGCACTTGAAAATAAATTCTCATTTCTTCCCTAAACTAAGCGCCGTTCTGATCAGTGTCATTCTTGAGAAATTACCACGCCCTTGTTCCATTAAAAAGATTAAAATAGTCACGAAATGATCACAATAACGCGAATTTACATTTTGAGATGACGTTCATGTTGACGTCGCCGTCGCCGTTGTAACGGCAACTTTTGGTTTTTTTTTTTTTTTATGAACTGTTGCCTACTTGTTTGATTTTATAAGTAATCCGTTTTATAAAGCGTGGGTTGCATTCTGTGCAATAAAGCTTTAGTAATATTGGCTCATCTTTCGTAAAAGGAGTAGTAGGGCTGTCTTTTGCGGTTATTATGTAAGAGTGAAACTATTTTGCTACTCACAGCGAAGGAGTGTCATCCTAGAGATTTGGGAAATTACCCCGCTGAGCCTAAAACCTTGCTACCGCATATGAAATTAACTAAAACAATCAGTTAGAAAACCTGAGGGTAAAAATTAATGTTACAGGTTAAAGTTAAGTTTAGGTTGGTTTTAATTTAACCTAGGTTGAATTTTCTCAATTTAGAATATTATGAACTGTTTTCCTTTTTTTGGGGATGTAGCAAATAAAAAAAAAATAAAAAAAATGAGGCTTAGATTTTTAGGGGGGACAAAAAAGAACAATGAAAAAAGAGAGAGTGGATTAAATACCTCCTCCATTCCAGTTACCTTGCCTTTCCTTCCTCTTCCACTTACCTTCTCTCCCTTTCCTTCCTTTCTTCCTTACTGTCCCTTACATTAGTTCCCACGGATTTTGAAGGAAAAATCGTGAAATATTGTGCGCAGTTCATTTACGTCGCTATGAAAAATACATCATGAACAACGCATCCTTTCTAGTCATAATAACAAACCGATTTTCTTTGTCATATGCAAACAATTCTAAGGGACGATGCAATAATTTTCAGGAAGAGGTGGGGGGGGGACCATGTTAACTCATGGCCTACGGAAGGGGGGTTAACATTTAAATTTCTAATGAAAAGCATGGGGAGTTGTATCTATTGGGAGCAAGCTGACTTCTACCTCTACAGTGATACTAATTTCTTTTTGGGACTAATTTAATATCAATAGAACATGATTTATTGTGCCATCAAAATTACAACAAAGAACAAACAGTATTTAGCACAAAAGTCATAAGCAATTTACCCATCTGGTCACGTGACATTTTAACCTATTTCTAATTAAGACAACAAACGCGAATCCAGGATCACAAGAAGGGGATGCCCCATTATAAGATGTACCTAACAGAGAGAGAGAGAGAGAGAGAGAGAGAGAGAGAGAGAGAGAGAGAGAGAGAGAGAGAGAGAGAGAGAGAGAGAGAGAGAGAGAGAGAGAGAGAGAGTTTTTCAACCCAAAGGAGTGTTAGGTGAACCTCAGGACAGCCCCTGGATGGGCCCCTGGACATTCTCTGTGATAAACTTTCATTTTAAGGACGTTCGCGCTAATTGTTTGTCAGCAACTTTTACTGCGCAGGTAACGCGACTGTAATATGTCACGCATCACTTCAAGCATTACTAAAGATCTTACCGCGACAAAAACGCTGAAGAAAAATTTCCAGGCAGGGAAAGGAATGGCACATTTATTTCCAATTCATCATAAAACTTTAACAAGGGAGGCGCGGTGGCCTCATGGTAAGTGTGCTCGACTCCAGTGCGCATGCATGCTTCTATTAGCTCATTTGTCTCGCGTGGAAAAATATAATTATTGGATTTGATAACTCATTCTGGCTTGTGATGTCATTAAATTAACCGTCTACATGGGTTGCTTTACTTCACATGCCTTGGAAACTATTTGAACTATGAACGCTTTTGGGAATTTCTCCGGATTAGTGCTCAACGTAGAGAAAACAAAAGCATTCTGGCTTGGGAAATGGTTGAATAATAGAACCAAACCCCTAGGGATGAAATGGATGAACACTCCCACCAAATTATTAGGAATCTACGTTTCCTATGATGAAAGAGGTAACAACCAGATGAACTTTAATTTGAAAGTACAAAAACTACAGACCAATTTAGACATTTGGAAATCGAGAGGATTAACGCTCTATGGAAAAGTATTAATAATTAAATCTTGCACATGTCCTGCTTAAGGAGAGGACTGAGAAATATCCTGCTTAAGATATCAACTGATCACATAATCCTGTTCATTTCATGTTTTAATAACAAACTTGAAAAAGAGTCATGTTTTATTACCACTTTCAAATAGTGTAACAGGATTTGAAATCACTTCAGCAGATCCGCATGTTGAAGCATCGTCGTAGATCGTAAGCTCCCTAGAAAGAAAGCGCTACGACGCGAAACAAGCGCGCAACACATGGAAAGTACCTCGTTCTTTAATCCATAAGTCCCAAATAAAAGCGTTAAGTCGCGAATCACATGGACTATAATTCGTCCCTTAAACCATAAAGCGAGACGAACAAGCTGCGACGCGAATAAAGTGCGCAACACATGGAATATACCTAGTTCTTTAATCCTGAAGTGAAACGAACAAACTAGCACGCAAATCAAGGGCGAAAATCATGGAATATGCCACGAGGCGAAACAAGTGCGCTGCAAATGTTAAGCTGTGACTCGTTCTTTTATCTAGAGGCAAAACAAATGGTTAGACATGGAATGTCCCTCCTACTTTAAAGAGAAATATACGTGGTTTTTGAGGCGAAACATACCGGTTGAGTAAACGTGTGTTGTTGACAGGAAACAATAGGGAGCTTTAGCAACGACGACGGGAACGGCAACGAAAACGTCATCACAAAACATGAATTCTCATTATTGTAATCACTTCACAACTATTCCAAGTTTTTTAACCAGAGAAAGGTATGGCAGGCTCTCAGGAATGAAAACGTTACGAACGGCGCTTTATTTAGGGAAGAAAATCAAAATTTATCTTCAAATGCTGACGACCTTAGTAAAACCTTAAAGTTGGTCATTTCACGTCGTTGTTTTGCTGACGACGGCAAAGAAATAGACAAAAATGAAAAACGCACGTGCAGAGCGTGCAAAGCTATTGTCTTTGGCCATTAAATATGCACATTTGTGACGTTCTTGTTGACGTCGCCGTTGTCGTTGCTAAAGCTCCCGTATATTGTACACTTAAGCGACGAATCGAGGATGTCTCGATTTTGAAGTGCTAATAAATTCAAAGATAGTTAGTAGAGGGAGATGATTCGAATGATCTTTTCACGTGGAATGCCTGTGGCAGACCACTTTTAAAAATGACCTTAGTGTCGTCGTAATTAGATATGGAAATTAGCAAGCCACGTGCTTGTCACGAAGCTATTGCTTTGATACTGCCATGTGGGATATACCACAGGTCTTATTTTCCCGGTAAAGGTAATTGGAATAGCTGACACGAACGTCCCAACAAGCATACTATTTCACCTTTTCGAATCACTGCTCTGTCATACTGAATTTTAAGAAGACAGCATCCCGTAATTTGGTCCGGCGCAAAGTTTGCAAAATTTGAAACTGCGAACGGAAGTGACAAAAGTTGCAAACTCTTTTGGGTCACATGGTTGCAAGAACATTTTAAAATCCTGATTTAAGCAGTCAATCGGATTTAACCATTCCCGCGTTTTACTCTGTAGTAAACATGAATCCAAATCAGGCCTTTTGTGTCCCTATTGCCGTGTCGCTTTTACTGTGTCCTCAGACTGAGGAGTAACTGCAGAATACCCCGCCATTTTGAAGCTGCGCCTTCAAGCCTCTTATACCACTGAAGAAATACCGCAGTTCCGAAACAAAAAAAAGGTGTACACGTCGCTGGTGCTATTAAAAATAATCCCTGGAACAAGTAATCAAACAAGACATCTTAACCGCCATTTGTTTGCTATATTGCGCGCGCACATGTAAAAAATCCTGGGTACAATGGGTACAAGCCAAATCATGAACCAATCACACAAGAGTCTCCTTTTGTTAAGCAATGGGCTTGTGTGTAGTCCTTTCGCGAAATCGAAAGCAACCAAACGTTAGCAAGAATTTCATTTTATTGAAGCCATTCCATTCGAATCTTTATTTCGTAACTTTTTATTCAGTTTCTAAGGGCTCTTCTCTTCATCCA
Source organism: Montipora capitata (assembly GCA_949126865.1). Lineage (NCBI taxonomy): Eukaryota > Metazoa > Cnidaria > Anthozoa > Scleractinia > Acroporidae > Montipora > Montipora capitata. The sequence goes on along the minus strand of OX421457.1, from coordinate 9,569,802 downwards.
TGTGTTGCCTCGGTGCTATGGCTTTAGTTAAGAAAAAAATATTTTTGCTGGCCATATGAAAGACATTCAAATTAAAGGCGCTTTCAAATGGGCTGTTTGTGATCTACATCATCGTGCGCTACACAACAACCTTGCATGGGTAAAAAGACCCACCTGCTTGAAAGATCACCAAGAGATGATGAGCCCCATATCGAAGGGTAAACGTCATGAATATGATGAACCGGCAATTAAGGAGCCCCTTTTAGGAATGGCTACATCTATGGTAGAGGAATTACACGTGTGCTTCGTTTGCAAAATTGAAAGCAGATAAAAGGCAATCATACGGAAAGCGAGTGTTTACTCTTTAATTTTTACACGATTTATCAAAAGTCGGACTCGTGTATTCATGTGGTGAGTCAGTGTCATTGCTTTAATTTCCAAGAATACCGAATGGAGGCTAAATGAAAAGATTTCAAAACTCGTACTGATCACAAATCAGCGGCTTATGGTCTGTATCATTGCGGCTTTGTAGAAGGCTATTGTGCAGGTAAGATCAGAAAGAAATGAGCCCCTTCTCAGAAAGAGAAAACCTCGTTTAGTGTAGGGAACCGGGAAGTAAAGACCCCCTTTTTGGAATGGCTTCAATAAAATGAATTTCAGTGAAGCTCATTTCGGTCAGAAATTTGCAAACATTATCAAGCAGAAGTTATTCATTCGCCTAGGTTTGACAAAATGTTTGCTCCCCTGACAGCTCCCGTTCTCGATCGCTCAAAGCTAGAGGACAGCCCTTAATTTCTATAGATGAAATTGCGTTTACACTGTCAAGAAACATGATTATTACTCAACAGACTTCGTCTGTCAGACGAAGAGACCGCACCACGTTTTTTTCAACTTTCGATATTGGCCACGCAGCGAAAATGTCGACACTGTAGGAAAGAACGCCTTAAAATTAGTATCATAGCCAGGTTTGCAGGTCTTATCTTTTAAAATGGCGAAGTCATAGCTTCGCAAATTCGGGAAATTTTACACACATTTGTATTGTTATGTTGGGGGCACAAACTTGCCCCCCTGCATGAGGCGTCTGTAAAATTTCCCAACCTTGTAAAACCACATTTTTGCTATTTTACAAGATGTGACTATCAAAATTGGCCGATTTAGTAATTCTCAGGTGGTCTTTGTAGCACTGTCCAGAGATTTTCGCTACAAAAATTGAAAAAAACCGTGGAAAGGGCTTGTTTTCGATCGCGCCGCTCAACGGTTTCTTTATATTTAACAGTTAGATACATTATTCGGCAGCGCATCGGTCAGTTATGCAAGAAACAACAGGTTTGATTGCACTGAAATTACAAAAAAAAAAGCCTGATATCTATTCGACGTGGTAAAATGTCAAGTATTTGAGAACCACCAAGTTTGTCGATTTGTGAATGATAATTAACTCGGTTCAAGGATTGCAGACATGACGCGACTGAACAAAGCAACTGTAGTTACGGTCAAAAGCACCTGTCTAGTTAAAAAAAATCCAAGAAAGATTACCGTCTGTTCCTGTTTACTTAATAGAGTTCCAGGAATATATTTTGCCTTTATAGGTTCAGTAACGCGTTTTTCATTCCAACATTATAACAAGTGACGTACAAGCTTACCCTTGTTTTTTAAAGACACAATCCAACGCCATGTTACCGCGGCGGTTACCTTTGTGAAATACGAAATTCACACACAAATGCAGTGGCAACCAATTTAAGTTAAACCCAATAGGATCTGAAATTCTGCGAAGCCAATACAAGTTACTGATCAAATTTACAAAATGAATAACTTAAGGAATACAATATCTGTCGGTGTGGTTAAGAGTTCCCCATATCTGAAAAGTAGCAAAATATAAAAATTAAAATTAATAGTAAATAGTAATGATAATGATAATAATAATAATAATAATAATAATAATAATAATAATAATAATAATAATAAAATAATAAAATAATAAATAAGTTTATTCATAGACTATTTACAGATTCAAAAATATGAATATTAAAATGTATACACTATGCACATTCTTCTTGTATACGAAAGAGAATTGTCGAAAAATGACTATCTAAAAACACTACTAATAAAAATTATAAAAAGCCTCAAAAAGATAAAAAAATATAATAATAATAGTAATAATAATAATAATAGTAAAATTAATAATAATAATATAATAATAACAATAATAATGATAAGAAGAAGAAGAACAACAACAACAACTAGCAACTCAACCGCAATTACAAACCCATCTCTGAAAAAGCACTCTTACAGTCTCCACCCCATTGTGCAGAAAACTAGCACAATGCCAAAAAGAAAAAAAAAAAATTGCTAAGTAGCTGACAAGATTAATGAAAGATGAGTCGTAAAAGTCAATCAGAGTGCAATGATCCTCGACCATGCCCACGACGCCTTTCTTTATGAATATAATTAAAAATATATTGTGATAGCGGCTGCGGCATTCCCAAAATAGGCCCTGAAACATGGTGATGACCTACTATTAATTGCCAATTCCTTATGATACTTTCAGCTTTTGTTTCCATACCCTCAGTGAAGATGGACTGGTTAGCCTTTGGAGGTAGAATAGTTGTAGTTTCTGGCGCAAAAATGGCACTTAATGCTGCAGTACCTGGGGCTAGCGCAACTGTCGATTTCGTTCAAGCAGGATATGATTTTTGCCAAGGTAACGTAACCGGAGGTCTAATCAACGTGGCGTCAGGAGTGTGCGAAATTTGTACACTTGGGGCTTCAGGCGCTGTTAAAGATGCAATGAAAGAAAGTGCAAAGAAAGCTAGCGTGGAAACTGCAAAAGAATTGGCGAGGGAGGCCGAGAAGGAGGCAGCACGAAAAGTTAGTCAAGAACTTGGCAAACAATTGACAAAAAAGATGGTGAAAGACGGAGGGAAAGTGGCTGCTATTCAAGCTGCGAAGGCGGCAGCTTATGAAGCTGATAAAAAAGCAACCAAAGAAGTGGTTCAGCAGGTTTCTAAAGAAATTGGAAGAGGAGCAGTCCAAGAAGCAGTTGAAGAAGCTTGGAAAGAGGGTACCAAGATAACCGCCTTGAAGCTTGAGCATTATTCTGCGATAAAAATTATTTCACTGTGGCCGTGACATTTTAGAAATTGTTACAAAGGATCTTTCTCATGACGCATGATATTCAAGGGATTTAAAATTGTTGAACTGATCTCATACATATAATACTATAAGTAGAAACTCAAGACAAGCAGTGAATTGTTGAAAGGTAGTTGACCATTGTTTTAGGTTTTTGTATGCCAGTCGGTCAGAGAGTAGATCATTGGTTTAAAAGATGCCATTTCAGATTACACCTCAGAACTAGTTTGAAAAAGAAGCAATGATAGTCACCTTTGTAAGGGCACAAAATTATTGATATTGTTTGTATTGATTTAATTCGCTTTCACTGAAAATAGGGAAAGAACAGCGTAGAAACTATTAGCCGTAACTTCTAGCCGCTCAGCTGTTAATTGTTTGGAGCATTCACTGTAATTCATAGTAGTGGTACATCAATGGGAACTTAAGCAACGACAACGGCGACGGCAACGAGAACGTCAAAATTTTGCATATTTAGTGTGCAAAAGCAATAGCTTAAATTCGAGTCGAGTCGAGTCGAATCGCTAACATTTAAAGCAGCCTTTCTCGTGGTCTTGCTGTATTATTATTTTTTTTTTTTAAGTGTCTCGCGAATCGACTTGGCGCCAGCAAGACGACTCGTCTAAGAGCGACATGACTAGACTCGATTCGTGTCGAATCGTCAACAGGTTGTAAGCCTCTGCTGGTTCTTGTGACGAATTGATTTTAACTTTCTCCAATCGTCAAGTCCAAAGACGAACGCACTCACTTTGGGTGTATTGGACATGTGTGAAAGATTGGAGGGAAGATTGTGAAGATATTGACTTGGCAGCTGTGAAAGGTAAAACTGAACTTTTGTTGTAGTCAGTCCTGCGCTCGTTTGAGTTTCTTTTCTTTTTTGAGTCTCCACTGGCCAGAGTCATTTCTGTCGCAAATGGATTAACACCGATATAACATATCATTTGTTGTGTCATGCACACGTGCAAATACATTTGCCACAGAAAACTGTGTCACATAAAAATTGCTTGTGTGGATGCGGCTTAAATGAGGAAGTACAACACGGGTGGAGATCAGAATTTAACTAATGACTGTTATCCAGGCAAATAATTAATTGTTCCATTGCTTACAAAAACTGATGGCTTGCTCCTATGAGGAGCAGGGTTGTTACGAGAATGGAAATTATACGATTCTGACTAGCCTTGGTTAGCTTTAAATGAGACTTCATAGCGAGGAGACAGTGATTACGAAGTCGTATGGCTGAGTGATTATTAACTTCTGTAAGCAGTTGTCTGTGACGCTAAAAACTCAGTCTGGTGACATTCATTTAAGTATTTTTTTCGCTTTATAATGCAGTTAGGATCAATTAGTATTCATCAGCACAAATGGTGAGTTCACACTAGACCCTAAAGTGCACTTCAAACTTATTTGAAGTGCACTCAGATTCTTGTGAAGAAATTGCATTTACACTATCATTAACGCTGCCACACACATGTTTATATCAAAATATCTGTGAAGACAAAAACTGTAGAACTATTCAGTTGAACTATTTCAAGCTCTGATTTTCTGAACCGAAGACCGCCTCTTTAAATAGGAAAGCGAAACAATGCGACCTCATAGGCTCAGAATATTATTTTCATTTTACTTTTATTTTTGCTCATGCTGTTACGACAAGCAAGTCTTGTCCAACACAGCCTTCTCCTCGTTTTTTTCGCAAGAAACTTTCCACATTTCGCGTTAGAAAACCAGCATCCGAGAAGAAAAGCTTGGACATGGCCAAGGCCGCAAAACTGGTTCCGTGTTCTTTTAAGAAACCACGCATTAGATGTCCTATATGGAAAGAGCTTTTCAGCGTCACTCGCCCAACTTTTGCATATAAACGTAATTCGTGTGGGACCAGATCTCCAAAAACAACAAACTCGAACGCGAACTCCTGTAAGTGTAGACGAAGGGGTTGGATTGGCTTTGTGGCGAATCGCAACAGGTAGTTCTTTAGAAGTAGCGGCTTACCATAAATCGCTCTTTGTACTTATTGTAGAGAAAGGGAAAATTAAATAATAATAATAATAATAATAGTAATAATAATAATAATAATAATAATAATAATAATAATAATAATAACAATAACAACAATAATTATTATTTTTTTTTTTTTAAAGCACGAAGGGGAGTATTTTGTTAACACATCTCCTTTATGTAAGAACAAATACTCCCCTCCGTGCTTTAGTATTCTGGATTCTGCCAGCAACTCAATTGATTTAAAACTCAAAGAAGCTTTTTATATAAATAAGATCAAACCGGAACTTAACAAACAATTGCAGCATTACAACACTTTTCTCACGTTTTAGTTTACACCTTGATGTTTGGTGTCACGCTGTAAATAGTACCCGCTTTTGTATTACGTCATGTTGTAATAATTTTTTCATCTACCCGTAGACTTTATAACTGTTCACACTTAGGAACTCATTAAACTGATGATGACATAAGCATCCCGAAACATGTCTTTTAAAGAAGTTGTCTTTCTTACAATAATAATAATAATAATAATAATAATAATAATAATAATAATAATAATAATAATAATAATAATAATAATAATAATAATAATAATAGGAGATAGAATAATAATAATAATAATAATAATAATAATAATAATAATAATAATAATAATAATAATAATAATAATTGAATATTGACCAGTACAGCATTTGGGAAAAAAGAAAACAAAATAAAACAAAATTCATTGGAAAATTAAACAAAGTACATGAGAAGCTGAAAGAGTAATGCAAATATAATAAGTTCGGTTTTCAAGGCATATTCAAATCCGATAAATCAACATATTCATTTGCCTCCGAGAGTTACTGAAGGAGCATATTGTGAATGTTGCGTTTAAATTTCCTTTTAGGCATTTGATGAAATTCACTAGATAGGCTATTCCAGATTCTAACACCATTCCTTGAAATAGACATAGTTTGCTTGTTTATTAGAGAATATTTGAGAGAGAAGTTACCTCTTGTTGATGATCTTGGAATATATGAATTAATATTATGTTGGTAATGAAATAAATTACTTATTTGGGGTGGAGATATATTATTTGAGACGTCATGCATTAAAATGGCAACTGACTTGAAGTAAAGAAGATCTAGAGGTAATAGAGTACAAGAGATGAAGAGGGGTATTGCGTGTGTTTTATAATCACAAAAAAACATAAGGCGAAGAGCACGTTTCTGAAGACATAAGATTATGTTTCTGTGATTTTTTCCTGCTCGGCCCCACGCTGTCACACCATATAATAAATAGGGTTGAATCAGCGATCTGTAAATATATGTTGTACAGTATTAAGTGGTACGAAGTGTCTTAACCTAGTAATAATACCAATCGATATACTTATTTTGAGGCTATATGTAAAATATGATGTTTCCAGGAGAGATTCTACGCTTGGCTACGCTTGTAAAATTTCTTCCGTTTCTTCTCGATTCCAGTCTGTATTTTTTGGTAGTTTGAATTTCTTTGAGTAGCTGCAGAGGTTTTAATTTCTGTGTCTTCTGTGAGCCGGGTTGCAGCACGGCCCGTCGCCATCGGAGCGTCTAATAATTCATCATGTACATCATGACCGCTTAGTACCCGTGGACACGAAAAACTGCCTTGAACGGCCCCGGTCTGAATTATTAAAATTTAAAGAATAAACTGCATTCGGTAAATCACTGCAAATGGCTTGAAAAGAAGACGTAACTGGTAGTGGAACATATCTCCTTTCGTTTCCAGCACCAAGTCAATAATTTGTTTTGGACGGTTTGATTGGGTAAGTGCACTCTCAATAAATGTTTCCATGACCTTGCCTGAGAGTGCACTTCGGAACTTTGATGTTTTTAGGTTTGCGTAGCGACCAATTACGATCAGTCAAGCGAAACAAGACCCATTCACACACAAGTTCGTCTCAAGTTAACTTGAGACACACTTCAAGTGCACTTGAAACGTCTCGTGTGAACCCACCTAATGTTTTGCACCGATTGGCCAATTGTTTCTAAAAGGTGTGATTTTATTCTACACAACAACTTTCAACATGTTTCCTGAGAGTGAAGGTTCTTGAATCAACGCTTAGAAACATTTTTTTTTCGAAAGCTTTCGCCTACTATCATGTCTCATAAGTTTAGGGTCTCAACTTACAGCCAAACTCGGCTTATAAGTAATAAAATACGGTAGTTTGATCATTCATTGATTTCTTACTTGTCTTTGCTTCGTGACACCCTCCCTTTTGAATCTAATCGGATAAGAAAACTAAAATTTACTCTGTGGCAAGAAAAATTCAAGATACGTCATTTACGTGCTGTCTCCATGTGCACAGAAAGAATAGAGGGCAGTATAGCTCGATCAAAGAACAAAAAATTAATTAACTAGACCCAGCAAGCTAAAATGATAGAGGTGTGGGATTGCAGAAAACCACCTTGCATCTAATTTGCACTTCATTTAAAGCGCCTATGAAGTAAAAAATAATGGCCTTTACAGTTTTGAAGTTTTTTTTTGTTTCAGAGATATTTGTTAGTTTTTGTGTTATGCAAATTAGCAAATTGATGACGTCATCAGTGGTTCCGCTGGAAGAGGGATCACAAAATCAAGAATATTTCTCAAACTGTAACAGCGATATGATTCAAACTTGGCATGAGTAATAACCCTTAAGTAAGGTGCAAGGTGATGCAGAGTATGATGTAACCATGGCAACATTAAATAACCTCAGGAGTGAGGAGTGAGGTAAGACGTGTCTTTGAAGCGCTGGAATAAGTGAGCAGGTAAACGATGTAATTCCTAAGCTTAAACTGGCCCTCTATCGCTGAAACTAATATGCCTAAC
>OX421457.1:9539376-9554376 GCA_949126865.1 Montipora capitata | reverse complement strand
TGAACGACTTTGACACAGATCGATGCAAAATGACTTCAATAAAGAGTCGATGGCACCATTGCACCAAACCACTGATGATTTAGATCGGTTGGGTTCTCTTGTAAAACGAAGCTGAGATATCAATCTGCATGTCACCATTAAATAACTTACGTCGTATTCTTCAATCAAATGGTTTACGTGCCGTGGTATCCTTTCGATTTTCTGACCAAAAACTTCCAATCTTTCCTAACCTGTTATTACAGATGACTGACGACCACACTAGCTGACGAACTTAACGTTCGTGTCGGCTTGTTGATCAGAAAAATGTGTTGCAATTAAATGCTGTAAGGTGGGTGACGCAACGCATGATTTCCGACAATATCAATAAGAGGTGATGAGTCATTGGGGTGTTACAGACCGCCAAACCGCAGTAACAAATCACACAGAACCGCGAAGTCTCGATCAATATCGAAAACCGCATACAAAATTGTAAACAATTGAATATCTACAGAACCTAAGAAAATGTGATAAATTGGTTAGAGTGCGTCATGCGAACTAATCTACAGCTTTTCACGGTTTCTGTACATACTATGGACGCGAACTTCGCTTTTTTTATTTTTTTTTCTTCTTCTTCTTTTCTTTTCTTTTTTGCTTTTCTTTCTAGTTTGGTTTTAACCGAAAAGGAAACTCGCAAATGATTATCCCTTCGCAACAGTAAACTTTGGGTAGGTTGCCATGGGCAACGGTAAGAACATTTCTTCCATAAACATATGGGTCCCATCCTTGTTTTTTAGATAAACGTTCGGGATATCGCTTATATTTAGATGGGAGGGGATGTAGACTGGCTCAAATTCGTGAACTTACTCGGGCTACAAAGGTAATTCGCTCTTCTTGTAAGACGCAGGCGTTGCAGGCTAGATTTAATTTGCGATAGCGAGGAGCTCTGAATGCGATTATCCATTACTGTCAAGGTAAATATTATTTGGCCAAGGGGCGCCATTACTGATAACGGATCGAAAGCCAAGAAACGAAAAATCGATACCAAATCCATAAATTCACTTTGTTTTTTGGCCAAAGCCAAAAACGCCAAGATAAAAACCACAATCAATCAAGCATTATTAAGAATACATGGCATTCCCATGTGACTTCAGGGGAGTCGGAATTTCGTCCTCCGACGCCATCTGGCCATCTCAACTAGTGACTTCACGTAAGAATGCCATGTATTTTTATTGGATACCTGATTTACAAAGCTCATCTCGATTCTCACGTTTTCCTCATGGCCTCACGAGGCGAATTTCTTACCAAGATTTTCCCGCACACCTGAGAAAAAGGCTGCGCAAACCGCCTCCCGAGACAGTTTTCTCAGCTCCTTCCTTACCGTGTGTGGTGGGCTTTAACTAATTGAAGCGCCAGTTTTCAACTTTCAGTAGATTAGAGCTGAAGCCACTGTTTTAACTGACAAGAAGACGCTTTCAAAAACAACTCAAGCAAGCCCAAGGTGAAATAGATTCCGACACAAGTCTCTCTTGACGGTGACATAGCTTCGTTTCGACCAATCAAGTTGTCAAAAACACAATTGTCGGAGAATCCAAATCGGTACAATTGCGAGACCACATGTATTGGTTTATTCGCTAATTCATTCATACAAGATAGTAAAGGCCCGGGAAAACGACTTTAACATTTGCTTCAACATCCCTTCGATTTTGTAGAACAGCGATCTTAAAATCGTTTGTTCCCCCCTTTCAACTGTGTTGAATCGAAGTTGAATCGATGTTGAATGAGTTTACAAGCCTTTAAACTCTGCTTTAATAACCATTCTACATTTCTTTTGTTATCGCTACTGTTGATCGAAGTTGAGGCCGTTTGCCCCCGTCTTTCAACATTGTTGGGTATGAGCGTGCGCACTAATCGGTCCCTCAATGACGTATCCATATCCGCATCCATTGTAACAACCGCGTCTGCAGCCTGGCACTGACGTTGAATCAAATGTTGAATGATATGTTGAAACCGTTTGCCCACCCCATCAGTCAAAATTGTTCAACATCGAATAGATGTTCAAGTAAATGTTGAAGTCCTTTGCCCGGGCCCCTAGCCAGCTTCAATTGTTACAGGGTTGCCTATGGCAAACCCAGTCGGAATCTGTGTTTAGTTTCGTGGGTTTTTTTATTTTCCGTGTCGGTAAAAGTCTTGCCTGTCACTCCCTTGCTAAGTGGTGGCTTTGTGCATAGAGCCTTCTGCGCGTATTTTCTCAGGATCGAGAGGGTAGTGGGAAATGCGTAGGTTTCTCTGGTGGACACAGTAGAACGATTAACTTAACCGGCAATGGCGTCGAAAGTCATGTAACGCGAATAGCGTTTTAGTGGATCTTTGAACAAAATATACCCTTATGAACCTCATGAATGGCAGGTCAATTGGATATACAGGCGGTGGAATCTTAAAAGCGACGAGTAATGGACTTTGACAACAATCTATCGTCCATCGAGCCGAAATCAAAGTGAGCTGTATTTACCTGAAGTATATGGTAATTTGACACGATTGAGTTTCTTGCCTTCACGCACGCAATGAAATAGGAAGAGGTTCTCGCCTCTAAGAGCACATATGTTGTTTGTTTCAATAAATTTTTCGCTGGAAAAGGATTCTGTGGTATTTTCTGCCTTTGTGAATTATAATATCATGTTGTGTATTGAATTTCCGAGCTTAAGGTTGAAATGTGATATGGGAGAAGTTTTTTAGTATTGCTCTGTAAGCAGGAAGGGTTCACAGGCCTGTTGGAAGCGTGCTTGAGTTTCAACAAAATGAGCTCCAAAATCAGTGAAAAATTGTGACGCAGATGAATAATAAAGTAGCTGCCATTTCCAAAATGATGAAATTACCTGGTGATAAATAACGTCGAACGCGTCTTGGAGAGTAAATTTTGACTTTGCATAAACAAGAGTTGGGCGATTGTGATCTTTGTTTTGACTTCGCTCATCTCATTGTCAAACTTTATAACACTTGACAGAAAAAGAAACTTACCAAAACCCGGTATCTTGCCATCATTTGACACAGATGCTTCACTGTTTGGCGAGTAAACATGCCGCGGTAACTTAATCACGGCGCCCGCTGAATTCCGGCCATGTCACTTTCGATTTGGCGATTTATTTACACGTAGCAAAAATCTCCCAAAATGTTTGTCGCTGATCGTAACTTTTTATATTCTATATTCACGGTTCAAAATTAATGTTGTTTTCATGTCGTAAATATGTTATTCTCGATCGACCGTCCTGGAGACTTCCTTCTGCTCTTTCTAAAAACTGTGTATCAATTGTTATTTACTTTTGCATCAATATTTGTTTTTGCATAAAGCAAGCTAACAAGATCTGTACCTTGCTGAGTTCGCATTTGTTAGCGTTAATAGTATTTTCGGTCCGATGCTTCTGTTTTATGAGGGGTGTATTGTTTTGGTCTCCCATCCAAACACTAACCCCGCCGAACAGGGATTACCTTTAGTGAACTTCTGCATTACAAAGCTGTCAGGTGCTCAGCGGGCACGCTTCAACTTGTGGTGGAAAGAAGTTGCATGATCAACATGTCAGCCCAGAAGCCAATGTTTCTCACTTCCCATTTATTTTCTTCAATCTTTCTGGGTTCAGTACTTTGCTAGTAACCACATGTCTTCTCAGGCTATTTACCCAAGATTTCTACCATGGCACTACAATGATAGACAATACCAAAACAACATCGTGCACTGTTAGAGCTACATATTACGCAAGGACAACTTGAATCTCCTGGAAGACAACACACAGCTCAGTTGACAATATGGAATAAATCGCTGTGTTACTTCACTACCACACGTAAGCAATGCGTGTCGACTTTTTTTAAAGAGGACAGGAATTTCTTCTTTCTGACAAATGATTAATTAATAGGCCGGTAGCCAGGTTTTTAACCTCAGAAAAGGATCTGTTTCGTCGAACGAACGTGTGAGGACCTGTGAGCCAAAGGTATGACTTCTGGGTGACCCCTAAAATAGTCTTAATGACCCCCCAACTTGAAAAAAATTGCCTGGAACGCTGCACGTACCACAGGCAACCCAGTGTACCCTAACGGAGGGTCTAGTTTATTATTTTTTTTCCGTGTCGGTAAAAGTCTTGCCTGTCACTCCCCTGCTAAGTGGTGTCTTTGTGCATAGAGCCTTCTGGGCGTATTTTCTTAGGATCGAGAGGGTAGTGGGAAATGCGTAGATTTCTCTTTGAGACACTGTAGAACGATTAACTTAACCAGCAATGGCGTCGAAAGTCATGTAACGCGAATGGCCTTTTAGTGGATCTTTGAACAAAATATACCCTTATGAAGCTCAATAATGGCAAGCGAATTGGATACTGAACAAGACAGGAGGTCGAATGTTAAAAGCGACGAGTAATGGACTTTGACAACAATCTGTCGCCCGTCGAGCCGTAATCAAAGTGAGCTGTCTTCCTAAAATTTTGCCAAGTGTGGTGTTTTGTACAACACTGAAACCAAATGAACAGTTCTCTGGTAACTCAGTATGGGTTCAACAAAGACAGAGAAGGAATCCATATAGTGGATCTCAGTTGTCTCGCTATTTGTATTTACTTGTTCTCAACTCTGCACAGTCTTCCGGTAACAATTGGAAATTTCACTAATAAGTCATTGACGTGAATGGCGTTTTGGTGGATCTTTAAACAAAATATACCCTCATGGAGCTCGGAATGGATCGTCAATTGGATGAGCAAGACAGCGCTGAAAAATAAATATCTGGATTTTAAGCGACGAGTAATGGTCTTCGACAACAATTTCATTTTTCGCCTTTGGATATCAAGTGACCTTTGTTTCTAATATTTTACTAACTTGGTATTATATAAAACACGGAAATCAAATAGCAGTTTTTTTATGGATTTAACAAATTAACATTGAAGGAATTGAACGCCTAAAAGAATGCATCACAGTGTTTACTCAAGTCGCATCTTAGTTGCCTGACAATTTACATTTACCGGTATTTTGTACTCAATTCTGCAAAGGTGTAAAATATTTGGAAATGTGACAGTGAAGAATTATTTGAATGAAAGTTGTTGTCGCTGTTGTGCTTCATTGTTTACGGTCAAGAGTCCGAGTCAAAAAGGGTTTGATGTGAACTGTCAAAACTGAAATTTAATTGCATCTCTTGTTCGCACGCACGCAATTGAAATTAAAATAGGAAGGTTTTTTGCCTCTAATAGTAAATATGTTGTTTGTTTCAATTAATTTTTCACTGGAAAAGGATTTTGCCGAGATATTTCCAGCCTTTGTGAACTTTAATATCATGTTGTGTAATTTTCGAGCTTAACAAATCTGCATACCTGGGTTGAAATGTGATACGGGAGCATTTTTGTGGTATAGTGTCACGAAAATAAGCAGGTCTGTTGGAAGCTTGCTTGAGTTTCAACAAAATGAGCCCCAAAATCGGCAAAAAAAAAAATGTTACACTGATGAATAATAAAGTAGCTGCTATCCCCAAAACGATGGAGAATAACCTCGTCTTGGAGAGTAAAGTTTTCACTGTCAACCGGAAGAGTTGGGCAATTGTGATCTTTGTGTTGAATTCGCACATTTCTTATCAAACTTTATAACACTAAAAGAAAACTAACAAAAACAAAAACCCGGTATCTTGCCATCATTTGACACGGATGCTTCACTGTTTCGCGAGTGAACACGCCGCAGTAACTTCATCACGGCGCCCGCTGAATCCGATGTCACTTTCGATTTTGCGCTTTACTTGTGAAGCCAAAAGTACAATAGCAAAAATCTCCCAAAATGTTTGTCGCTGATCGTAACTTTTTATATTCGGGGTTCAAAATTAATGTTGTTTTCATGTCATAAATGTTGCTGATGGCAAAATATTTTATTCTCGATCTACCGTTCAGAAAACTTCCTTTTGCTCTTCCTGAAAACTGTGTATCACTATTTATTTACTTTTGCATCAATATTTGTTTCGCATAAAGCAAGCTAACAAATCTGTTTCTTGCTTGGTCCGCATTTGTTAGCGTTAAAATAGAATTTTCGGTCCAATGCTTCTGTTCTGAAGTGGTATGTTCTCTAGGTCGCCCATCCAGATACTAACCCCGCCAGAGAGGGCTTAACTTCAGTGACCTTCTATATTACAAAGCTGACAGATGCTCAGAGTGCACGCTTAAACTTGTGGTAGAAAGAAGTTGTGAGGGATCTTGGAAATGATCAACATGTCAGCCCAGAAGCCAATGTTTCTCGACTCCCTTTTATTTTCTTCAATCTTCCTGGATTCAGTACTTTGCTAGTAACCACGTCTTCTCAGGGGGCTATTTAACTAAGACTTCTACCATGGCACTACAATATACAATACCAAAACAATATCGTGTACTGTTAAACCTACATATTACGCAAAGACAACTTAAATCTCCTGGAAGACAAACGCAGCTCGGTTGACAATATGGAATAAAGCGCTGTGTTACTTCACTACCACACGTAAGCAATGCGTGTCTATTTTTTCTAAAGAGGATAGGAATTTCTTCTTTCTGACAAATGATTAATAGGCCGGTAGCCAGGTTTTTAACCTCAGAAAAGGATTTGTTTCGTCGTATGAACGTGTGCGCCAAAGGGCCTCTGCTTGTACGACTTCTGGGTGACCCCTTAAATGGCTTTAATGACCCCCGACTTGATAAAAATTGCCTGGAACGCTGCAGTTTAATACCACCCAATTCAGTCCCTTCGTACCTTAGGCAACCCAGTGTACGCTCATGGAGCGTCTAGTTTAAATTAAATATGGTAGAAAAGATGTTGACCACTTGTTTGAAAAGTCAATAAAATACTTCCTCAGAGGCCAATGTTCGCTCACGACGTACATTGACAGACACAAGAGGAAAATATAGATGCCTCTAACTCTTTTCTCTGTGAGTAAACACTGATTAGTCGGAGCTTTCTCTTCTACACCACATTATAGGTTTCATATGTTTATTTACAAGATAACTAGACTACATATAAGTATATCGTGTTTCAGTATTCCCCTTTTACGCCATTTTACCATATTTGGTCAAGAGAACGCGCAAAATATGAGAAGGTTATACACTGTAGTGTCCCGGTTTGACCGGTTTATAACAGAGCAAATACGGACAGAACGGGAGTTTTTTAAAGAAAGAAATTGTTTTCAACAAAATGCAAAACTTGAGAATTTAGCTTGTCATCGCTTGTCACTAGTCATTTTGTTTATCCAATCAACCAAAGATCTTTGGCTAGCTTTTTGTGCTGTTTACATCGTTTGCACACGCCCTGAAGGACAGATAATGCATTTTTTTCAAAACACTCTTACCAAATAAAATTGAAGCAAAACAACACCTTTTTTGTAGTGGAATAATAAATCCCTAACATAATAACATAATACTCACGGACATTTTGCTCATTGCTGGTATTTTTCCTCGCCCCTGCGGGGCTCGGAAAAATACTACGCAACTCGCAAAATATCCGCATGTATAATATGTTAAACCATCGAATAAGATGTAGGTATTTACCAGTAATGCAACAGTCCATCACCCAAGAGTAACATTTACCCAAATTGACCTGTAGTCCCCAACAGCGTCAGAAAAGTATCTATCTTAAAATCAAGTTTTACGGGAAAATAAACAATAGACCGAATCGGCTGACCCAATGTTGTACCAAATGTTTTACTCCAGGTATTTCCTTATCATTTAAATGTGAAAGCCTCATTATCATGCAAGTATAACACACAAAGAATCTTAACCCTGGGAGATTTGAATCTCTAGAGACAGAGATAACAATGATGTAAAGTAAAATTGCTGGTGGACGAACAAAAGGAGCTCATGAGACCTCTTTGGCTTTTGTCCACAAACATGGCGACGATAACGTAACGTGAAAAGCACCCATTGGGTATAACATTTGATCTATTGTTCATTTTCTTGCAAACCTTAGTTCAAAGGGAACCTTCGCTTAACTCCCACTAATGAATAATTTTCAACCGAACAAAATAATGTTTGCAATCAAATCAGGTCGACAATTTTCTCCAAAAACGTGTTTTGATCGACAGAAATGAACTTTAAAATCACTGTTTTCATTTTCAAATTTCCCGGGCGTGGCCATATTAAAAATTGTGACGTGTTACCAGATTCTTACTCTTGGGTAATGGACTCTTGCTTATTATAGTTCATTAAACCACCCATTTGAAGTACGGGTTTCCTACTTAGTGTACATTGTAAAATATGTCCATTGATTGTGATCTTCAGGTTATTTTGCATTGAAAGTTTATAAAAATACAGTAGAATGAAATATCTCCGCAGGCTTTCGCTGCATACTAATTCAGAGACCAAGTATCACTCCTGTATCAGTATCAGTTCTGGAAGTTTCCCTGAGAAATCCTACGAAATCCGGAAGTTTGCCTAACAATTTTTTTTGCCTTCTTTAAACTTTAATTGCATACTTATTAAGCGATCAAGCAACTAACTATTTTGGAATGAAACCTCAAAAACTGTATAATAAAAATAACATTTATACAGGCGCGCATCAGGGGAAGCCTCTCTCTCCCATACTTGGCCTGGGAGTCAATCCTTTCCCGAGTAGATTTATTTATAGAGCGTCTTCCTTGGGAGATTCAGCACGCCCACTGTTGTAAGAGCCAATCAAAACAGAGCTATCTCATGGTCAAGGAAATATGATACTTTTCCCAGGAAAAAACCTGTTCCCAAAATGAAATTTGCTCGGGAAAGGGAGAAAATCGAGCAAAGAAATCACCTCAAGAAATCTGGAAGTTTGCCTAATAAACACTGTTTGCAGTCTTTAAACTTTAAATGCATACAAATTAAGAGAGGAGGCACTTTTATTTCCTAGTTTTTAGGATTCTAGAAGTTCTAACCCTAAAAAAATGTCTATTTTTGAAATCTTTTTTCTCGGTCCCTCTGTGGAAAAAGTCTCAGAATATCAACATGTCAAGCACATTTAATTGATTCTGGGTCCCATTTAATTTAGAGGATTTTTTTTCAGAGAAGAATTCTAGCCCCTAATTTTACTATGCATACTAATTACTAGATCAGCTAATAGGCCACTTTCGTTATATAATTCAGCTTACAAGAGAGGATAAAGACAAAGGAAAGTGGATGATATGCTAATATAATTCACATTAACTGCAACTTTTTTCTATCGTCTTTGTCCTCTCCGCCTCACTATCAAGCTGAATATAAAAACATTTCAAAAAAATGGTCTCGTCCCTATTCTCCCATCCCATAATGCAATACGTTTTGAGGGGTTCTTTACATAAAAACAATACAAGTTATTTGCTCTTGGGACTGTATCATGCTTCAGTGAACTGGATATCCACGATTGTTTTACTGCAAATAACACCCCCAAAATGTACTGTATTATGGGACCGGCGAAAATAGTGAATGAGCTATTTTACTACTACGGAAGAACTACCTGACACCTATGAATTGAAGCGAGGTTGTCGTTGACCTTGTTTCAATATAAACCACTCTGCTTTTCTTATGTAAATAAGGATTAGTGAGCATCAGAAAAATATGATTTACATGATCAGAGCAGTGAAGTCTGTATCAACACAAGATCACAGCCAGCTTTCAATGGCTACTTATTACGAGACCGGGCAACTTTGCCATAAGGTTTTACTATTTGAAAAAAACAAAACAAAACAAATGAAACAAACAAACAAACAAGAGCAAGAACAAGAATGATTGTGGCACACAGTAAAGTCGACATTGGCTTTTTAGTCCTTTTAGATAGGGAAAAAAGACTGTTTCTAGACACTGTCACTTGATCTCAAATGGGAACCTAGTATACGGATCTAAAGAGGTATACTTGTCACAAGTTTATTGAAAAAAAGGAATACCTGAAAAGCAGACACAAAAGAGTTGGAGTTATAATTAAGTAATCTGCTTCATTCATTGAAGCAGACCATTTTGTCAAGTCCTCGATTTTCTTTTAGGTGATTAACTAAACCTGCAGAGAGGCTTAAAAGAACTAGTATCTTACCATTACTTGAATTTATTGGTAAAATAAGTTAATGAACCTACTTTAGCAAAATTTACATATCTTTTGTCTACCTTAGCGTGATCGCCACTTGGGTACAAATGCTTTCAGTTGTTTTCAACAAGCCATACAATAGAAATAACGAAAATGACACGTTGACGTATCAGCGGCCAACAAATAGGTCTCTTACGTTTTAGATGCTGTTTCTGAAAAACAAAACATATAAAGAAAAGAGATAGCGGGTTAAAAGGTAAATCGGGATATATTTCTGATTGCTAAATGAATGAAAAAAATTATGGTAATCCACCGTTTGTGCTTTGTTATAATAGCGGCAGGACCAGTTCCTATTCAACTGTCACTGCGACATGTAGAATGTAAGCCCTCAATACCTAACTTAACTTTACATAGGTGACTGAAAATCAATGATTTCCTGCCAGTCCAACCCCATGAATGCAAACAATATTTTTCTCAATGGCCATACAAAACAGTTTGTAAAACAACTACACTGAGTTTGAAATCAGATTACCTGTTCCTGTTCCTCTCGACTATTTGTCGATAAAAACCCTGTACAACGCATTACTTCTCTGTAATTAAAATATATTTGAAAAGCACTTACCATTCTTGTCCAGTTAGTGTTGCCCAAATTCAAACGTGACATCATCGCCAATTAGCACAAATGGCGCCCAGTATTTTACTGCGGAGTACTTCTTTGTCTCTCGAAGAGATTTCATGGCATGATGAAGAGATAAACTTGCACTTTTGTTATCTGCCAAGTGTTGGTAGAAACATTTCATAAACAGCAAGGTCGCCTCGTCATCAATCGCCCACAGTGACACCAGAACAGACCGGGCACCAGCACACAAGAAAGCCCTGGCTATTCCCACCACACCCTCACATTTTAGCTCTCCCCGACCACTATGACAGCAACTCAGCACGACCAGTCTTGCCTGAAGACGAAGTGCGTGAACATCACTCATTGTTAACAAGTAATCTTCCTTTTCAGGGACCTGGGATGCGCGTTCTGGATTTGGCGCCAAAGCAATTTCTCCGAATTCGGGATCTCCATGTGCAGCAATGTGGATTAAAGCAACTGACTTCATTCTTTTCAGCACCTCATTTTTTGTTGCATTTCTGCCAGTGAGAGGCCCGGTCTGCAGAAGTTCTCCAATCATCTCAACTTCTTCCTTTGCGCAGGGCAACTGTTCAATTGGTTCACCATTGTTGTAAGTAACTTCTTTTAAACAGGGATCTCCAACTAGCAGTGCCTCACTCTTACAGGAGAAGTTATCAGGTGCACCGGCAATCACTTTTAAAGCGGTCAACGATGGAACAGTACGGATCCTGACAGAGTCACTCAACGCAGAATAAGGAGCCAAACAAAAAGGTCCATCAGGAACAAAGACTAGGTCATCACCTTGGAGCAAATCTTCAATTGGACTGACTAAGACATCATACAATGGCTGCAAACAGTTGACGGAGAGCCTCACGGACGGAGAGGTTTCCTGAACAGCTTCTCTAAGGCAAGGGGATTCGTCGCGTTGTCGGTTAAGCGAGCGGTTCTCGCATTGAGTAACAGTTCCCATGTTAATCTGTTTGAGCGTAGTTTTCATCAGTGATTCAGCACTTTCATTTTCAATTTCTTTTTGCCTGAAGTGTATCATGCTATCTTTTCTTAGCAGCCAGAAACTGATTGTGTTTCCTTCAAGTGCTGTGAAAACTGTTTGTGAAGGTAGACATTCTAATAAAGCAGAGTTAGTTTCCTTCGTGGTAACTTCCGAGGAAGGGCCATCATCAACCCTATATTGGACCTTCAAAATATCTGACAACGCTTGTGCTCGTCCTTGCTCAGCGGCATGCAGAGCCTCATAAACCTCTCCATTCTTCAAAAGTGCTCTCCACAGACCTGTGTACGTCTCTTGTTTTGTGTTGCGAAAGCTTATTTTCCATGAATCTTCTGACTGAAGAAGACGCCTTGTTTCATCAAAAAATTTTATGCTCAAGCGATAGTAATTAACAGCCTTGCAGATGGAACCAGAAAATTCATGGGCACTACCTAGCGCACAACATGCGTTTCCCTGCTCTATTGGGTCCCCCGTTTCCTTAGCAATACTAAGACGTTGTTTGCTAAAGGAAATAGCATTTTCAAGCTCACCCTTACTGAAACAGGCAAGCCCAAGATTGCCATAGGCTTTCCCCTCCCCAGCTCTATCACCAACTTCTCTCGCAATACGAAGACGTTGTTTGTGGTACTCTATGGCTTGCCTAAAATCGAGGAGACTGGCACAGGCATTGCCCAGATTCCCATAGGCTCTTCCTTCCCCGGCCCTATCACCTACTTCTTTTGCAATATTAAGACGTTGTTTGTGGTACTCTATGGCTTGCTTAAAATCGCCCAGACTGAAATAGCCATTGCCGAGATTCCCATATGCTTTTCCCTCCCCGGCCCTATCCCCTACTTCTTTTGCAATGCTAAGATCTTGTTTGTGGTACTCTATGGCTTGCTTAAAATCGCCTATACTGTCAAAGGCATTGCCGAGGTTACAATAGGCCTTTCCCTCACTGGCCCTATCCCCTACTTCTTTTGCAATGCTGAGATGCTGCTTATGGTACTCTATGGCTTTCTTAAAATTGCCCATACTATTATAGTTATTTCCCAGATTGCCATAGGCCCCTCCCTCCCAGGCCCTATTCCCTACTTCCTTCGCAATACTAAGATATTCTTTGTTGTACTCTATGGCTTGCTTAAAATTCCCCAGACTGGAATAGGCGTTGCCGAGATTGCCATAAGCTCCTCCCTCTCCGGCTCTATCACTTACTTCTTTCGCAATACTAAGACCTCGTTTGTACTGGTCTATGGCTTGATTAAAATTGCCCATACTGCTACAGGCACTGCCAAGATTGCTAAAGGCATTTCCCTCCTCGACCCTATCACCTACTTCTTTTGCAATACTAAACTGTTTTAAGCCGTAATCTATGGCTTGCCTAGAATTGCCCATACAGTCATAGGCAATGCTGAGATTGCCATAGGCTCTTCCCTCTCCAGCCCTATCCCCTTCTTCTTTCACAATACTAAGCTGTTGTTCATGGTACTCTATGGCTTGCTTAAAGTTGCCCATTCTGTTATAAGCAATGCCGAGATCGCCATAGACATACCCCTCCAGAACCCTTAATTCTATGCCCTTGAAAATGCTTAATGCTTCTGTGTAATTCCTTATGGCCAGTTTAAAATTGTTAATGCCATAATAATATCGGCCCCGATGCCAACAAGTCGAACCCTTCATTATTCCTTCTTTATTCGCCATGCCAAGCCTTTGCAGAAGCTGTTCCAAAACCTCCAACGTTCTATCTACCATTCTTGATAATCAGAATTAGGAAAATACTCTTTGATAGCAGTGGGGCGCCTAAAAGAAAAATAGACAGTCGAATTAAGACTACATTTGCCTACTGTTTTCACAAAGTCTGTTGTACATGTGTTGAACCGATCATAGACTAACAATTTTTAGTAACGCCTATCACCACTATGGATCATTACTTAATATTGCTTGCTTTCTGAGGGATGGGCTGTGTGGTTTTGAAACATGTGTAGGATTTATAGATGATAGAGTGTTTGTTTGTTTTTTTTAGCTATCAGAGGAATAATTTAACTGAATTTCCATGACCTATTAAATTTTCAACATAATGCATCTCTCCTGTGTTCTTATGTATATAGGCATAGGAATTTGTAGCATATATAGTTGCTGGTTAAGCAACTGTCATGTCCATAACAATTTTAACTTGATTCTATGCCTTTTTTTTTAATTCATTGCGTGTGCCTTAGCTTTTATTATTATGTGATCATGATCAGCCCATGTTCCTTACATACACATCATTGTTAAAATATTACAGCACCTGAAAAATTCAGGTGGCTCCAAGTGGATTCGAGCCAATTACCTCTGAGATACCGGTGCAATGGCCTACCAACTGAGATATGAAGCCATATAAGAGACAAATGCTTAAAGTGCTACTATGATCAAAAAATGCACTTCCCTTTTTTCTTCAGATTTTAAAAGCATGTTTGCTTGACACCTGACTGGCAAAATTTTGAACTTCCAATTTTATCCAAAGGCTGTTTGCTTTGAGTGCAAGTTTTGGATTTTACGGTCAGCCATTGCTCACGTTCGAGACTGACCGATTGGACCCTAAGAGGAGTGGCTCGAGGATAATATGACGTCTAGCTTGAAATTGCAGAGTGTCAACCTCGTTCCCAGGGTCTCTCTTCTCTGCCTCCCTTGGTCGTTGGAAGAAAGATCCTGGTTACGGCTGGTCACGTGACCACCCAGACAGAATCTGGGTGGTAAAAGTTTTGCTGGAAGGGTGGGGAAACAGGGTTTTTGATTGTCACAGCGACAAATTTACTAAAGCAGGGAGAGAGCGGTATGTCGCTTGACTCAGTAGTTTTCGCGCTCAATTTAGACATCTGGTCATACATCAAAGTGTTCAAAGGTGAAACAAGAGACTTGTTACCGACGTAGTTGCGCGTGTTTCCTCTCTTTCCCTCAACAATCGAGGCGGAACTTGAAAAAATTAAGGATTTCCCGTAGCCGGTAGGAAGAACAGCAACTAAATCTTTCTTGAAATATAAACTTTCCAGGCAAATGACTTCTTTCACTTTCAAAATTATATCGTCATAGCCAGCCGAAAGTAGCGCCTTCTGAGAACATCTCAGAAACTCGAGCGCCATTTTTAAACCAACAAATTTTCAACTTCACCTTCCCCCGGATGGTATTTTATCGTCCTCTCGACCAAATTTGCTTGAGTACCCACCCACCCTGCGGTTTTGGATGGATAGGTGGTCACGTGACCAGCCGCAACCAGGGTCTTTCTTCCAACGACCAAGGAAGGCAGAGACGAGAGACACGAGAGACCCTTATTCTATATGCAAAACACGAGTTAAAAAGTCTGAAAGCCCGAAACTCCCGTGCTGCATATTAATTTAGACGCTTTCACACCCATTGAATTTTTAAACTGGTGAGTCTTTGACGTCAT
>OX421457.1:9531876-9534376 GCA_949126865.1 Montipora capitata | reverse complement strand
CTGCATGTTCCTCAGCAGGTATTTGCTTCTACTGCCTAACAATTCCGTAATACTAATGTCCAACTTGCTTGACCAGCCTCTCAAGACATCTTTAATGATGTTAACTTGACGAATTTCATATCCGGAAAAAAGTTGCTAAAGCTCTCAACGTAGTAGACTATATACTTCAGTGTCTTCTCCTCCTCCTTCTTAGACCTGCTTTCAATCCAAGGACAGCTCATCTCGAGCGCGATGACTTGCCGTTTCTTCCGATCGATGATCCTTTCTTCTCTCCTATTCTCCCTCAACTGTTGGTGCTCAGCAAACACTAGTATATCCCAAAAGGCCTGTGTATCGCCCGACTCGGACAAGGGCTTGCTTTGGATCGGTAAATATCAATGTTTTGCTCTGTCTAAAAGATCTAGCCAGTGGATTATCTCAAAAAATAGGATCTTCAGAGCCCTATTATGGCGGGATAGGCAGTGATTCTGCGCCAATGCTGAGAACCTGGATAAAATATGAGGAACTCTTTCTGGTTCTTTGACGCATAACGTACACATGACATCACTGGAAGAAGTTGTTTGCATCTTCTGGGCTGTATAGAGCCGTTTCGGTAGCAGTTGCTCATACAACTCAAAGATACCAACTATAGTATTCCCTGGACAAGATATCCAGCCCCTAAGCCACCAGAAACATCCTCCTTGCTTAGTGCCTCATTCGTTCGCCTCACACTGGTAAACTTTCCCTGGCATCGCTGATTTTGAACTTCACTCACGAGTCTATGTACCAAACGTAACCTTAACTCTGTCTTGATCGTCTCTCCATCTACGATGGCTTCGGTGTTTGTCCTGCAAGACGGGATAGGGTGTTTTCCCTGCACTTGTGATCCTAACTCTTCACTATACTTCGCTGCTTCTTTAACGAATGAGCTGTGTCCCAGATCCATAGCCCTCTCCTCAAACTCTCGCACCGTCCATCTCCATCACTGGGTCTTCGTTCTCGTAAAGTTTCTCCGCTGCCTTCACTTTCGTCGCCTGGTACTCCATTTCAACCGATCTTAGTCCTCTTCTTCCTTTGCATCGCGGTAAGTAAAGTACAGCTGTTGAACCACACGGCTGTTTCCCACCATTCTCGACAACAATATTTTTCGCATTCCTATCTACTTTTCTGAGCTCCTTCAATGGCCAGTGTTGAGTTCACGGGTAGAGCAAACTGGTTGGATGCCTTTACTCGGTTGTAATGGGATAACGGGCTGGACCAGATGACTGACATCCTCTGGAGATATTCTTTAGACGCACACTCCAAAGCCAGCCGCCCCTCCTGTCACAGGCTTTTAAGAAGCCCCAAGAACTTATGCTGCTTTCCATCAGTAGCACATATCTCCAGTAGATGTTGATCAGTAGTCACTAGTAAGCACGAGGTGTACCACTTCAACATTGTGTTCAGACAAGTTATAGGTTGCTGATTATCGCATGTGAATTCGCCAGGTTTTGGTATCAAAGATGATTTTCTTCAGAGAACCAGGAGGCGTACTCCTCATCACCGCTTGAAATCGCCTGAAACGAAACTTCCACTCCCTCATGCAGCACATACGCACGCTTCTATCAGTAATTCACGATCCGATCTGGCCATGGTGCACTGCAATTCTTCTTTCTGCATAGCTCTTTCCCTGCTTCGGTGGTCGCTAGAGCCCAGGGCTCCTTGGACGGAGGTGAATGCCGACTATCGGTAGGTCAACACTAATTTCCATCCCTCAAACTGACATTGGACATTTCGTAACAATTACACGACGCAATATTCCGTATTAATATTGAAAGGCTTACCGCTCTAAAAAGAATGAAAACAGGCAGAATTACAACTTTAGTTCAACAAGAAATAGCCTTTCTAACATCAGGAAAGTGCAACTCGGCAATAGAGGTGGGGGTAACACCCATTTTGGAGCATCATTACGTACTATGCAGCAAGTTTTCATAACATTGTCAGCGATCCAAACCATAAATTGAAAGCGCTCCTTCCACCAGACTATGACAACTCACGCTATAACCTAAGACGACCGCGCCATTTTAATATGCCGAAGCTTTGTACGAACAGAACAAGAAACACTTTTATATATGCGATTTCCAAACAGTCCAGGCTGTAGTTTTATCCCACATATATACATACTTTATAAGTTAACATATTTTAACATAAATACTTTATATGGAATTTTTAATATTGTCTGAATAATCAGTTTTTGACTTATTATCTAGGATTCATTTGTAATTGTTTTAAGTATTGTAAAGCATTTGTAAATAATTGCGTAATTCAGCCTTTGGTTGCGATGCAGTTTTTAATAAACTATCTATCTATCTATCTATCTATCTATCTATCTATCTATCTATCTATCTATCTATCTATCTATCTATCTATCTATCAATCTATCTATCTAAGCTATGCCGCGCTGATCTACATTATTTAGGTCTAAAAACCCCGTTGAAGACGGTTAACTTTCAATTGTTTTGCTGGGTACTACTATTTCAAT
>OX421457.1:9496876-9506876 GCA_949126865.1 Montipora capitata | reverse complement strand
ACTTGTAAATAGCCAACTGGTTTGCCTCCGGCCAGTTGGGATTCTTAACAGTTGTTGTTGTTGTGTTCTGTTGTTTCGTTGATTGTTTCAGATTGGCCCTGAAAAGCCCCTATGGGGAGTGGTCAATTAAGTATGTATTGTATTGTATTGTATAAAACTTAAACACAAAAGGAATACACACTTTCATAAATGGCGACCACATTTACATTCTTTTGATTTTTTTTTTAATTAGGCCAACTGCCCTCATTTTTAAACAAATATTCTTTTGAAATTTGCTCGTCCTAATGAGGCTAGAAAGGCTTTTTATTTTCATTAAAACAAAAGAGTATTTCATTTGGCTGCCATTATGAAAGTTGTCTATACTCATTCTCGTCACCAGAGCCTTGGATCGACCCAAGGCTCTGGGAAACTCTAGGTAGGAGTACAGGCGCCCTAGGGTTTTTATAGCCAAGATTTGGCTATTTGACCCTTACGGCGCCTGCTCACTCCTCGTGCTAACATGAATGCACCAATTAGAGAAGCTTTTGATTGTTCTTCACGAAAACCAATGAGAACACACTTTGTTTCAGAGTTCCCCAGAGCTCTTCTCTCCCTCAGTCAAGAGAAGAGCTCTGGGGTCGAGATTGGTCTATACTGGAAAAGATACTAACATCAATCCAAAGTACAGAGAAAGCAACAATAATCAAGTAAAAGTGATTAGAATTGGTTTATCACACGTACAACATTACTTGTTCGTGTTATTAACAGGGGCACCCAACGACCAATTTGTTATAAAATGTATTATTATACCCCAGTTAATGCAAATAAATGTTATTAAGGCATTTTCAGGTGTTTTTCAGTGTTCCTTTTCCCAGCAAGACACACACGAAATTTCCCAGCCAGCTAGATAAAATTGGTTGGTTTCCCAGCCAGCTGATCAAATTTATTTCCCAGCCAGGAATTCCGCGCGCTTTCAAATCCCTCGATCCGAAACGACCGAACAAAAGCGACAAAACCGGGACAAAACAGGTTTTTTTCCGCAAGCGCAATCACTCTGACCAGCCGTCGTATGTTTGTAACTACTCTCTGGGAGAGGGAAGGGGTTCTTTCTTTTTTTTTTTTTTTTTTTTTTTTAGTCGTCCTCATTCTTCAGAGTTTCTACAGCCAGCTCGGGTTGAAATGCTAGAAAAAGTCAGTAATTCCCAGGCAAAACTATATCAATAACAAAATTTCCCAGCCAGCTCATCGAAACACCTGTATTTTTGCCAGCCAGCAAGATTTCTCTGGGGAACAGATAATGTGAGGAACAGATTCGTTGGGTGCCCCTGTATTAACAATGAGCAACTTACCAATGTCGTTCCTAAGGAATGCTAATAGATGTGAGATCCAGAAATGGGCAAGGATCTCATGGATATACACACCAACCATAACTCTAAAAAAATACCATTTTAAATCAGTTTCTAGAACTAAATATTGCTATAGCAATAAGACAAAAGTTTACACGTAATCACTGAAATGGGCACTTAGACTTAATCTGTAAAATGAGAGTTATCCATGAGATCTTTCCCCAGAAATGCCTTCCTCCACGAAATGAAAGGACTCTGCAATTATGATTTAATTTTGTTATTACATGATCAGATATACCTCGATAAAATAGTCCTAAAAGGTGACTGTTTAACTTTCTAATAAACTTCCTTGTATTAGTTCTTTTAACTTTCCTAACACAACTCATATGAGCCCACGAACATTAAAAAAAAAACTGAGCAAAGTAGAACTTAACAGCGGTGAAGTGAAAAGTTCTTCAAGAGAAGCGCGGCATTTAGATCTCAAATCAAACAGGAAGAACATGAAGTTGTTATGATATCTAGAACTTTCTATATTCTTATGATAATTAGTCTTGTGCTGAGAACATTCTAGAAATGTCATTGTTGACTTCTATTAAAGGCTTGCTTGAGTATAACAATAAAAAGAGCGGTTAAGGGCTGACTACGTAGTCCTTTATTTCTTATTCATTTATTTATTTTTTCCAGTTTCTAAGGGGCTCGTCTCTTCATCCATGTTGTGGGTCGATGCTATTGCTTTAGTTTCGAAGAAATGCTTTTGGTGGTCAAATGAAAAACTTTCAAATGGGCTGTTTGTAACCTACATCATCGTGCGCTACTCAACAACGGTAGTAGTGTACGTAGTAGTAGTAGTAGTAGTAGTAGTAGTAGTAGTAGTAGTAGTAGTAGTAGTAGTAGTAGTAGTAGTAGTAGTAGTAGTAGTAGTAGTGGTGGTAGTAGCAGCAGCAGTAGTTTATTTATACACGTAAACACCTAACAGTTTATTTAAGTCTCGTACAAACGTGCACTTGTAGGAAAAACATTAACTATTTGAGAATTAACAGCTATTACAAAAACTATCATTATGCAAAAATATATTATATACACTTAGCCAAGCCTAAAAGTGAGCTCCCGATAGTTATTATTATTACATTTCAACAGTTGTCCTTGCTTTTAACACACCTCTGGCTATCTCTGCAAAACTAGTTTCGTAAGGTCTCGGACCTCTTCGTTTGTAACTCGTTTCGATCTTTAAATTTGAATGCACGATTTCTTCATGTAACCTAGCACAAAGTCTCTCGTAAATCACAAACTCAAGTTACAAAGCTCAATTCACATGCGCGTGATAATAGTTCTCGGGATTGTGAAGTAGTTCCAATCGGCCTTTGTGTTGATCAGTTTGTCCTCCTTGACCTGACTGATCCTAAAGGACTCAGTTATTTTGTGTTAGCATAGCATCATTGTGAAAACCCCCTTGACATTCATGGTGAACGACGGGGCGACTCCTCATTCCAGAGCTTTTCTTCTTCTCTCTCAAACCAGTTACATGCTCCTTCGGCGGGTGTAAGCGCTTCTGGAGGTTTCCCCGATGTATTTGACCACAGCTCTTACAAACCAGTTCAATGAAGTTACTGCGACAGCACAACAAGGCCCTTTTCCGTTAGTGCTACATATAACACAATTGTCTTTAAATAGGTTTGACCGTTGCAAATTCTGTTTCAGTGTTACTCCTAGTCTCTCAACCACTCTGATTTTTAAACTTGTTTTCTCTTTCTCCCTCACTTATCTCTCTTTCAGCTGAGATCCCAGGGTAGCTGGCACGGAGATCACTGTGTCAAAACCATCACTTTCATACCATGTCCCCATCTTTCTTCTTCTCTCTCGGGTTTAGCTCCAAGCTCCTCCATTCTCTTAGTCTGTATAAAGGTTACTCAACACTAGCATCTAGTTTGATCAGATGACAGGCCTTCAACGCTGATTGTGCTACCTGTGTCCTAAATTCCTGATTGTACCCAGAGTACTGGAGGCGCAGCGTCATATAGTTAAGTTGCCCGACCACTGTCTCCCAAGGAAGCTCTCTGCTGCAACTGAGTAGAGTTCTCAAAACTTGCTGCGTCAAAATTGTCATCTTGGAACTCCACGGTAGGACCGACCTCGCACAGATTACTCTCTTTGACTCAACACTCTTCGAGTAAAACTCATGCAGCAACACACACACACTTCACGTCCACCCTTTGCCATTCTCCACTCAACCCAACTACTCAGACCTTTAGGTCTCATATTGGGTGGTGTGATGGGTAATCGACCTCCAACTGGATTTATGGATGTATTCTGTTTCCTAGCTCTTGCAGCATAGTCCTGCATCTCCTATCCGCTTGGACACTCATCTCCCTCTCACTCCCCGCCAGGTTTTGATCAAAGATCACTCTACCTTCATCCTCAGCAAACTTAAGACCACGTCTGGGCTCACTCATCACTACCTTAATATCACCCACATGTCGTTTATACAACGTTAAGCCCAACCCATTTTCATTCATCCTCATCTTAAGCTGCCTTCCCACCATATCATGAAAAGCTGAGCTATCAAACCTGTAACGAGTAAACATGTTTCGTCATCATGAAACAGGGAATCACTCTGATGGCCTCAGTAAACATATTCCTTATGTCCCTCGCATCCGGCCGTTCAGAAGGTTCTCGCCAAGGTCCAAACCTCTCCTCTTTGCCGTCTCACTTAAGGAGCAACCTGTGATAGTGGGTGGTCGGCCTCTTCCTTTCTTACGTCGTGGGCACACCCGCAAGAAACCCAGCCTCAGTTCTGCTCAATGCCAGGTAAAGCCCCAACTCGTCCGAGTCTAACCCTACCACTTGCACACCGCTCGGGTAGAAAACCCCACACACCTTCTCTATAGCAAACGGTATGTCCAAGCTCGGGTACCAGGCTTTCGCATCCGCCGACCCAACAACCATTTACCCCTCATCGGCATCCTCGTTGACTCGCCTCAGCTAAGCTAAAATCTCTTCAGTGTTCATGCATACGCTCTCTTCTTCCTCCCACAAAAAAAAAGAAGAAACAAAATAAAAAATAGGTATCAAACTCCAAATGCAAAGAATTGTGGGCCACTAGATTACCCACTGTGCTTCGCTTATCGAATTGAGGATCCGTCCACAACTCAGTCAATATGGCGGAATGCGAGATCCAGTGGAGAAAATAATTATGGAATGCGTGACGGCCACAATGCTAATTGAACTGTTACAAGGTGATCAAAAAAAATGGTAAACGAGGGAAGCTGCGCAATGTCGTATCCGTAGATACAGACCAATACGTTGTCTCAAGAGGTATCCTGGCGTCAAACATGTTTATGTAGCTGACCAAGCACGAGCTCGAAAAAAATATTTTAGGATGCTTTACTGAATATTTGACGGCCTTCACTTTACTTAACTCTATAAAATGTGTTAAAACGTCCACTTTTGAAAGCGTGAAGTGACGATTTTGTTGACACAGACGTCCTCGTCTCTTAAAATCCCTATCAAGAAGTGAAAAGTGGAATGCAAAGCTAAATATTTTGAGCAAGAGCCGATACAACGTAGATTTGATTATTTAGTGATGTACTATTTTTCGGCTGGCCAAACCAGCCTTCTTCAATGAGAATTTACATTGGATTGCTTCTACTTTACACATATAGAGTAAACATGGCAGTTACAACATATTTGAATTTAAAAACTAAGAGTAACGGAAGAATAACGGAAGAGACTGTAAATAATTAACTGAAATCTAATGTTTCTTCGCAGGTATCAAGACCGTTGGGATCAATTGTCCTGCCTTTTGAAATTTAAAAAGCTCCCCTGGCCTTACGGATCGAGTCTCTGTTGGATAATGTTTTTAAAACTCTGGAATGCAAACTTAAGCAGTTTGTTTGCCCATATAAGGAATAGGATCATGCCTCTTGTTAGTTCAGTTGCCCAGCGCGGAAAAGGTAACTCCACGAGCCCATGCCTAGGGTCATACAAGTTCATTGTATCTGTGGAACGACGTTTTTGCAGACTGAGTTATTTTTAGATTGATTTTCCCGCGAAACGCTGCAAACCTTCCCACCTAATCCCTAGTCTTGCATGAGAAATTATTACCCAAGGGATTGAAAATGGTCACTCTTATTTGAAAACTCGTCTAAAATAGCTTGATTTAGATTCGACCAAGGATTGGAATTGGAGGTCCCTGGTTATAGGCTTCTGACGTTTTTGATAACTCAACTTGACCTGTGCTGTCATTAAAAGAACCGTCTTGATGGGTTGATCGTTATTCATTTGGCGCATGCCCGGCTTGATTAAAGGGAAACCTGACCACGAAACGAGGATTACCTTGTTTAAGATATCACTTGATTACATAATATAATCAAGTGAAGCTATGATCGTCGCAGTTATGAACGCAATTTTGCAATTGCGTAGAGAAGCCTAAAAAATTCAGGACTTCAACGGGCTTTCAACCCATGAACTCATGATACTGGTGCGACGCTCTAACCAACCGAGCTATGAATCCATTGACGTTGGGCTTCTCTACGCAGCTGAAAAAAATGCGTTCATAACTGCGAAGATCATAGCTTCACTTGATTTTATATCCGCAGTTCAATACATGATCCATTTCATTTATCATTTCATCGTTGACATAATGTAATCTTCCCGAGGACGCCGCCCTTGGTGTTCCTGATGAGTGTCACGGTATCTTATTCTTTATGTCAAATTTTAAGAACAAGCATGAAAAGAAATCATGATGACCTTTCTCGCAAATAGTGTAACACGATTTAAAAACAATTTACTCTGTTCAGCAAATGCCCATGCTCAAACATGGTACTCCACACCGATACTTACCCGTTCGTACCACATGGAAGACACATGTTGGAGAACAAGGTAAGCAGCTATTATGGATGTAGGAAAGGGATCGTCGCCTGTAGGGGAGAAAACAGGTATTTCAAACCAAATTTGGGACCTTCGAGCAGGTAATGCCACGACGTCCTGACAACGCACCCAGAGGTATCGCTACTGGTTCATTTATGGTATTTGCTCAGCGCATTCAGCAATATTTACCACATTTGCGACACAATTAATGATTCTTTGACAGAACACATTCATGTGCCCATTTCTGAGCTAATCGAACAGTGCATATACACTGAACAGGTAGTTCATTAGCAAAGAACCACCGAGGAATCTATTGCGAAGAAAATTCATAACAATGATAAGAAGTGCCAAGAGAGTGCTTGGAACTGCACAACGACGTTCCTCTGCATAAATATTAGGTTATACCCAATGGATGAAAAAGGCCGAGTATTCAGGCAAGGCTACGAGGCTTTATGCATGGTCAAATTTCATGGCTCAGTTCTGTTTTCTTTGGGTCGTGACTAGAATGGATACCGGGACACATACCATTGAAGGAGCAGTCGTGGCTCAGTTGGCTAGTGCGCGGCTTTCGGAGCGAGAGGTCCCCGGTTCGATCCTCGGTGACTTAAAACGTCTGTTTCGACTTTCCTCTGATCCGTGTAGCTATAGCTTTAAATACCCGTAAAACGGAGCACTGACAGAGGGAGGGGGGTAAAGGGCGCACCGTCGGCTTCCATTGATACCAGCCTCGTAGCTGAAGGAACTACCGACGTTAAATAAAGTGACTTTACCTTTACCTTTACCTTTTTACGAGACACTTTTGTTTGCATAAAGTGCCAAACAATCTTGACTAAGTTTAAAAAAATCTGTCAAAAGAGTATAAAAATTAAGAAGAGTCGAACCCAGGTTATTGGAGTCATATCTATATCCATATCCAAAGGCAATTTTTAACAAATTAATTTATATGGTGTCACAAGAACAATTTACGAAAGCTAACCATTTCGAGTCAGCACTTAACTTTAATCACTAGTGATCGGTGCCTAACCCAGCAGTTATTCTCTGCCTAAACAGTGTTGTTTGTCTTCCAAAGAGGGTTAACACTGAATTTGTCAGGTTTTGCCACCTAACGCCACCAAAAGTTGCACATGTATATTGTCAAAAAGTGTCTCACGTTATTTTGGAGTATCCATCCCAGTAATGTCGTTTTCTTTGTCTCACAAGTCTCAAAGGAGATTTCTAAACAAAATAATATTTACAATTAACCATAAAGCCTCGTAGCCACGTGTGAATATTAATATATGTGAATATTAATATATCGAATGTGGACTATGGTTCCAAGAGAAAACAAAAACAATGCTTATGCAAAATTTTGGGGAACAAACAAACAATAGTATGGTATTTTCCGAAGTGGCCTACTAACGCGCTTAAGATAGGGCAAAATGCCACACTCGGATTTATGGGTGGAGACGTAGCTATTTCAATGGCTCACTTGAATGGTTCAGAAAACTACAGGCACAAATGACATGTATTTAAAATAATGGAGCCTAATCCTAAACGCAGCAGAGCTGAAACCTCTGCATCCACGTGATGTGAAGGCCATGCTGGTGTACAAAACAATAGAAAATGGCCCCACAAGTCTTGCATAATAATAGAGTCAAATCCCCAAAAAGACATTTTAATGCTTGTTCTGTAGACCAACATGGCCGCCTTGACGTCAGACATACATGTCCAATACACCGACATAATGAGATTGTAATGAGATTCCTGGTACGTCACAATAGACCAAAGTGTCACAAAGTGTCCCGCACTTTATGTCTCGCAAAACTGTTACTACTTTTTTTAAGGATTAAGGTTGGGGGACACTTTGTGATGTCTATTGTGAAGTGCTATGAATCTCATTATGTCGGTGTATTGGACAACCCTCGATGCAAACCATCAATACAGGTCCAATTAAATTAAGGGTGGAGAGAGCTGTGTGATATTAGAAATTCATCTTTTATAGGACGAGAGTTTGACACTGAGAAACTTGAAGAGTCATTTTTAATCCACCTCCACAGCGCTAAGTAGCTTAGAAAGCGTAAAACAAGATTGGTTGCAACACAAAAGAAAATGAACTTAAAAAAAATTATTTTAAGACGATGGCTTAGAGTCAATCATGGCAGCTGTAAATGAGTAAATTGTAAAACCAAGCTTTCAATATTAATATAGTTTTTGTCTTTCTCACTTTCGACTGATAAAGCCGGCTAAAAAGTCCATCTATTCAGCAGCGGAAAACAAAGAATAACGCCTGAAGCAAAACATTATTTTGTCCTTTTCTTATCAACCCAGTAGGAAATAAAATGTTGAGAATTACTCATAAAATATTCATGCTTTTCAATAATGTTTTTGCATTGTACGCACATGTTCCTTTTCCCGATAGGTTTGTTACTCTTCATGTGCGGCATAATTGAAATGAGCTCCAACGGGCACAATTTATTTTATAATTACAGCTACGTACGAAATCATTGAACTTAGTGGGGATTCTCCCTTAGACTTTTGTGTAGGCATAACTTGGCAAGTCATAAAAAAACTTCCTGAATAATTTATGAATACACGATAATGCAGTGTACGCAGTAAATTAAACGATAAGCTCGGGCTATCGGAAGGGAGTATTTAGAACGTTTAACTGAAGTTTCGCAGTCTCTTTTTCAGAGCAACTGTTATTGCCTTTGTTGACTCGGTACTCGCGCTAATTCGAACAAAAGAAATCAACAGACCATGAAAAACGAACACGAATAAAACAACAAAGGATATTTGAACAAAGGATATTCAAAAACGTAAGTAATAAAATATACTGCTTAGATCTGCTTAGAAATTGAACCTTGAAAACCGAGGAAAATTTTAATTTCCCATCAATTAAAGAGGGCATGCTTTCCGTAGATCGTATACTACAACGATTTAAAACATGACATTTGAGGGAAGCAAACTTGCCGTTTTAAGGCAATTTTCGGCACAAGAAAAGTCAAATAGTCAATATTTAACAGTGTCTAACTTTGTCAAGGTTACACGTACTTGCCAACTGTTTACCGGTAATTTTATAAGCTGCAATTATTACTATCTAAAATCCAAGAAAAATGGTTAACGCTTGGTTTTTCCTTAGCCCAAGTTAATTACGAATGATGAAATTCGATCCAAGATATTTCAGCGGCAGGGAATTGACCTATTCATTATTTTTTTAGGGGTTTTGTTAGACGAAAGTTGAACGCAAAAGACTGCAAGAGACAAAAGACCTCGCTCGCAGAACTCTGGCAATACGGCCACAATTGACAAAGTAAGCACTGTTTTCCTCTCTCTTCTTCTTTTTTTTCGGAAAACATCAAGAGATAGAACTTTTTTGTCTTGTCTTTTCACACGGACCAATAATAACTCTTGTCTCTTTTCCCGTTATCCGTAAATTTTCCTTTAATTCATCATTTAACGATATTCCAGAATGTTCCAACCAGCTTTAGTGTTAGCGGTGATGACTCCGTTCCTCCTCGCAGCGATTTCATTGGCTGATGAAACGTGCAAATATGGTGCTACCAATCAAAACCTCTGTCAAAAGACATGTCACTCTACCCATTGCGCGTGCACCATGGATGGATCTTCTACATTCAAGAGCTGCACACAAAAGTGCAATTTTCTCTCTTCTTGCCGCGATATGGTGTGTTCGGGTAAGCCCAGCTTTTTATCTACCAGTACTACTAATAACATAATTTTAAAACCCTTCTTCGTTAGCCTAATGGGATAAATTTACGTTTTTTTCTCCAGGAGGGAATACTTGTTCTCAGCAGTGTTTTTTCGGTAGTTGT
>OX421457.1:9434376-9489376 GCA_949126865.1 Montipora capitata | reverse complement strand
CGATAATTTCCTTTCTCAAAAGCACTGATATTGCAGTGACAAGTGACATCGTAAGGCGTATCCAGCAATCCATTCAAATAAATTTGTTTATCAGATACTTAAAAACTTCCAAAGCAAGACTTAAACCACAGTCTTCTTCTTATCTTGCGTGGAAACATCAAGCAGAAAGAGCTAAATTAAGACATCTTAATTCTCTAAAGCGCTCTGTCGAGATACGCATGTATTTTGATGTCTTAAAGAGCATCCGCATTAATTAAGACATCTTCAAATCAATGAAGACTTGCAATTAATGACATGATAACAGTTTCTTTACTTTACACGGCATTTGTGTGTGGACGAAGGTGTGAAGGATTGTAACTGAATTTGAAAAATTCGGGACTTGCGGCAACTATTGGACCAACAGCTGTTCCTGTAAAACATCATATTACCTTCTCGGAAAAACTTCATGCAAGAAAGAAATGTCTTACAAAATCTAAATGGCGTAATCAATAGACTTAGGACTCAAAAATGTGAAACGAAGCTATTCTCAGGGACAAGCCCAGTCCTGTACTCTTTCGATATCAACGGGAAAATCCCCGGAGAACATTTGGGTGTTTTGTGAATCCAAATCGGCTTTTTTTGAGTTGTTTTCCGCACATTCGTGATGACCTTTTAACTTCACATGTCAACATCAGACGGCATTCTTTCCTTCAACAAACAAAAAACTTTTAATCAACAACTGTGCCTTGACATCAGTGAACAATGAAAGGCAAACTTCCTTATTCGGGAACAAAATGAGGAAATGCATTTCATCAAGAGGCCTGGCAATGCCATAGTGAGCTCGAAATCAATGTTTTCTCATGGTGTATTTTTAATAAAATGCTCGGAAGAAAGTTCGTTACTTCGTTTGCCATGAAGAGAGCTTATGTCGAAGCTTATGAGGCATCTCTCACGTGCTAGAAGGATTGAATCAACATAATCTCATTTTTCTGTCATCTTTGTTTGATCCTCTGCCCAGCGATTCCTTGTTTGAGATTTTTCAACGAAAACAGTTAACACAGCTTTGTATGCATTGTCAGACATGCCAGCCCCATAAAAAAACGAGCAAATCTGAAGAGCTTGAAAAGGAGGCTGAGTAAAACGTGGAGATTTGGACCCCAAAACAAAAGATTTCCAAAATATGGATAAAGTCACACATTTCAAATAGCGCTGGCAAACAGTACTAATTTAAGTATAAGCACCCATTTTCAAACGGTTAGCTTTCAATAACTGTAAGTTTAGGTTAGGTTAGAGTTAGTCGGTGGTCTGTAAGAGCCAGGCACCGGCAAAATCATGAGATCCTCACCGTGTGTCGATTCCCAAAAGCGTGAAACTCGCTGTCGAACCGGAACAGAGTTGGCTGATCTGCGGTGATCAAGGTCCAATTTTTCCTTTCGTGAAAGTGACTGAGAGCAACGCGTGTCTCCCGAAGTCGAAATCATCATCATCATCATCATCATCATCATCATCATCATCATCATCATCATCATCATCATCATCATTATCACCATCACCAAGCGCTTATCCGGTAAAGGGTCGCTTAGGGAAACCCTCCCTGCTGGCTGCCGGCTTTGTGTCTTCCGCCATGCTTATCTCGCCTAAAGCCAGGTTTCGGCCATATGATATGCAACGGTCTGTGACAAGATCGGTAGCTGTCTGTGTTGGTAGTATATGATGGTCCAAAATAGGCTATTTTTTATTCCATTCCGCCATCCCGCCGCAATGAGTATTTTCATTCCGATCCCGCTTGGTTGAAGCCACTTTGCTCCAGCTCAATGCCATATTTAACTGATCGACAATTATATCGCTTCCACATTACCAATAATGCCCTCTCATTAATCGATAATGTAATGACTTAACGTACTCAAAAGTTTAGTTAGACTGAAAAACGCCACTTACAAAGGATTGAAATGGGTAGACATTATGTGCTTGCATTTCTGTTTGCTGTTAATGTTGAAAAGATACACTTAAGTCAGCTCAGGTGAGAGGCAAAGTGCGCCGTAATGGAGTAATTTGTTTGCTGTGCCTTACCCAGCGCAACTGAAAGTAACTGTCAGCAACGACAGGTGCTGGCCATTTTCAAGAGACAGCTGATTTCCTGCTCCTGCAGCTGGCTCTACTTTAGAAAACGTATCGACTGTTAAAACGAACAGATCGGCCAAATCGGGATGTTACACCAATGAGAAAATCTACATCGAGTAACTGATTTGCAGATTCCCTAAATTGCTTTCTTGTTCTATAAGATCTTCACCCAAACAACTTTCTTCATCATTACTGGAGTCGAATTCGGACACTTCGTCTTCAACGGTATTCTTCTCATGTTCGTCCCGGTTTGGCATGTCTCTTGTTGCACGTCTAGTAGTGCGGCATGCTACGTTCGGCTATAAGTTGTTCCTAAGTGTATCATGCCATATTAATAAAACCACATCGTTAATGTTAAAAAACGCCCCCAAATATTTGAGTTAATTTTCCTGTTAAAGTATAGTTTTTACATTTGCTTTACATTTATTTGTACTTCTCACAAAAACAAAACACTAACGAGCAAAATAAAGGCCCTCTTAACTGATTCAACCTCGTTCCCAGGGCTTTTTTTTCTCTCGGCGGTGAAAAGACCTGGGAACGAGGTTGTAACTGACTCTCACTCTGATTATGTTTCTAGTAGCAAAAAGGGTTCCTATGAAAAAATAATAATAAAATAGTAATAATAATAATAATAATAATAATAATAATAATAATGATGATGATGATGATGATGATGATGATGATGATGATGATGATAATAATAGGACATTTGGCTTTCTGCATTCGAGCTAAATTTCTCTGTCAAATTCACCATCTGTGCTCACAAGTCGGCAAGGTAATAAATTGGCTCAGGTCCACCAACCGGGATATTTAAAGAGGGCGGATTTCTCCGTACAGACATTCACTGCGCCCCACGTGTAATGAAAAACAATTAATTATGAACGGGAAAATAATTTCGTCCCAGAAGATTCCTTTGCGGCCGGTGGCTTGCTTCTGTTTGTTCTCTGGTTAATCGTTGTCATTCCCATGACCGAAAGATTCATTCTCTCAACTAGTACCATCGAGTTCTTCCTTGGGTAGTCACGAGAATTTGGTGTTATATCAAGATCACAACTGTTAAGCTGATGATTATCTTCATTCTCAATACCTGTCTGAGTCACATTTCATTGAAAGTGTGAGGAGAATTTACATACCGATCATTCCTGGGAGTCAAAGGGTTAAAAAAAACCTCGCTTTTTCATCACGTTGAATCCATGCCCGCAAAAAGATGCATTCTTACTATAACGCTTCTGACCGGCCGAGGTTTGCAGTCTAATTTTTTTCGCCTGCACACTGAGTGTCTCCATGAAATTGGTCTAAAATTCCTAAACTGTCTCTGGGTTAACAGACTCCAAACCATGATTAGCCGTCAATCAAATAAAGTTCCCCTATTACATATCTTTCGATCAAATCTGTTTTATTTTCTTGTCATTTTTTCTCAGCCTATCAAAAGTTCAATTTGAAGACGATTTCGTAATTCATTATACTAATGGCATGACCTTAGCCCTATTGGATAAACGGTATTTAACTAATGTCAAATACAGTTGGACAATAACAACTCGTATTACACGGTAAAACCACGCAAAAGAATTATCGGAATACAATCAGGTACAAAGCTATTGTTCGATGTTTCCTCCGAACTGACTTCTCTAAGATAGTTGGGATTTCCATCGACAACAGGAAGACCTGGAGCTTCAAAACTCACTTTGAGAAGAGGTAAAGGTACCGCTGAGGTCTTTTCAATCCATTTTTCGCTTGCTTTGCACAACTTTAAGGCCGTGTCAAACGAGGACGACTCTGGACTAAAAATTTAAGAAGTGATAACCGGTCGGTAACATAAGAGCTATTGTCTTAAACAATTTGAACCACAACAATAAGAAAAATTCGACCAGACGTACTGCGGTCGCCTTTCTCTGACTCTTGTGAATAACGATAACTCAGTTAGCAGAGCCATGGGCAAAACGCAAAGTCTGGTTTAAAATTCATAAAGAATAAAAATTCGCGAGACATACATATTGAAACATTTTGCATGCCTGTATCACAACATCTTAGATTTCACATAGTATCAGTTGCAACATGAACTTATAACACGCAAAGATCAAGGGAGCTGAGGGTTTTCACGGTTGTTCAGTTTTTTTTCGTTAGTGGGTCCAAAGAGATGCATTCTGTTGAGTGACTCGTTCTTTAAACGTTTAACAACAATCTGTTGGCATAATACTGACTCGATTGTTCCTCCCAACGTATTTTTCAAGATACTTTTGATTGTTATTTGTTCAGTGTCAAAACGCGAGAGCCGTTGATCCTTCCGCTCATTTCAAAATAGGTTATCATCTGGAGCCTTTCTTGCATGAAATTCTTAATTGCCGACATTTCCAAAAGGCTCATCGCCAGGTGTACATGTTAGTTACGCCATTGCTTAATAGTCAGGGAGGACGTCCATGGAACACGCAAAGGTTTAATGCATAAATTGACGGTTCCACTTAAAACCCGCCACATTTTTAACCGACGAGATACCTTCAGGGACTGTGTTGGCCTCATAAAGAAATCAAAATCATTTTAACTCTTTCTTGTATTCTTTTTTGAAAATAGCATCTTTTAGGGGTACAAAACCCTTGAGAAACGCTAAAATTGGTTTGTCCTATAAAGTAAATTTGAAAGTTTGACGAGTGGAGTGTTTTTGCGAGAGATCCTCTCTATTCTGCAATCTGCATTGTTTTGCACAGTATCTTGTCTCTCTAGAATTCTTGAGGATCGCAAAATAACATTTGAACTTTAATGTCGCTTTAGAGCCTGTCATTTTTCTGGGAAAGCTGTCATCAAGTTGGTAAACATAATTTCTTGTTGAAGGATCCCATTCAGCCACACCTCTGTTTTTCAGGAATTTCAAATTGAGCTGTTTGCGACAAAACGAAAATACGATACCATTTTTAAAATATCTTCTTAAAATAATCCCATTTGAAAAAAGAAAACCTGTCATCTTTTAAACTTATCGTTCCATTAATCAAGTGGACAGCCTTGCCTACGGTATGACAATTTTTCGCATTGTTGTTGAATCTGTAGAATCAAGAAAAAAATATGACAAAAGGCACAATCGGCAAAATGTAACCCAAAGGCTGACTTGAGCGAAGAAGAGTTTCTTGACTCGTTTATAAAGCATCATTGTTTGGCGAATAAACAAAACAAATGAAGAATCAAAGTTTTGAACGATTAATACACATTATCTTTAAGACACGATTTAAGAACAAAACACTATTTTAATTTTGTCAGGGCAACCTGTTCTGCCCCAAGGCGAGGGGGCTTGCCTGGGTGGATTTTTACAGGGGGACATAAATCCCAAAGAACACTTTACTCGTCCCTCGTTATTAATTTTGCAGATTTAATCCTGAGGAGTCTCTTTTGCAAGCGGCAATATATGCATATATGATCGATGATCCAGACCTTTTTCTTGATCTTTCTTTCGTAATACCTACTGCACAGCCGGGGACCGTTCGCGGTTAGACTATCAAGGTACACTGCGTGATGAAAAAATTGGAATTTCATCTGATGCGGTCTGTGTCTGCACATACGTGAAACAATGAGGATGCTTGGTGCGAAGGGGTACCGCAATAGGCGTGGTCACGCTTCAAAACGTAAGCAATGAAATTTTGACCATAAATGGGAGGATTCTTTGTGGAGAAGGATATCGATATTATGTAGTGTGCTGGTTTTTGATTCTCCTCTTAGGGGTGAATCAGCTGTAATCATGTGAAAGCACTTAGGAAGCCGACATTTTCTCACCCCGGCACCCACTAACTGATGCATAGGAGCTCGAGCAGTTATATCATTGTTAACCTAAATATGAATATTTTGGGCATGTTGCAGATGATGCTTATTGCGTTTATCCCAATCATCATTGTTTCCGTCATCCGCCCTGCTGCTTCCACATCGACACAAAAATGTAACTCGGTGATGTTAAATAGATGTGTGCAAAAGTGCAACACCGATTCATGCAAGTGTACGCGAAGTGACGGCAAACACGCCTTCACCAAGTGCAGCCAAGCTTGTGAAGGACCGAAGTGCAAGAAGCTCGTGTGTTCATCCGGGACATGCATTCAA
The DNA here is from genome assembly GCA_949126865.1 of Montipora capitata. Classification (NCBI taxonomy): domain Eukaryota; kingdom Metazoa; phylum Cnidaria; class Anthozoa; order Scleractinia; family Acroporidae; genus Montipora; species Montipora capitata. The sequence goes on along the minus strand of OX421457.1, from coordinate 9,483,202 downwards.
CGTTGCCATGGCTGCAAAATGGAATGCACCAAGGACGTTGAATATTGTGCCCAGCAGTGTTTGTCGGGAGAATGCTCTTTCAAGTGCAGCGCAAGGCGTTGTTTTCAGGAATGTGACGGTAAGAAATGCGATCACTTACCCTCTGAAAAGGAAGAGCCTTTCATACCACGATTGTACCTGGTTATCTTAGCTGGACTTTTTGCCACAACGACGATTTTAACTTGCCTGGCGTTGGTCATGTCCTGTAGTCACGTGCAGTGCTGGAAAAGAAGAACAAATAGAAGAACACGACCTGTTGTTATCGTTCACCGTGAAATAGAACGCAGTATCAGAACTCTTCCACTGAGATCTGAATTCGTATAGAAGAAGAAGCTAGGGCATTCGTTGGACCACAGCATACCTACGCGACCATCAAAGGATTCCTACATACATCATTGACCAGAAGCCCATAATCAAGACGTGTTGATCTCTCTTATTGGGTCTTCGTCAGTCCGTTTACTGTGTTATCTAAATTTAGAATAAGGTTCCCGCCAAATCATGGCCAATCAGTTTGGGCCTGATGACTTCAACGCCTCTGATTGGTCTGCAACCGAGTAGTCGCATGAGAGAATGCTCGTGCTTAATGCAAACTCATGGATGGTGCAAAGAACACAATAAGCAACATTTTTTTCCATCAATCAGAAGTGAAACCAAAACCAATAGTGGCTCGCGCGTGCAGATTTCCCCACGCTTTGTGTCGGCTACGTGTAATTACTTCGAATTTTGATTGGTTTACTGAATTGTCTCCGTCTTTTTGGATTGGCCAAAGTAATTACTTTTGTTTTGGTTTTACGAGACTCATCTGAAAACCGCTCTACCATGCTTGAAACAGGTATTTTGAGAATTAGACTGGAAAGACGTGGTGACCACTGTTTTGGAAAGAGAACGTTTTCGTAGATTCCAGGATATTCAAAAAAGGACTACATTCATGTTAAGAACAAAGAACTAGCGCCATTTAATAGGGGACAAAACGTTTATTTAAAGTGAGGAAAATTTCTTGTCGGCTCATTGCCCTCCCCTTAGTACTATACTGAGCAAGGTTTTATAGTGTCCTATTTTGAGGGTGTAAATTTCCCTTTGGAAAGTGCAAGAAAAGGTTTGTTTGATCTCCTGAGTGCGGTTTTGAAAAATTTACGTTAGCGATTACCTCTTTCTTATATCAGTCATACAAATATTTCTCCATAAATTAATGTTCACGTTTAAACTGGAACTAGAGGCGACAAAAAAGTGATGTTGTCCCTTCTTTTTTGCGAATACTGTATACGTTAGTCCAAGCCACAACAACAGACCATCGTGCTCCTTACGAACAGCGAACAGAGATCTTGAACAATTGTTTTAAGTTAAGGGCAACAGAAAATCGGTCTAATCCGAAAAGACTTAAAAGTCATTCAAAGATTAAAAGCAAATATACCACGCTCAATTTCTCACGAGAGTATTTATTTAAATCAAAGTTCAATCAAGCAGTAGTGGACGTTGGCAGTATATGTGGGAGATGGGGTCAGTTCTAAGTGGTTTGATCTCACCATATCGCTGATGGATGAACTCGGTTTGTTGTTAATTAGTTGAACATTGTTTACAGAAAACGCGGTATGTACCATATACGGCCAGCTTGGCAATAGATAATCATAAATAACAAGAAAATCCGTTACATAAACAAAGTATCCTTTCAAAGAACAAGGATAGAAATAACTGAAAAACGCGATGAAGACATTAACATGCTGGACATGCAACAGTATCAAAGTCTAATATAATACGCTTATGATTAGAGGTAATGGTTAGGAAATCAAATGTGACAGGGATCGACTTACCACCTTAAACTTAACTCCTCTCTATGTAAGAGGTGGAGGATCGAATCAGACGAAAATCGAGGCGGGGTTTCGAAAAGGCGGTAAGAGGGGTCGAGGATTAATTAGGCATTTTGGCATAAAGTTAATACCCTGTCGAAGAAAAAAGTCATCCAGTAGCCGTTACCTTTATGAAACAGCAAGATGGCTCCTGTGTAACGAGTTAACACCTTTCACCGAACAGTAATTCATTCGTGGGAGTTGGTTTTTTGTACGCTACAGATTAGCTTAAATTGCAGTTTGGCAACATCTCCAATCCAATCTAAACTCCACGCGCGCCATCCATGCCTCCACACAGTAGCCGCAAGCGTGCACCTCTCCCCCTTCTTTTAAAACTTATCACACGCCCTCTGGAGCTCGAGATCTTAACCCTGGTGTGTGTTTTTTTAATCACACTACATAAGATGACCGGCGGAAAAAAGCACGTTTCGCTAGATAATATGTCAAAGGGGGCACCGTATAAGTTGACGATATCGCCTTTAGCCGAATCACTTTTGCCAAGGTTGTGAAACAATTGTGGCTTCGTGCCAAACGAGGCACGTGCTACAGTTCAGAAAACAATTCCGGAAAATAGGAATAAAGAGAGACCAGGTTGCTTCCAAAAGCTCAAAGCAAGTGGAATAACTTTGAATTTAGTCCTCTTGCTTGTAGCCCTCAGAATTTGGAGTGCATCAAGTGCGACGTTCTCCCGTTTATCGACAAGGATGTATCATCTTGACCACTTGGAGTGACTCGGTGAAGAATAAATGACGCTTGAGGTACTTTTATGTTCTTGGGTCTCTGTTACACCGTATGTAATAACTCCAATCTGTTGAAAGGGTGTCGTTAGTTCCTGTTATTAGTAACGTGCTTATTCCATTGAATACAACACTTACTGAGTAGTACTTTTCTGTGGTGCTGTTTATTGTGTCATTCGGTACTAGGAGACTTTGAGTTACGGTTTTTGCGGATGAAGTTTGAAATGGGACCATTCAAATGAGAGCTACTGAAGAGTACTTTCTTGAGTGTTTTCAGATAGTCAAGGCATCCCTCAACCTTTAGAGAACTGACCAAAATCACAGAAGAGTATCATCAGACTGAAAGCTGAGAAGCTTGGTGATGCCTTCTATTGTGCTGTTCGAAGTAGTTGCCTCTGAAACTGTGGATTAAACAATGCATCATTTTTTTCAGTTGAAAACATCAATTGTAATTTATTACAGATTATCGAGTCTCCATCCTTTTAGGGGGTAGGGAGCAAGAGAAAAATAAGCACCAATTACTGCACTGCATCCTCTTTGTCACACTTTGAAATATGTTATTTTTAATTCTGCGCTAAGGTTATCGACTTCAGATCAATAATAATTGAGCACTATGACCAAACGTGCATATGTGTTATTGTAAAAAAGAAAAAAAATTGATGTAGTTATGTCTGAAAACATCTAAATTACACGATAATGGCATGTAGGTCGTAGTCGGCGCAGGTATCCGCGAGCGGCAATGTGTCTAAATTCCCGGCTGCCGGGCAAGGTTTGAATAGAATTAAATATACGTATGTACAAAAAAATTTACATAGAAGATATAGACCACCATCGAAAAGGCGACCAAGCATTTCAGTGCAACTTGCATGCGCAAGAAGAACGAAAATTTGGAAATTCTGTCGGAAGCTTAATCAAGGTAACCTCTGCTGTTTTGAAAGCTTTTCGGTGTTCAAACATTCTGGTACAATAATCTCATTTGGTCAAGTAAAATCAGTTTTTACCATCGGGAAGCGCCACAGCTACTCAACAAGTTCCCCAGGAATTTGAAATCACGGAAGTCAGCTTTCTTAAAGGACATTACTGGCGAGTCCTCCACCAAGGATAGATATGTTCCAATGTCCCTAACGAACTTGGTCGAGCTAATTTCCAAAGAAAATCTTTTGTGATGCCCAAAAAATTCCAGATCATTTTTTGGAACATTTTTTTTTGCAGCAATCTGACTCATGACCCGGAAGGGACCAAATAAATTTGTCTTTGTGCCAAAGAAGATTGGCCGGCATCATGTCGACAGCGCAAATAACTGGACTTTAACTTAATTAAACGAAAATGAATCAAGGGCTTATATTGATTAACTGCCGGAGTTTATTCTTGGTTTTCACGTTACGTCATCAAAATTTAAAAAAAGGGAATTTTCAGTCCTTTTGAGGTTTTAGTTTAGTTTAGTTTGTTAGAACAGCTGAAAACTTATGTTTTCACAAATTTTCAGTTTGATAGGGTTTTTCGTCTTGTGGTAAAGCAAGGCCGAGAATGCTGTCACGTAGGTTAACAAGTGACTTATACATTGAGATTTTTGCAGTCTGAACAGTCCTTGTATGAGAATAAGTACTCATGCAGATGTTTATGAGCCCTCAGAAGACGACTACAGGCTTTTCATAGCAAAACTCGATGACATATGTTTTTGTTCGCTTCCGGTCGCTATATTTGTGCCACTCACAGGCTCCATACAAAGCCTTATAAATTTGAGCGAAACGTTTCTTTGAACATTTCCTGCAAGATACATCGCACAGACCTGACCCTTTGAAAGGCTGTTTGAATATTCATCTTTTTTTATTTCTTTGATTCTTGACTTTATTTGTTCGATGGTTTGGATGATGGTGTGACAGTGAAAACCGGGAGCCTGTTTTGCTGATCAGTGAGATGATGCAGATAGTTTTCAAGTGACGTCATCGCCTCCATGTTGGTGGACGAAAACAAAAAATAATCTCTCATTAGCTTCTTTTGGTGGTCCACCAGAAATAATACATTTCTCTATTGTTATTGTGTCTCTAGAGGTTGGTTGAAGACATCCTGTTTTTGTCTTTAAAATGTCTCAAGGCTGGCTGCTATAATGCGAAAAACGTGTTGAAGCTACCACTTCCTCCTTTCATCAAAAATATTTCATTCATTAACACTTGATCTTTTTCCTTAATTCTTAAGGTATGATTTGGCGTGAGTAAAAGTCCTTCATAATTATAATTTCGGTTCAGTTATAACATGACTACTTTGCAATAACCTCAGAGTTTTTAGTTCAAGGTAAAAAAAAAGATGGACATTTCTGATAATCTCTTGTCTCTTGTAGCTTGGTTATAAGGTCTGTCCTAACAGCTGACGTGATATTTGACAAAAGATAAATCTTTGTTTTCGCACAGAACAAACATCTGGAACCATTTTGCGACATTTGGGGGTATTACTATGGGTTTTTGGCATGATCAAGTTTTGAAACAGAGAAAATTCTCGAACTAAAAGCTTCGCAGTTTTCTTCAAGTGAATTGGACAGCAACTCTCAAGCATTTTCTAGTACCGCTACATCCATCGTCTGGGATATTTCCTTATTACGTTTTCCATTGAGAAAATACAAATCACGGCGCTAGGCCAGGGATTTACTGGGCAATGATCACGGTATTACCGAAGGGGCTTACCCCTTGCGTAAGAACTTAATAATGCACTTTATTTTCAAGTGTCAACTCAACCTCGTTCCCAGGGTTCTCTCCTACGAGTAGGAGAGAACCCTGGGAACGAGGTTGGTGTCAACTGTATTTAGGGCTGGGACACTAATTCGGGATACCGTACAGAAGTCAAATCAAATCAAACAGGTTGCTGACCAGCGGTTTTCGTTAAAACAATGGTTTGCTCAGTCTCGCAGGCTCAGGAAACCTGGTTGTGGTCATTGTTATGTAAGGTTTTTCAATCAAACAACTATTACCAAATCGCAGGTTGGGCTTTGAGGAGAGGGGAAAACCGAAGGACATGGGAATATCTGAACAGAGGGGAAAACCGAGGTGCCCGGATAAAAAAGCTCTCGTGGCAGAGTAGAGAACAAACAAACTTAACCTACACGTGACGCCAAGTTTGCGAATCGAACCCGGGTAACACTTGTGGGAGGCGAGTGCTCTCACCACTGTGCCATCCCTGCTCCATTGCAGCTTGACCTGTTCCAAAACTGACAGCAAAGAGCGTGAGGACCTATATTGGATAGTTTTTCGCGTTTAACGCCTAAAGCTTAAAGGCGTTCAAATGCGTTTGATTGCAGTGTCGTCATTTCTATAAGTTAATAGCAAAACATTGTGCTTACAGATAGCCAGTCACGAATTACACAGATTTGGATCAGAGGAACGGAACATTGATGAATTTTAGACAAAGAGGTGAGTAATGTTTGTCTTGAATGATCCGTGAACCACTGTTAATTATGGAATGAAATTATACTGTAATTAAAACGGTTAACCTGTAAATGCAATATTATCAATACATGAATTTTCTTATGACTATGTTGAATTAATAGTATTGTTTTAAACAGTATACTGAGTTTGCATTCATTACTTCGTAAAAGGCCAATTCATACACTATTTTTCTTATAAGAACGTCTAATTTGCAAAGAAGTGAGGCTGAATCGTTTTAGCGATTTGATCCTGAAAACCTTCTCAGGTTTATTGGTGTACTAAATTCGATTACAAACTGAGTTGTTCTTCAAGGTGTAACATACAATGCGAAAACCACGTTGTCAAAGGTAAAAAACGACCCTAAGTGTGTGTTAATTGTCCTTTTTGACTGCCGTTTTACATTTCTTTCACCTTTATTTATGCTACTCACAAAAACAAAATAACAATTGAACAAAATAAAGACGTTCTTGACTCTCAGCTGACTGGGTGTGTTCTTAGTATTTGCTAAAAATTTCGGTTGATCCCAGTCTGAACGTATTTTTAAAAACAGTTTTTATAAAGGAGAAGTGTAAATATTTTGTTTGGGTTTACAGCAGTGACAAAGGTTGTGGCTTCCGTTTGGGCTCTTGCCTGAACAAAACACATTCTTTAACCGTTTCATTCTCACGATCAAAACGTCCAATCTCCCAACTATTACCATAGAGTTTTTTATTGGGTAGTCAGGAGAATTTGGTGTTATATCAAGATCACACCTTTTAAAGGTGATAATAATCTTCATTCTCGATGCCTTTCTGACTAACATTTCATTAAAATTGTGAGGAGAATTTACATACCGATCACTCCTGGGAGTCAAGGGTTAAAATAATCATTTCCTTAGCTATTGTAATGCATTGACAACGTAAGTCATAAGATCATCTCAAAGATAAAAATTGCACGTACATAATGCATTTATCTTAAACAAGAATCCATGACTCTTGTCTTAAAACAATGCTTCCCTTGTCAACAACGGTGGCGAAGCAATATCAAAAATACATCTCACTATTGTGGTAGCTTCAAGGAAGATTCGCAAGAAATTCTTGCCTCTCAAAAACACCTGCCCTTAACTTCGAAATAAAAGGGTGGCAAACGCTTCCTTTTGGGACTCGCGCATTACCGGGCATTTAAAGCCTAAAGAGCCAATATTGTGAACAATTTTAGGTTCAGCTTTACAGGCGAAAAATGTTATGGTATTAGATCTTTTACGGGTTGTCCATGACATGGAGTAAGGAAGCACTCAGATATAGATATCATTTTTTTGTTTAGTTTATATCTGGAAATGTCGGCGTGGATAACTGGCCATAATCACCTGCATGAACGCCCGCCCCAACGCTAGGTAAAAAAAGATTTACCGGCCTACGGTCCACAGTTCGTTGAATTGAGTCCACCAAAATGTACATGTAGAAGCAACATGATTTAATTTAAATGCGATTATCAAGACGATTGTGACAAAAAAAAAAGTAACGCTGAAATTCGAAAATCTCGGACGCTGAGAGAACTCACAGGGTTCACAAAGAGAAAAGTCCCTCAAGCAATACAAGAAAAAGGAAGGAATTATTTTTGTACCGCGGAAACAAAGAGGTTAACTAAAAATCGAAAAATACCAAGCTTAAGCGAAGGAAGCGGCTGTGTCTTCTCGATAAGACCATTTGCTGATACGAATCTTTAAAAACACAGACCGCGTCCTTTAATCAACATTTATTATTCTAAAAGTGTGCCTGATATTGCATATAAAATTTTAATTAGGAATGGCCAGTCCATTAGATTCTCCTGTGTTGAGCTGCTGATTTTCGTTTTTTTTCCCCTTTTATCGCAACTTATCTTGTTGATCCCTATGCTAGACATAACGTACACGACTTTTAAAGCTCTTAGAGGAACATGATTCTACTCGCACGTGGAAAAAGTGACACTGTGACCCTTAGATAAACAAAGTTGATCAAAGCTTCCATCCCATATATATCACATGGACGCACTTCGCAAACACTCATAGAGTCGTTTTCCCTTCTTCCTTGGCGCCAATTCCCTTCTCTTTTTTTCATTTCAAATATCTGTGCACAATGTTGCTGAGAATATGAACCAGATTTCTTGTTTACTCCAGATTTACGTTTTCATCTTGACGCGCTATTAGACCAAGGGCTCTCGAAAGGCGTTGTAAGAATTAACAAAAACTCATAATTACTTACATTGTGCCCACTAAGTAGTTCGTATCTGGACGGATCGAGTAGTGAAAAAAAAGGTCTAAACAGGGCCCACTGCGTGTCGTGGCTTGGTCGCGAGCGATCCAATCAAGTATTCATGAAGAAGTGAGAAAATCAACGAAAGCTTGGACATGAAAACACGCCTTAAGGTTAACAGGCGACCGGAGGGTGCTTGTCACTTATGTCTTATCTGTGTCTCTAGGACTGGTTGCAAACCGCCTTTTAGGTCCTTTGAGGCGGAAAACTTTATTGTTATTTCTCACTTTGCGTTAAAGAAAGTTTCACTTTCTTTCAAAACGATTTCAATAATTGCTCAACCCTTCAACGTATTTAATTACTGAACTAGCATTAAGGAGTGCAAAGCTACGAAGTTTATGGTACGGTTAACACCGCATGTTTGGTAACTCTCTCGGCCAACTACTGATCCCAGTCTTTCCAGTCAGCTTTTAGATCAGCAAAAAGCAAAGGAAACGCCAGCATAAGGCATCTAGGGATTTGTGCTGATAGTAGCCAGGCTGACGAACAAACTAGTTTCAACAGATGCAACAAACTGTCTTCTTTGGAAGGGATGAATAGATCCAACTGTTCCATGCAACGGCAAAATTATGGTGCTATATGAAACACCGATAACTGTTTAGTGAGATGCACTCATTGATCTGACGTAATAGGTAACCATGGCAATAAAAGAGCCATCCAAAAACACCCTATAGTTTGCCCTTACATACTTATATCTCAAAAACGAACTCGGTAACCCCCATTTTTTATTGCTGGAAAGTGATAAGCCGGCTCAGATAAAACTCTCTGCAACGTTTAAAGAAAATTCTCTGGAGCAGCTTCATAGTCACCTTCCTAACTGAAAAATGTTAAGTTGGCTCTGAATCTGCTCTAGAATTTTTTTTTAACTTTGCCAAGAGTCCATTACACAAGAGAATCTGAAATCAGGTCTGTCCCCATTAGCGCCAGAAAAGTGTCTATTTTCAAAACAAGTTTTGAGGGTAAATTAATAGATCAAATCGGCCAACTCAATTTGTACCCAATTCAAATATCCCCGGGATAAGATATTCTTTGTGCATTGTATTTGCCTTATAATGTAGCATTCACAATTAATGATACCAATCAAATAACATCCGCTCTTGTAATATTCTCGAAAAAACATGTATTTTTAGACCATTTATTGGATTGAGATGGTAATTTGTGATCAGTGACGCAAAGCATGTTTTCGAAAATTTAGGAAAAACAACTTCAGATTTCATGAACACAGGATGCGGCTCAGACAACAGAATGGCGATGACACAAATGGAATCTGATATCAACCAGACTTGGATGATTCATTTAGTCACGTACATTTCAAGTTCATAGCTTTGGCTTAAAGAACCTCATTTGCTAGTATAAAAGGCGTTGTAGTTTGAAAACAGAAATCTAGAACTTCCTTCAAGAGGGTCCAGTAGTGTCTAGGCTCAAGAGCGACTTAAAACCCTGCCGAAGGCCTCATCTGGTCGGCTAGTAAGTCACAAAGCGATGAATAGACGGTAAATCATTTGCCATACTAAAACATGAACACAATCTTCGACCCTGTTAAGGAGTATCTTGGGCAGCCATATTGGGTGAGCTTTATACTCCCACAAATGCCGACTCTAGCCTGCAAGAAGGCTAAATGGTGCCGTTTTTACATGATGTTGTAGGGTTACTAGCACAAAAGGAAAATCAATCTTCATATGATGTATGCCCACGTGTGCTCTTGGCATCACTGGAATGCACAAACAGCGGGCGGCAAGCTTCCCACATGACACGGACAATTCAATTTCTCTTCTTTTCTTTTTGTCAGTTCCAACTTTAATGGTACTCCCTCGACATTATTTAAATCCAGAATTTCCTGACATAACGTTGAATTACGATTTTTATAATTCTGAAGAATGATTTTTATACTTCTGAAGAATGTTGATTAAGAAGCACTCGACAGAGTTAGAGCGTTGTTTTTACAGGGTAGAAAATGACCTATTGGTTGTCACGAGTGCTAATTTGGAAAGCATATGGCACGAATTTTTTTTTAATTGAATCTTTCAATACGCGGTTAACGTGTCGACAGGAGTGGGATCGATTGACCAATACACTAGCTTTTGGAGACAAAAAAAGGTCGAAGTTTGAGCAATAGAAAAATTTAATTCCTTTTTAGTCGGTGCATACCTGCATGAGATTACTTAATTAACTGGATAATCTCCAAAAGCCCTTTGGGAAACCCTTTCCGGTCAAAGCTCGAGAAAAAAAGCGAGGGTCACCTCTCACTCGGATACTAGAAACTTTTATCCCCTAGGAAAATTTTAACTCAACTAAAGTTATCAAAAGGGTCATAAATCGTAAACTGAGGTAAGAACGAACGCTTTTGTTGCTTGACTAACAAAACAATACCGAAAACAGTTTGAGTTTCTTTGAAGAAACGAGTACAATGATGTAGATATTAGTCTTATGCAAATAAGTAACAGGGTGTTTAGCAGTTGAGCTCAGTTTTGATTAAAAAAAACAGTTGAAATGTGAGGATCGAAAAGGGAATCACTAACTTCAATATGAAATTAATTGAATCGGACACCAAGATCCGCAAATTCTACACTAGTTAGTGAGAAAAGTTGAAAGGTTAGTATTCCTTTTTTTTTTAATATCATTCAGAAGACATCGATTCAAGGAGACAAATAAAAGTCTCTTATACTTCATGTGGTTAGTCGAAAACAAACAAACTACTATAAAATCACATCATAGATTCGCAACCAAGAAAATAATAGTGTCATGTTTTCTAAAGGGTTATTTGTGCAATTCTTGGCACTTATTCAGGTCAGCCACTATTTTCGGAAGGCAAATTGTTTGCGGGAAAGTTCGTCGGTGGAGGATAACAATTGGCTACAGTATTAATATCTGAAAGGAAGATTTGATGCTCTGTAGAAACCTTTAAGGCACTTCAATTAACAGGTACGAAATCCGAACAGATCTAATTCCCCTGGCTGATAAAATTAGATATCTCTTCAAACGGTCTGTAGCCATAGTCAAGGAGAATTGAAATGTCGTTCTGGAGTTTATGGTCGAATGCTTTCGTTACAAAGTGCCCTTGAAAAATATAAACTGTTCACGGGCAACTTGTAAGTAACCGAGGTTTTCTCCGAAAACATTCATAAGCAATTGAGTGTGCGCCAAATAAATTTTGCACACTATCAACTAAGAAGCGACTTTACCGTATTCCACGTGTTATTTAAAATGGCATGGCAGTTTTCCTAATCCTTTCCGTTAGAGACTGAACGGCATCTTAGCGTTCTCGTCCCGATATTTAACCCAGCTACTTTATGGGACACACCCTTGTGGTCACTTGGGTAAATCTAAACCTAAGGTGTTTGCAAATATGGACTCAGCGTCTCTGCTTCTAGGATCTCTAGAATATTAAGGGAGGATTCCGTCAGAGTAGACTCTTTTAAAAGTAGGCGCTGGGTATGTATTGGCTCGAAAGGCTGGAGCGATTCTAGAATACCTGCTTACTATTGTATTCTTTTGAAGGTGTTCTTTAAAGAATGAACGCTATTCGTTTAAGTGAACGCGTATTCTAGAATCTTAGTTGGTCGCGAATTCAAAACTACCACGCTCTAAAATTGGCCTCTTGCCAGTTGGGTGAGAAGAGCCATATTGCAAACTACTTGGTCGCTAATAACCCATGTCTACCCTCGTTAAGTTAAGTCTAATCTTGTTTCTTTTAGCGACGTTTCTACTAATTTCTTCGCCCCAAATTAAATATCTTCCTATTCTCCTAAGTCATGTGTTACTTGAACGGCACTTCCAATCTAAAATACCAAACGCATATTCACACGAAGAGCCATGGATTTAAGGCTCGTGAAGCATCCAAAGCTTTTCTCGCGGAGTGGAAAAAAAATCTTACGAACACAAATCATAGACGGACTATTATGGTTTATTCTTTGGTTTCCCTGATTTTAAGCCATCTTTTCAAAATAGCAAAATACGGTTCCTTTTTAAAGTGTGCATACTAAGTGACATGCAATGATGAGTGCTGCAAAATAACAGGCATGCCTACCTGAAGAGTATTTAGGTGGCCCCACATCATAGCGTCGACGACTGTTTTCTTTGTCTGTCATATATTTAACCAAGAGAAATTTAACCTTCAACGTAAATCTAACTCAAAAGAGGTCTCAAACTCTGCCCACTTTTACACATGCCTTTCCACTGCGCATAATACAAGCAAAGAACGGTGCTTTAATTTGTTCCCCATTTAGTTAGGGAGAACCGGCAGGAGAACGAGGAGATGGCGCGAGGAAGAAGGGAAGGGAACACCAGCAAGGCCGCTATTGTTTACGACATCCAATCAAAACCTTCGCGGTAAAATTGCTCCACACAGGAATGTTGTTTACAGTAACTTTTTTTCCAAAAAAATCTCATGGAGTAGATCGAAACAAAACGCGGTCACTCGATAAAGGAACTATCTTCCAACGGCGTGTGTGGAGTTTGAGAAAGGAGTTTAATGGTGGAATTAATACGGTTCGACAAATCTTGTGTGAATTTGTTCAGACCACTGATCGCTGAAGAAGGAATTGTTTGGTGTTGTATGTGGCTCGAATCAATATTTAGAAAATACTCCACAACTTGTTTGCAACATATGTGTTGTAAGGAAAATTAAATTTCGAATTTCTATCCAAACGCTTTGCATCAGATCAAAAAGAGAACGTTGGTGGCGAGGTTGATTTTAGATTATTTACGCGAAAGTTTGAAAATACATACCCTGACGTTATATTCAACCAATCGGAGCAGGGGCCGCTTAGGTTCGTGAATGACACAAATTTAATTATAGCCAATAACGAGTTTTACGCTTAGAATCTGATTGTATAAAAAAAAAAACAGAAAAAAAAATAGCTTTCCTTGCAGGCGTTGCCTTCCCTTCTTCGCGACCCCCTCATTCTTCCGCAGGTTCTCTCTTCCCTTCCCCTTAGAACGCCTGCCACACAGGCTAACGAAGCGCTCACAACCGACCATTGTCCATAGCATTTGGCACACACGGATTCGATCTTCCTTTACTCGGCTCATTCTTACTTCTGCATATACATTTATTTTCTTGAACGAAATTCATTGCAGTTTGACAAATATTTTAGCCATTTTTCGACGATACGTTCGCCACAGCCACGGATTCCACGGAGGCGTTGTTTCGGATGTAAGTTCACTTGTGTCCATTGTCAGGAAGTGGATTGTTTTTCGAAGACTTCATACTCAGGGCAAGTTATTTAAACGAAGATTTCATTACATCGCGGTTTTTGATAAGTCCTGTCGACAACCGAAACGGCCTTTTATCCTAGAATAGACCATTCAAGCTTGTACGTTTTGTTTTTGCCATTTCACACCACGGCTGAACTCTGTTTGAATAATCTCCTCAAAGGGTTAAAGGTACAAACAGTAAAAAAATCAACATTCAATAAAACGTCGAATGACAGAAACGGTCTTCAATGTCCCGAACCCATGGCAACAAGTGCAACAGACAACTGTTTGTGGGGTAATGGGGTAGGAGATGAAGCACTCCATTAGCAGGTCAGGAAAAGGCAGGTTAACTAAGTTGCCCGGAAAAGAGAGGTTGCGATCCTCGCCAAGGGGTTACAATCCCCAAGGCCACAATCCTCTCCAAAGGGTTACCATCCCTCACATGAGAGGTACTTACCTATCTAGGGTTGAGCTCCCTGGTTTCTATGGTAACCGTGCGCGATCAGAAGGCACACAACCCTAGTACAGTGAGTCTAAGGGGAAAGGGTGACCCGCATGGGTACACTTCATCCCCACCCGTATTTTATTTCACAATATTGACTAGATCATTATTTGAGAAAGCGCAAAGGGGGATTTAACCCTTCATATTAGAAAAAGAGTGTCATTGACATGCAAACATTGAGTGCATGTTAAAATAGGTCATTAACTGCAACAAATCCACAGATAGTGTACAACTAGCTAATTCCCCATGACGTCCTGGGACATGCTATTGAGGGCACCAGGTATGAAAAGAGGGAGGGAATTTGAGTGAAGATGCGTCTGAGCTTAAGTGTTTTCGCAATAGAGAAAGAACTGAAATGACAGTAGCAAAGGTCGGACTAGACATACTATTCCAAAGCACGAGGCGCCTAGAATGTGATTGGAAAAGGTGCATGGTGTGACGTTCACTTGAGACAAGGTTGCTCTGTTACAGAGAATAGCCTAGGCCCAAATGCATATATAAATACTGGTACATGCATATATATACTGGTATATGCATATATAAATTATGATTATGATTATGATTATGATTATTATTAAATGCCGCAGCATTTTTTGATGTCAGAGTGACGCATGTTAACTCCAAGTGTAACCAGGGAAAAACAACATCCACAATCTTTAAGAAGCAGGAGGAGGAGAAAAAGCGGAAGTACCAACAGAGGGTACTGGACATTGAGATGGGATCTTTTACTCACCTAGTCTTTGAAACCAACGGCGGGATGGGAGTCGACTGCAACTGCTTTCTCAAACGCTTAGCCGAGAAGCTCTCAGAAAAGAATGAGGAACCGTATCACACTACTATTACTTGGATTAGAACATTGCTTTCTTTTGAGATTTTAAGGTCGGTACATACATGCGTAAGAGGTTCCACGACACCCTTCCACAAAATCCCACAAGGGGATTTCATTGATGACTGCCGCTTGAACGCTATTAGTATTTTAGGATCTTTTTAATATTTTTGGTTTCACTTTTAATCGAAATGAATTGTTTGTTTGTTTTTTTTTTTTGAAGGTGTTGTTTTTAGATACTAGAGTGTTGAATATCTATATTTTTCTTACAAAATGTATATATTGTATTTTTTAAATAGCTTTTTTAATGTAGATAGATTAGGGTAGTTTCACTATTGTTCTTCTTAAATTTGTCAATCTGAAGGATTGTTTTGATGTATCCGCATTTCTAATTGAATAAACAATATGGTTACTTATTATCATTATGATTATGATTATGATTATGATGATGATGATGATGATGATGATGATGATGATGATGATGATGATGATTATTATTATTATTGTTATTACATCCCTCGCAGAGTCATGGTTGTCACATTAACTTTAATTAACAAAGGTTTATAAATTGTCTTTTTCATTCGTGTAACTTCGCCTGGATTTTGTAAGTGGTCTTATTGGTAAACAGTTGCACTCTTTCCTTCATTATAAGAACGTTCAGATTAAACAACATGTTTACAACATACCCAGCCTGAGTGAGAGTTAACACTGTTGTTAATTTGCTCCTTTTTTTTTTTTTTTTTGTTTCTGTTAGTAGTACAAATAAAGGTGGAGAATCGTAAAACTGTAGTCTAACCGGACAATTAATTCAAATACTTAATAGGGACGCTGTTTTAACACCAACAATGCGGTTTTCCTATTGCAAGATACACTGAAGAACAACAAAGTTTGTAGTTGAATTTAATATACCACACAATTTTAAGAACATATTTTAACATATATTTTTTAAGCTTTTAAAGTTGTTTAAAAAAAAAAACCAAACAATTCTGGCTGAAATCGTAAAAAAAGAATATTCAGCCTCAGCCCCGAAAATAGGCATTGTTAGAAAAAAGAAGAGTGTGTTTTGCAACGGTAAATTTAGAACAAAACAGTGATTGAGGATGGTGTGAAGATAAGGCATAGTGGAGCTTCAGGGTGTTGCTTACGGGAAGTCGCAGTCCAGGGGCCGGTTGCTCGAAGCCTGGTTAGTGCTAACCATTGGTTAACTGGTATCAAAAGCTAGAGGTTTCCATGGTATTTAACTCTGGTTAGCGCTAGCCAAGCCTCGAGCAACCCGGGCCAGCATGATTATTTTAACACGTTAATATGCCACTTACTCAATATCTTGCATAATTCATATGTCTCCACAGCTGTAAAGATGCTTTGCCTGATAGTGGGTCTCATCGCAGAATTCTTATTAGTCGCTGAAGCTGTCACGTCATTGACAGGAAAACGTGTCGCCATCCAATCAAGCACTGTGCAACATTGCAAGGACGCACCCTGCAAGTGTAGCTCTTCTTACGGGGACTCAAGAACTTTCATGTGCAACCAGGTCTGCCAAGGTCCGAAATGCAAGGAAATCACGTGTTCGGCTAAGAATTGCTTTCAAATATGTGACAACTGCCATATGAAGTGCACAAGTGACGTCGGATACTGTAGACAGAAGTGTCTCTCTGGTGCATGCACCTTCACATGCAATGCTAAGCAATGTAAGCAGGATTGCAATGGAAAGAAATGCGACGAAACGCCCAAAGACATTTCCGTGGGGTGCAGTGTAATCATCATACCACGTTTTTATCTGGTCATCTTAGCAATTCTCTTTGCGACAACGAGTATCTTGTCTTTTGTGTTGCTGGTGACGTTTTATGGAGAACACGAATCTTGGAGTTCGAGAAAAAGTGGGGGATATGTGAGGCTTCAAAGCGTTCATGGTTACTTAATACAGGCGGAACTTTTGTAAGTCTGCGTGACGCGTTGTATGTGACGAATTGTTGCCTGGCGGAAAACAGGCCCTGTTAATAGCTTAGTCTTCTACACTGTGACAAAAATAAGGAAGAAGAGTAGCGAAGGAAAACTGATAGAAAAGCCGTTTGAAGTACCTATCCACGTTAACCGGAACAACCACCTCCAAAGTCACTTTAACTGGTTTTAAACCTTGAAGCAAGTGTGTGATACAGAATCGGGTTGCGCTCAGTCGTAATACATGAAATAGAATGTCCCATGTCTCAGTGTTTCAGTGTCTCGTAGGACGAAAAAAGTAGGTTTTCAGTTCCGTGGCAGCTATGCCACGTGACAGCAGATAAAAAAGTAGATTGGAAGGGAAAAAATACCCAGGAGAATCGAAGAACTTCATTTAGGTCATCAGCATAGAGTTAAATGGCAATTATATTTTTACTAGAAAAAGAACAAGTTACTGGATACTTCATAACCTAAAATTTAAACATGAACGAGTTTTAAAATTCAGGATCTAGGGGCACCATCACTCGATCAAATCAAATCCTGTGTGATTATAACTCTCTACCCTGAACTTTGAAAATGTTTCATGTTTAAATTTTTAGTTCTATTTCTGACCACCATGGCAGCAGAGAATACCATGACTTTGAAGTGCCCCTTGAAAGACAGGCATGAAAGTTTATTTGGGGTGTCAAGAGCGAGAAACAACATTGCCATAGAAACGTGTTTTTCATTGGCTGGATTAATGGACCAAGAAGCCTTTATAATCTATTGTTAATACCCAAGTACAGGAACCAAAATATTTAGAACCTTTGATAAAAGAATGTTCAGTTTAGACCTTTAAAAAAGACCCTGTTTTAAACTAAAATTTCAAGTGCAGGATGTTACTTTATCTTATCAAATGGTGTCAAAACGTAAAATGCATCAGCCAACACAAGTGTATCTTTGTGGTGCAAAAAAGTTTAAATTTTCCTTTTTATTTTATTATATTATATTATTATTATTTTTATTTTTAATGCAGTTATTAGGAAAAAAAATGTACGAACAATTTACGTAAACAATAGCCAAGCCCAATATAAATGAAGAGTACCTTTCATTCTTGAGAAAACAAGGACATTTCCTATTTAATAGCCTGTAATTTCATTGTAAAAACCATTTACATATTTGCAACATTTGTGACAAATGCAGAAAAATCTAGATTCTTATACATTTATTATTCAAGTGAAGCTATGATCCTCGCAGTTATGAACGCAATTTTCGCAATTGCGTAAAGAAGCCTGAAAAAGTCGGGAGTTTCAACGGGGTTTGAACCCGTGATCTCGCGATACCAGTGCAACGTTCTAACCAACTGAGCTATGAAGCTACTGACGTTGGGAGCTGGCCATTTGTGGGTTCCAATGTTCCCGTGAGGAATGCATCAAGGATGAAATGATATATGAAATGAATCACATATGAATTACGGATATGAAATCAAGTGAAGCTATGATCCTCGCAGTTATGAACGCAATTTTTGCAATTGCGTAAAGAAGCCTGAAAAGTCAGGACTTCACAACATTGGAACCCACAAATGACCAGCTCCCAACGTCAGTGGCTTCATAGCTCAGTTGGTTAGAGCGTCGCACTGGTATCGCGAGGTCAGGGGTTCAAACCCCGTTGAAGTCCTAACTTTTTCAGGCTTCTTTACGCAATTGCAAAAAACGCGTTCATAACTGCGAGGATCATAGCTTCACTTGATTTCATATCTCCAGTTCATATATGATCCATTTCATATATCATTTCATCGTTGATACGTCTATCATTATCATTATCAGTATCATCATCATCATCATCATCATCATCATCATTGTCATTATCATTCTCGTTCTCGTTCTCCTTCTCATTATCATTATCATTATCATTATCATTATTATTATTATCATCATCATCATCATAGGCAATGTCAGAATAGTAACTTCATGTAAGGAAAGAATTGAACATTACACAAACTGAATTAAACATAACACAATTTAACAACAACTCCCTTGCTTCAGAGCTCAAGCCTTGTGTAAAATTTGTTGTTCGAAACTTGCTCCAACAAAATATCCATGTTAATGGTTTTGTCATGTGGAGCAATGTGGCACAGAAAATGTAAATACACAATAAAATGGGACTGTTTAACAAGACATAACATCTATTTCACAGGTGCTATTTTAATAGCTAAGTTACATTTTCGTCAACTCTTTTTGTTTGCATTGATTGGGATCAACTGCAATTTGTTGGGAAGTGTGAGCAGGGAATATTTGAGGGTAGTAAAGGGTACTTTCATGAACTACCAATTGCCTCTTTTACTTCCAGCGAAATGTGAAATGGCCTTCTGTTTCCTCGTGAAACGGAATTTTGGCAATTACCGTGAGCCGTGCTTTTTGACAATAATTATTCCTGAAATGGGAAACTGGTGATAAATTCACCGTGAACTGTGATTTTTGCATCGGGTCTGTTTTTTTGTTTTTTTTTTTTTCTTCATTTTGCTGGAGCAGGAGCCCAAGAAATCATAAACGTAGACTGTAAATATAACTCGGCAGTGCAAGGTACAACAAATACATCAGGATTGCATCACTAAAATTTGAGCCTTCGACACCTGACTTCGCTAGCCTTGACCGGCTTTTCTGGTCAATCAACATGGCGGAAACTACATGTGGCTCGGAAACCGTCCCAGAAGTCTTCCCAATGTAACCGTTTTGATGAGTGTCTTTATAATAGACGGTTGCAGCGCTTAACAAACGTAAGTAATTTTTTTGTGTTTAAAAAATGTTTTTTCAAGAAACTTGAAATGGCCATTTTATTGTCCGTGAAATGTGAAATGTTCATTTTATTTTCCGTGAAAAACTTGTAAACTATAACTTTTTCATCGTGAAAAATGTTTCATAATGCATGGTGGATGCCTTAATTAGACACTTAATCAGACTTAGCAGATTAATTACAAGATTTTCCTCTTGACGTTCAAAACCATCCACGGGAAGTCGCCAGTTTATTTGCAAGAGCTAATTTCAGTTAAGATGCCAGGCCCGTATAGGTTAAGATCATCTTCTAATGGTCTCCTACTTGAAGCGCCATCTTTTCGAACTAGAGCCACCTTGGGCGATAGGTCATTTCAAGTAGCCCCGCCAAAATTGTGGAATGCTCTGCCGCATGAAATCCGCTCTATTTCTAAGATCAATACTTTCAAGCGCCATCTTAAGACACACCTGCTTAGCAACGCTTTTTCTTTCTCTTAAAGTTTATTTTTGTGATATATCTATATATCCTGAGCTCCCCTGCCTCAGAGCTCAAGCCTTGTGTAAAAGTTGTTTAAAAAAAAAAGTTAAACCTGCAACAAAATATCAATGTTGAAAGTTTTGTCATATGGAGAAACGTGGCCAGAAAATATAAATGCACGATAAAACGGGATGGTTTGACCAGGCACAATAACTATTTCACAGCTAAAACTCTAATGGATTATGTCTAAGTTATGTTTATCATCAACTCTTTTTGGTTGATTGCGATCAACTGCACTTGGCCGTTGGGACGTGTTATCAATATATAATTTACATTTAAAGTATTAACAACCAACAGAACTGGTTGTGAAAAAAATAACACACACCCCACCCCTTCACACTTCTAATGGTGCATCCCCAAGTGTTCTAAGTGGCAGGATATTTTGTAGCTGAGTCCAAGAGTATTTATGCTCTAGCAAGAAAGTGAATACAAATAGGCACTTCAAAAAAATAAAATTAACTCGCCAGTCCACGCCCATTTAACACAATTACCAAGGAGTCATGGGTTGGTGCTAGAAAAACTGTGATCTCCAATATTTGCTGCGTCAGCCAGAAAAGTCATTAATGAATCATGAAAAGTAGACGGTTATCTTAAAGACCCCTTAACACTCACCTTGATGCTCTGCGCTTTGTTCGTTGTGAACTGTGAAATGTGAAATGGGTCTTCAAGCGAAGTCCAGTGGATTCGGTGTCCGTTGGCAGCCATTTTGTTTTTAGGACTGGCAGCAAGGAACTGGTAACTAAGGTACACAACACCCCCTCCCCCAGAAAATACAGATGGGATCGGGTCACTCCAAGGGAAATAAGCCTTTTTAAATAGGCCATTTCCGAGTTCATGGCTACCTCCTCTTCAAAGCGAGTCTAAGTGCGAAGTTTTCGTTATGGTAATTAGTTCTACTTTAAATATGAATGAAAACTAATTTTCATAAGAAAAACTTCGCACTTAGACTCGCTTTGAAAAGGAGGCAGCCATAAACTCGGAAATGGCCTATTCTCGTGGTTTGCTTTGATAACAGATGGCGTTTCATATAATATGTCGCATGAATGCCTTCCAATCAGTTGCTGAGTACGAGTGTGGGCACTGTGATAATCTCACTCATGCAAAGCAAGATAACAAACTTATTTTTAACAGGGCCATCTCTAGTACTCAAGTTAAACCAACCATACGCTTAAGATTTAAGTTTTTATTTCTTACATACCTAGACCTTTATAAATCAGGCAACAAAGACAACTTGAACTTACTGCAGAGTAATTGAAAATCTAAAATGCGTCTCTCTGCTTTTAACTATATTTCTTTCAAATGTAAAGCCTCTTCCCGTAACAGTTCGACATGATAGTTCCTCTGCAAAAAACAAAAGGTTTAAAAGAGGGTTTCATCTTTTTCAATGACAAATTACAAAAACTGTCGAGAATTCATTGTTGACTGACTCTTCACGTTTGAAACTTTAAGTAACTTGACAGCACTGAAAACGAAAATTTCTTTGTTGCTTGGTTACAGATTGTGCAAGGCATTTCACAAACTTCACGCCCACTCAATTCACCGATTAAAAATCAATAATTGATGTTTATAAAGGAGTAAATAAAAACGAAGCTCCACGTGCCTAACAAAACCCTTGGTGTGCTTTAATGCATATATCGAGTTTAACAAAGACAAAAACAAAAAATGCGTTTACCTGGTGCAGGCTAGATTTGTGCAAAGCTTGATTAATAGTCGGTACTTGATATTTCATACAATAACATCACGTAAACGGAAGTTTTTCTCCTATTTCATCGTCATATTTGGCAAAAAATTATTTGATCATTGTCCCGGGGGAAAAAAAAGAACTGTTGATGTTTGTATGTAACCCTTGGCCACATCAGGTTACTTTGTCTGCATTCTCCATTTCAAGTGTTGGCTAACAAAAATCTCGAAATTTTCAAGCAACTAAAGAACTGAAAGAAGGTGAGTTCCCCGAGTGAGATCCTAAGCTCAGCCAATCCAATCCATACCATAATTTTGTGAAGGTACTGTTTCATATGAAATGAAATGGCATGTGCAAGATGAAACTGTTTAAAATTGAAGGGACACTGCCAAGGCTCTGGTTTTGGAAGATAGGGCTGCAGGTAAATCCGAGAGCATTGGCAAAGAAAACATTTCACATCATAGTAAAACCCCTAGAGTTCCGAAATCGGTGAAAAGTTCTCAACACTCCACCAAAACCTTTCCGTAAGAGCAAACTTTTGTTGGAATGTAGCTCTTAAATATTTGCTCAACACGTTTTAAAGTTACAACTGCATGATATGATATGAATCAAAATAAATCACCCCCAACTCGACCGACAAGAGTGCGGCGTACATATCAGCAAGGCTGCATGGTACTATTTATAACATGGTTTGCTTTCCTCCCCGATCTAAGAGCGAAAACCTCACACCAGGTGAAGGTCTCTAAGCAATTGACAAAAAAATCCATTGTAATTTAGTTGTAAAGATTAATTTTTCTACATTTAATTCTGAAGACAATCCTGACAATCTGAAAGATCACTTCAAATCTGAATGCAGAATCGAAGGGAATTAGCTGATTTGAAAGGAATTGGAAGATTTGAAATTCGATAAAAACATTAAAAGCTATGGGTCAAGTGGCGCCAAGCACGTATTGTTGAACTGCAATGGCCAAGACTAAGAGATTGGGTCACAATAAATATATCGAACAACAATGAACCAATGAAATGCCCCCCTGAGCAGCTCTCGACGGTTCATTTGCCACTATTCAAAAGGAATGGAGTACCGTATCGAAGAATTAAACCCACTTGGTTCGGGGCAAATTATATACTCAAACGGAATGACTGTTTCTTTAATGAGTCCTTATCTAAGGAGTCAAGTCAAAGAACCCGGGTGACGGCGAGAAGGGAGTATCGCCGGTTTCGTACCGTGCAAGAGATGGAAGTATTCTGCAGTCTTCCTTTTAAGTCTTCTTCTATTGTCATTGGGACTTCATGCGACTTATCACCTTTGTTACTTGGCCCTTTTATCAGTCTAAGGGTTTTTGCCATGTTTTCCATCGTCGCCCAGATGTTTAATTAACACTTTTCCTCCTGAGAACACGCGGCTTCCAGATTTTACTTCATCTATAACGCCAGACGATTTTGATAGCCCTAAATTGCGGCCGACGCTTTATTAGTGAATGGGCTAAATGGCTACCAGGGACATATACCTTTAATAACTCTACCCGGCTGACGATTTGGTGGTGAACTGAAATCCAATTCATGAATGGACTGAAAAGTGGATGAGTGGGCGAGACCGAGGCAAAAAATGGGTTATTGGCGACTTAGAATTTTTAATCCTATCGGATAAAGCAAGCAGGGGTTAAACGAGGTTTTAACGTTTGTTGAAAATTCGTTTTCAGCGTTGTTTTGAGCACGTAATACATTAAAATGTTCAAGTCAAATCAAGTAAAGTTTAATAATACGGAAAAAATAAAATACAGAGATCACACACACATATTTCACAAGGAATTTTTATCGCTTAATGACAAGCCGTTTCTCTTTTAACTTTCCAGAATACTGCATGCTGGATTAGGATTGAACGAAACCCTTAAATTCATTCTAAAGCATTACGAAAAGCTTAATGTAGCTCAGTCAGTCTCTTTACAGCTTAGCTACACGGGCTCATGCCGCCATATTGGCCCGTGCGCTCAATTAATAACGCTGTGTGGATGATTTCCTTGAAGAATGTTGTGTCTGCACTGAAACTACGTTGCAGATGGCAAAAATGGAATGTACTCTACTTAGTTTGATAAATTTAAGCTAAATTCTTGAAATTCTCCGTCTTCGCTCAAAGACACTGACGACAAAAAATTTACTACAAATGTAAAGATACTTTTCCTTGTGCTTGAAGACTCTAGTTTCATTTTGTTTTGGACTTCTTAATATAATTCAATTATCTTAGAAATATTCATCACAGAATTAAAAATAGAGGCTGAGAGTAATAGTTGCAGTGGAATTTAGAACCACTGAACTTGAAGACGTGCTAAATCATGCGGGCTTCAAGTTTGACGTCTGCACTTAAATTAAACCGTCTGGTAGAATTCTAGTGGCCGGAAATCACATTAAAGCGATATTTAAAACTACTTTGGCCTTAAAGGGCTTAAAGCAATGGGCCAATTTCTTGCCAATATTGTCTGGACCGCGTGATTCGGCTATTAGCATCCCGCATGTTATCTTTTGGCAAGGCAGCGTTACCGTATTGGTATTAAAATTACCTAACGAAAGAACAACTTTAATGCACCAGCCCCACCAACCCCGGGACATAGCGGGGGATACAACATTTGTACAGTATTATGTTTTAAATTTCCCCCCACCCCTCGGCTGAAACTTCGGTAATCCCCACTGTCATATACGGCCACGGTGTGAAACTAGAAAATTTTGCTAAGTTCATATTAAAAATGATTGTTTTGCATCGCTGACAAACGCGATAGCTGCCAGGGTTTTCATCACATCATTGCAATTGCTAGTAGAATCATTGTGTATACCATTGCAGCTCTCGGAATCAGGAAAAGCAGCCAGGAGGGAACAGAAAGAAATGTTACCCAAACAAACCCTCTTTTGTTTTACTCAGTTAAGGTCAGGTGACAAATGACCTCGCCGTTGCCGAATCCGTGCAAATTTAAATACTTGTATAATAATCATATTTTTCGAACCAAACCTCATTCTCCTTGCTAGTTATTGTGTGTATAGTTTAATGTGCATTTCTTAAGATTCTTAATTACCGATTTAGTTGGAAGATGCCTTGCATGGGACTCCAGGTCCCGTTTGCAACTTACCTATTGGTCATTTTTTTCCCTTCGGGCCTGTATCTAACTATTTATTTAGAGGAGAGACTTATTTATTGGCCAAACATTGTATCTTTATTTCGTACTGACTTCCCAAACCAACTTTCTTTCCAAATCGAGATGGCGACCGAAATATGAAAATATAATATCACAGGCACCCAACAATTTGTCTTGGTAGAGAGTCAAGAACGTTTTTCGATGCTTGGACCCAGTCGAACTTTGTCAAGGCTAGCGTTACTTTAACAAACCCCACTGTCCCCGTCCCCCCGGAGAAATACGCAGGTACAAAAGCGTAATGCTACGACCATGTCAACGATACTCCCCCGCTCCGTCCCGGGGATGGGGGGCCTGGTTTTAATTGACTAGTGCATTGTTTAAATCAACATCTTGCCCACCAGAGGCCCATGAAAGACAATGAATGCTGAGAGTGACAGGTTCGCTTATGATCGACACTGGGGACAACAAAATCCGTTAAAAATCATTTTTACTGTCTGTTCTTCGCGGTTACTCCTACGCAAGTTGTCCGATGAAGCTGAACTATATCCAAGGATTCCACTGATAGGATAGTGATGAAATTGAAAAAGAAAAAAATACATGTGAAAATCATTATTCGATCTCTATTTCCGGGTTACACGTTGCTGTTTTGTAGAAAAGTTAACCTTGGAGGGAGAGAGGAGGGGCTCTTTCAAGACAGATATTTGCCCATGCATGCACGATGATTGCGGAAAAATGTTCCATCGTTTCCGAGAAATTAAATGCGTTCGGCTTCACGTAGTAAGATCTCACTCTTTATGAAACTTAAATGTATGTCTCATTCATACGATCCGTCAAAAAGGCACTCGACTGTTCATAAAGAGGATAAGCAAATTACCGACAGAAAAAAATTATATCGGTACTGCTGAAACGTGCAATGTAGCGCGAATCTTTACAAAGGACGTGATGTTCAGAAAATGAAATGCTTGAAAAACACACTTACCAAGTGTAAAACATTCCTTTTTTTCTAGGAAAACAAGATTTTTCATTTGTTTCGCAAATTTATGACGTTAGTGGTCTTCCAAAGAAGACTTTATCGTGATAATGTAGGTATTCACCAGATAGTAACTCGGTAATACGTTTTTGCACGCATTTATCTTCATCGACCCGCCGAGAAGCTAAGGGCCCGCGTTTACTAAAGACATTAAGGCTTGGTTTACTTCAAGTAAGTACTTTAAATGTTAGTTTCTTAAATGTTAGTACTTAAATGTTAGGTTTCCTTTAGTATTCAACTAAAACAGGTTCACTTTTTTTGCAGATTTGATACGTAAAATATTTTCAACAAGTTCATTATCATGAAATATGAGCACGGTCCGAATGTAGGATTCCTTCGATTTCGCTCGGAGTGAATATTTTTTCAATGCTATAGACTTCTGTTCTTTTATTGCTATTACAATCAAAGAAAAAAATTCCCTTTTTCCCTTCGGATTCCGAAATCATGGCATAAAGCACTCCCGCTTGCCAAAAACTTAGCGGCCTTAATTTCGAGAAATCGTTCACCGATTTTTTTGTTCCTTTTGGCTGAATTTTTTTTTTTGCAATTGTTTTATAAAGAATCTTGATTTTGATTCATATAGGTAACTAGAAGATATGGCGATGAAAATTTGCGAGAAGGTGAAGTTCTTTGCATTCGTGATTTCAAATAAGCAACATGTGAGTTGTGAATGACGTTATCTCCTCTTCGATCCACGCAGCTCTTTAGGACTAATTTAAATATCAGTCAAATGGTTGAAATGGCAGCAACAGTGAACCTTGAAGTAAAAAAAAAGAAGTTACTAAAAGCAAACAGCTTTCTTCTCGAATTTCGCTAGTGGAATGTTTAAGAAAACAAACATTGAAAAAAAACAGATGTGTTTTTCTTTTCGATGGCTACTCGGGCGGGACTTGTGGCACGGACAAGAAATTAAAGGAGGATTCTCCTCCCGGCTGCGGCTGTGCTGGGAATTAACTTCGTGTGACCGTGTCCTGTTATTTACCTTTTCGGATTGAAATTATGATTTTTTAAATCGCTCAAATGTAACGAAACATGAATTAAGCCAAGTCGCATTATCTTGGTTTCGCATGCTCTAAAAATTCCTTTGGATTAGCATATGTGCATTTCACGTGACGTCATCCCCGCCATGTTGGTGGAAGATTGTTCGTCGACCAGCAATAGGCCATTTTACAGTTGTTTGCTCATCTAGTTTTTTAGCATCTAATTCTAAGATTATGAAAGGTTTCCCACAAACTCATCTCACCAAAATCAAGCCTACTAAATATAAATGCCCAGCAAGTTTTAAAAAAAAGAGGCAAGCAAAGCGAAAAGAGAGGTAGGGAGACAAAAGCGAAAAGTAAAAGACGAAAGTGTTGTCTCGAAATTTTGCTTTCTGCGCATGCCCAAACTTTGCAAGCGTTTGTTTTGCCCCTACATTAAAAGGCCGCGGAGTGTACAACCTGTAAACGGGTTTCTGGTGAGATTTAGCTCTAAAACAGCGCGACAGTGACCAAAAAACCCCTCGACTAGCTTGAAAACGTGTTTTTCGGCCAAGTCTTTAGTAGCCAACGGGTTAAGACAGTTGTTTTTCATTTTTTGGCCATCCACCCAAATCTTTCGTGAACGTGAAAACGTGAAATCATGCAGGAGACGTCACTCAAAATAAAGCTTGACTCCAATTTATCACAAGTTTCAAAGCATTCTCATTAAGTCTCATTAGAGTCCGCCGTAATTTTGGGGTCCCTGCAAATTTAGACCTAGTTGAGCACTTTATAATAGAAAACCCAGTCGACAAGTTGAGCGGCAGATTTCTGGTAGCTAGAAATTGCCATTCCTACACAAGCAGGATATTCCATTTTAAATTAAGATAGTTATTTCCTAAACAAGGCATCCATTATGCAGGGTCAAACGGTGCTACATTTCATTCCAACGTGAATGACCGAAAATATATAGCAAATAAATTCCATCTAATTGATTAATTAATTGCAGTATACATTTACGGAGACAGCGCGGAAGACTATCGGTTTATTTATTTTCAAACAGAATGTTCTAGAAGGACTGGTGCAATTATAAATAGTCACGTAGTCTTTGCGTAGTTCTAGTTAAAAGATCTGCAAGAGTTCTTCTCTGTTCTTGTAGAAGGCTAGGTTTCCAGACCTAATTAACCAATAATGATTGTGACATCCGTCGATGTTGATCTACTCCCAGTTGAATTGAAAGAGAACACAGCTCTTTACAGCATCTTTTTTCAATACAAACGGCTACGTTATTGCAAGTATAAGCGAATTTCAATATGGAATCATAATAACGGCTTATGCACAGGAACCAATCAATTCAATTAGTGGGCAGAGAGCAATAAAGTCTCCTGCAAGGAAACCACACTTATCAAGTAAGACAATTAGTTCACTCTGTGGGCGGCTTTGGCTCCCGCGTTTATAGATGAAAAGCCATATGTTTTTCGTCTCACGATATTATTTTAGAATGGCACATGTCTGAATAAAAAGGGTTAGAACTTTAAAATGAAACTAGCAGTCAAAGCATTCAGTTTACAGATTTCATTTTAAAGTTGAAAAAGGAAATATCATTTAAAGGCTTCCGATTTCCGCGCCTGACATTCTATCATGGTAGTTCAGTCACTTCCTCAAGTTTCAGATTACAAGCTGATCAGGTCAATCTCAAGCTTTAAACTTCTTCAAACAATGTAGATTCGTCTGTTTGCACAAAACATAACAGAGAACTCGGAAATCTTTTTAACCAACAAAATTTTTGAAAGTTACACAAAGCTTTCGACATCCATCCGCATCCCTTCCCAACAACCATCATCGAAGGAAGGAATCCGGATGCACTTACAGAGCTTCGTGCTACTTTCAACAATTTTATTGATTTAGCAGAATATTTCTCTTTAATATGTATATGTATTTCTTATTTTGCGCTCCTGATTTAGAAACACTAAATACCTCAACATTAGCAGTGTGAGCATTTTTTCGTTAAAAAAAAAAACTTCGTAATGATTAAAAAAGGCATTGTACATTCTCTTTCTATCCGTCGTTTTCTTGGGGTCAGATCACGTGAGAATCAAGTGAAGGAAATCGTTGTAATAATTCATGTTTATGAATTAAACTCGCAGTCTGATCATTTATCAAGAAATGTGATTTTGTGCCGTTCGAAACGCCACAGATTTATCAAGGAGAGTTTATTATATGAAAACTGTAATTCTCATGTGTCTATGGAGGTGTTTCTGATTTCGTAACAGATGTACAATCTGAAATCACATGACTTGTTAATGACATGACGTAACTAGGGAGTTGTCCCCGTTGAAGATATTTCAGTTTCGATTTCTCTTAGGGCCAAGTCGCACTAGAGGACAAAACTGTTTACTTATGTCAAAAAACTGTCATCACAATGAAAATCAAGTGCGACCGGTTTGTCCACCGAAGGACAAAATTTGGTCGCAGACGGACAAACTTCAAAGATGCCGTCGACTACCTCTGGAGCAGGCCAAACTGAAACAAATCTTGGAAAACAATAGCGAGGGTGTCTTGATTCGGAAATGATTTGACAGGTCACAGTAATATGTAGCAGAGTCTCTATGCGATAGACTTCGCGGTAAAATTGATAACGTTCTCATTTGGCAACAACATGAATCCAGGCGCGGGCGACCAATATTTTCCGTATGAAATGGGGCAACAATTTCCTCAATATCCACCAGGATGGATCTATCCGATGCCTAACCCTTACATATTCAACGATCGAGGAACTACCAGCCCATCTCCTTCTACCACGAGTTCTGACTCGTTGCAAGAATCCTTTCAGTTCAGCGAAGACGGCTCAATGCCGGGATCATCCCAAACTTCTTTGCGCCGTACATCTTCGTCAGCCGAGAACATTTTGAGATCCCTCGTGTCGCAGTTTGTGGATGGAAACAGCGAGTAAAGGCGGTTTCGCAGGAAATTGCGTGACGCTCACAGCATGGTGTGATGTTTTGTTCACATATTTTGTTCTCAAGTGCGACTGTAGCTTTCCGGACAATTTTTTTGCCACTGGCCGATTTCAAGTCATATTTGTCCTGAACAAATCCGAAATTGCCCTCTAGTGCGACTTGGCCCTTAGAAAAACCTGACAAAGCACTTTTCATCCAGGTTTATTTAAAACCTTCAACAAATACCCGCTTCAGTTCAACTGTTCACTTCTCGGTTATCTGGAATATTTCAGAGGGAATTCTACCTGGAGCAGGTTAGTTTATAACATCAAGACAAATGTAAGCCTCAAGAGATCTTTTTTTTGTTTAATTCTTGATTACACGACCATAGAAACACCATAGAATTTCTAGAACTTACTGGAAAACTGATATTGACTGTGCAGATTGCAACGCGAACATCCTCAATCTCAAAATCAATTGTAACCACGTAACCAATCCAATAGTGACAAAGGTGCGGTGACAGTTTAACCAAGAACGAAACTGGAATTGGCTGAGGCGCCAAGCGGCGCTTAATATAAGCAATGAACATCTATGCTTGCCGCCTGGCGTCCTCCGTAAAATCTTGAATTTGGCTTTTGGTTGTTTTGCAGAGGACGGCATACAAAGAAGTGTATTATAAAATTTAATATTGTACGTGTGGGTCGACGAGCTCATGTAAATGTGTAAATTCATGGCCCAAGGAGTTCATTTAAGTTGCTTGATTAAAGTTTCCAAGGAACGCGATCGTATGTTTTTTCGTTGTCATTTACACATGGAAAGACTTTCCGTAAAGACTTACCGTAAGCGTTAGAATTGTTCGCGGTTGAGAGATGTACGTATACACGAAACTCAGAAGATCCTACCGCTTAAGACAGAAAAAAAAGCAAACATGGCGGCTGCTTGGGATCTTCGAGTTTGAATCACTTGCTTTCGATCTTTCAAACATTCAAGAAAGCCTCAAAGTGACTCTTCTTGCAGGGTGTGTAAGGTGTTACCCGCCCTGAGCGAAATTTTTGCATAAGCGGGAAGCAAAGGGGAATAATTAACGAACGTTACATTTCCAAGGGGAAACTTGCTTCCATTTAAACAGTCTCGTACTGAACGATGATGAAATCCTCGTCAAATTGTTGACATGCAACCAAGTCACGAAAGATTACTGGTTGATCAATTTTAAATTCCTCTTTTTTCTTTTTTTTTTTTTTTTTTGCGGCAAACGATTTCTCGTAATGAACTGTCATTAATAAGTGAAATTTCGACTTGGTTCACGAGCTTAACATGATTTCCCATCAGAGACGAAACAGCATTTCACAAGCAGGCCAAAGTCATCATGATCATAGAAGCAAGACGATTCTGTCGTCCCTTTGAAATTTTGATCTCAACTCTTTCTTGAAGTTGCATAGAAAATTTATCACTTGAAGAATGTTCTTTCTAATTCAATCATCTCCGTATCTTTCAAAAGTAGAGACTTGTAATTATACCAACCGGCCATGAATAAGGAAGCAGATTAAGGTTGATGACAAAGGACAGAATCTCGAAGCCTTGTGACCCGGAAATCAAACAATTTATTTTTTGTGCAAACAACTGGAACTCACTGCAGACTGTACGTGACTTCCGGTTTCTTCAAAGGTTGCAAAACAACAGCAGTTTCGAGTCTTCATTGAGCGCCATCACACCCAAGCGCTTGCATGCATGAGATGCATTGCTCCTGAGCAGGGCTTCCTTCTGATGCTTTGTTTTTCTGTTGTACACCGGGATTTTAACTTTTGAGCCTGTGGGTGAAACCCTCAAGTCTTCACTTTCAAATTTCAAAGCGACCGAGAAGTGTTTTCTATGGTGCTGTTCGTTTCGTGTACAAGAACAATTGTTCTCAGTAACTTTTGATTCCTTAAGTCGCAATGATTATTCATGCGAAACCTAATTAGCATTTTGTTATTCGCTGAATAAAATCTATAGCGACTTATTTAAAGAACATCTTACTTAGAGAGCGAGGTTTAACTCCAGACCTTTCTAGAAGGTAATCGCTTGAAGTAGATCACTGCTTTCCTAAATACTGTCCTCCTTTTCTCTTGCCTTCTCGACACTGTTTTCGTCCATGAAAAGCCTTTATGTACTAGGATTTGCAAAACGTTTCAAAAAACCTCAATTGTTTTTAAACCTGTAAGCACTGTTGATATTTGTCCCCTTAATGTACTTAACAGGGTGTAAGTACTAATTTCACGACGATACTCTTATTATTATTATATGACGAGCTCCGTGAGCGGGCGAGATGAAGCAAATCCCGCGCTGTGATTGGGTACCCGAGCGGGAAAGATAGACCTATAATGCCCGCTCGGGATTTCTCGCTTCGTCCCGCAAGATCAATGATCTTTTTTTGGGTGTTTTATCCTACATAATAAATCTTTTATTGACCAAGCTTTTTCGGTCAAGATGTTGGCCTCGTTCTTTTTTTGCGTGTTTATGGACCTCGACTTCGTCTCGGTCCATAAACAAACAAAAAGATAACTTCGCCAATATCCAGCCATCTTGACCTCACGCTTGGTCAATAACCCATATGTATCAGCTGCGGATCACGTATGCTCTTCAAATATTGGTTATCAGTGTATTGCAACGTGTAGCGGATTTTAAATCAGAACCGTTGTCTCCATATGACATTAGCCTCAAAATATACTTGAAACTGAGCTCCAACATAATTTGCGACCTACTAACACGGAATTGACTAAGATATTGTCAAACTTCTTAACCTTGTTACCAAAAATGGTTCAGGCAATTTCAGGCTACCAATCTTATATGCAAAGTTCTGTAAAATTTTCAAGGGGACATTTAATATAAAAGCAGGATTCAGATAGCACAATCACTGAGGCCAAATTATCTATTTCCAACACGTAATTTAATCTATGTACGCTAACTCGGTTGCTACAGAAATAAAGAAAAAAGATTACAGAGAAAAATGCTAGAGAAACCAGAAATGAAGATTTTCAAGAAGTTCAACGAAATAGGACACTTGCAAACGTTGTTTGATTTCCAGGATGGGAACGTTCCTACGTCTTGGGAACTTTGTTAAGCAATGACACTGGAAGCAGTTATGAAATAACGAAATTTATACTGGTAATGATAAAACAAAGGAAATCTATGCGAGAAAAAGGATAACAGAAATAAGTTGGATAACTTACAAGAAAAAAAAAGATGACAAAAACGCATGATTAACACTAAGCGTAAATGCGTCAGCAACAATCATGTAGAGTCCTTCAAGTTCAGATACACTTCAAATAATACCCTGTAATCGCTTAAGATCCTACGGCTAGTTATTGTGAATAAACCATAAAGATTGATCTGTTACTTACATATGGCTTTATCAAGATTTTTGAAACTTCACGGCTACATAGTTGTTGCTTTGGCCCAGCACGTATGGTGTAGCCACCCGGGTTCGATCGTGTCAAGTTGTTGTTTCTTTACTCTGCTCCGAGAGCGTTTTCTCAAGTTCTCCGATTTTCCACTCTCCTCAGATCAAAAACCAACATTTTTAAAATTCCAATTCGATCAGATGCAGGATTTCCCTGAATACCACTTTCGAGTGAGTGGAGCTTCCTGGGTAAATATCATTAATTATTATTACGGCTAACAAATAATCTCTCTCTTTTGCTGACAGGATGGCTCGCCAGAATTTGATCTTCACGTTGCTTGTACTTTTAGCTGCTAAAGTCATGGCAGAGAGACAACACACGATAACTTTTACAAAGACGAGATTTCAACAGTGTAATAGCTCATTGTGCGAATGCGTTCCAAGGAACAATATCCAAGCCTTCAGCAAATGTACCCAATCCTGCGGCAATTCTGGTTGCAAGTTACTCAAGTGTTCTGCAAGGACCTGTTACCAAGAATGCCACAACTGTCAAATGGAGTGCACCAGTGACGTCCATTTTTGTAGACAGCGGTGTCTGTCAGGAGCATGCTCTTTGAAGTGCAAGGCTAGTCAATGCGTGAAACAATGTAACGATGGAGAATGCGAAAGCAGATCCTCGAACAGTACAGAATACAAACAATATCAGCTGGTTTTTCCAAGACCTTATCTGATAATTCTGGCTGTACTATTTGGTTTGGTAGCCGTTTTATCGCTTGGACTTTTGGTGTATCTTACTTGCGGGTGCAGCTGTTGCAAGACGCAAAACGGTTACTTCGAACTGACATCGTACAGCAGTAGCTTGGAGAGCTTGGATGTGAAACCGACTTTTGTGTAGTTCTTCGAGAAAAATTGAGTGCTACGACACCATTTCCTTCTATGAAAGAATTAACATATCTTACAAAGGCGGTAAACGATTTGATCGATCCGTGCGTGCTAAGTTAACAGGCCGATCAAGAAACGCAATGACGTTTGTATGAAAACCGAAACGGTCAACTTTAATAACCTCGCTTTTATCCAAAGGCCAGGCCTCCTAGAACACCATTCTCTGATTTAGGCCGGCTTTCCTTTTGTCAGAACTGACTGGCCAGACCCTTCAGTTTGCAAAGAAAATGCAACAATTTGAAGGAACACCTGCATGATAATCCTTCGCATTCTTCCGGAGGAGTATATAACATTTTTTAAGTGTGTTAAGAGTTTGTCCTTGCAAATGCCCCGTCTGGCCGGTCAGTTCTGTCAAATGGAAAGCGTCCTTAGTCTTCTTTGGATTCTTCTCGTCGAACAATTGAAGAAGACGTAACGTTGATTTAGGAACACCTAACGTCGGACATATGAAAGCAACAGATTTTTCTTGAACCTACATCAGAGATCTGTAATGTAGGTACCCCAAAACCAAGGGCTCAAAATGTAATGTGTTTTTGATAGGTGTCCGGCTTAGAAAAGAAATCAAGAATAAGGGAAATTAAGATTTCCGCTTTCGTAACAGCGAGGTGTTTCTTATCGAAGCACCTCAGGACCGGACGTAATATTTAAAAAAGAGTAAAAAGTCAATAGAATGTCAGACATTAATATTGACACTTGAGTATAATTTAAGATTTCTTAGCGGGTTATGGCTATATTGGCCCAGACTATTTATTTCAGACACACAAGACTATTATACTATATGTATAAAGCTGGAGCATGATTAGAAAGCAGACATTGAAGACATTAAAAAGGAGAGATCAGCATGATTAACACCTTGTTCTCCTCTTTGCTTTAGTGTCTCTTTCTTAATTTACAAATGAAGTGGTTAGTTCCTAAAAAAACTGTGGTATGTACTGCACAATTAAATTAGCTACCATGAGAAAGATTTGCTAGTAGAAGTTTTGAGAGTTAGATCTTCTTCAGAGCAAATTCTCTGTTTGTTAATTTAAAGGGCTCCATGTTCACGCAAAAGACATTGTGCGCTTGTGTTGTTGTTTTGAAAGAATTCCAGCGTTTTGATTGGGTACTCACCGGTGATTTTCCGGCCGTGCGAAATTCAACCGTGACGCGGCCAGTAATATCTTTTGGGTGAACGTGACCCTTTAAGTAGTTTTAAGGAATTTCAAGAACTAAGTCACCTCAAAAAAACTTTGCAGTATCTTTAGTCTTTTTCCATTATTCCATCTGGTTCTCGTTGTACAATGTGGGCCAAATATCCCAAAACCAAATTGATACGAGTGCTTTCAGAGTAAAGTAGAGGAATAGAAGTTCACAATTATATACTCACGTTGCGGTCTAAACCTCAAATTTGGCAAATTCACATCGTTGTTTTGCAAAGAACCGCAAAAATAAGTGCTAAAATGCATGTCGCACGATGAAGCACGTTTATTTTTCCTCTTTTCACCAATCATATAATTGTTTTGTGGTGTTTTCGTCGTCGTTGCCGTCGCCGTTGTCGTTTCTTAAACCCCCTCATGATACAAGAATTTGACGGCCACTGAACAGAGGCGTATATCACAATGAACGGCTCTCTCCATTTATTTAAAAAATATTGGCACGTCAGGAACGATTCTCCAAGGGAAAGATCTTTCCAGTGTCATTAAAGAAACATTTTCAGCAGTTATAAAGAAGCGTGAAAATCATTGAAATCTAGGCTTGAACGGAAATGGAGCTTTCTTCGACCCCTAAAGCGACCTTCACACGACAAACCAAAGTCAGGCAAATTCGTGTTGGCAAGCTCAAGTTGGCGTGTGTGAAAAACACACGAGAATAGCGACAAGTTTTATTTGTCGCCAACAGTTTGCCAACATGTTTGACAACTGTTTTTGTGTCTTTCACTCACGCCAACTTCAGTTTGCTAACATGAGTTTGCCAAATTTAGTTTGTCGTGTGAAGACCGCTTAACTTTGCTTCAAATAAACTGTCACAAATTGGGCTTCAAAATAGCAACCCCGCTTGTGTTAACTTTGTTTTTCATAAATACCTAGTTGAAACTCTAACTAAACGGGACACTTTGTGACGGTTATGAAACTGGCGTTGATCCCATCAGTTTGCATTCCTGGCCGCAGTTGTTCGAAGGGTCGCAGAGTATATCCAACCTTTGAACAACCGAGGACTGAACTCAAAATGCGAGTGCACATTGCCTCTGCTTGCCGAAATCAATCTCAAAAAATAGGGTAATGTAACGCTAAGACGGCTTGAGCAGTCTTCACTGTCATTTGAGGCTATGCAAACTTGTGAGACTGTCACGAGAGCATGGGAATTATCATTTATTTTGTTGTTCTTGATATCGCGAGAGTGTAGTAGACCTGAATCGTTGCTACCGAGTAGCAAAGTTGTACTGAGGTACATGTGGATGTTGCAGGTTACTGAAATGTGGTGTCCGGTTGAACCCGTTTTTGCCGATGTTAAATATATGATTCGCCTTTTTCCCCGGGTTAATATGTACTGGACCTACAATTGTAGTTTCATGATCCATTTATTAACCCAATGGGGATTTTCGTCATGGGCTGTAGTTAAAAATAAAAAAAAAAGCCACATTACATAACACTAACACGTTAGAAGTACTGCACAAAAACTGTTGCATTCCGGTAATTTATCTCCTTATCTCTTTGTGGCACCCCGATTAAAGAAACTATTAAAGGATGAAAAGCTGTTAGGCGATAAGATAGACAAACACTTGAACTGGGATAATCATATCGATTTCCTTATTGATAAATTAAACTCTAGAATTTGTTTGCTTAAAAGAGCTAAGACATATCTTAATCATCGACTGAAATCTATTATATAATGAATTAATTCGTCCGTTATTTGAATAATGTTGCACAGTGTGGGGAAACAGCAAAAATGAAAACTTACTTCGATTATTATAAGTCCAAAAGCGTTGTGCCAGGCTAATCTTAGATTCTAGGTTTTCTGATAATTCTGTTGAACCTTTTAGTAAGCTTGGCTGATTACCTATTGATGACGGCATACCAATGAGGAAGCTTTGTTTAATGCACAAGATTGTTAATGGCTGTTGCCCTCAGTACTTTAAAGATTATATCTCCTATGTTAATGATAAGCATACATAATACAAGGGCGTCATCAAGTAACAATTTATTCTTACCCCTTTTTCGTACCAAACCAATTCTGGTCTACGCACTTTTTATGCAAGTGCCAACCGACTATGGAAAATATGAGACTATAGCACTAGAAGCATTACAACCCTAAGGAATTTTAATACGTGCATTAGTAATAAATAATTAGTTAGTAATTCCAAGCTCGATCATTTTGCTATTCATAGAACCTTTTAACAATTTTAGTTTAGTTTAGGAATACTTTGTGAATATTTCATTTTTATCAATACTATTATTAACGGTCCACACTGTATAAAATACTGAATTATCAGTAATTGTGTCATCCAATAAAGTTATATTATTATTCACACTGAGTTCGACATGATAGTTCGGCTCTGCAAGAAATCTTTTCTTTTCTGAGAGAGTTTCAAGTCAGTTTTTTGCTAAAGGACTAACGACTGTTGAGAGTTGCTTCAGAAATGAAGAGTGACAATCTTACTGATCCAGAGTGGAAATTCTTAACGTCTGAAAATTGGCAGCAGTGAAAACAAAAATTTCTTTGTTGCTGGTTACAGAGTGTTATAGCGTGCAGGGCATTTCGCAAACTACATGCCCACTCCATCCACCGATTACAAATTGATAATTCAGTGATATTTATAAAGGACTGAAAAAAAAAGAACGAAGCTTTACGTGCCTAATAAAAGCCATGGCATGCTTTAATGCATATATCAAGATATATCGAGTTAAACAAAAGCAAATGAAAAATGCGTTGTCCAGGCGCAGGCTAGGTTTGTGCACAGCTGGATTAATAATCGCTAATTGATACTTCATACAATAACACCACGTAAACGGGAAGTATTTCTGCTATTTCATAGCCATATTTCGCAAAAAAATACTTCCATCATTGCCCAGGGAAGAAAAAAACAGGTACTGTTGATGTTTGTATATAAACCTTGGCCACGTTAGTTTACTTTATTTGCCTTCCGGATTTCAAGCCTTGGCTTACAAAAATCTCGAAAATTTCTAGCAACAAAAGAACTGAAAGAAGGTGAGTTCGTTATCTCAGCCGATCCAACGCATACCATATCTTTGTTTTATTGTACTGTACATGTAATGGAATGGCATGTGCAGGATGAAAGTGTTTAAAATTGAAGGGACACTGCCAAGGCTCTGGTTTTGGAGGAGAGGGCTGCCGGCAAATCCGAGCGCATTGGCCGGAAGAGACCTTTCGCATCATGATAAGACCCCATGTAATGAAAAGAGTTCTCAACACTCCACCAAAACCTTTCCGTAAGAACAAACTTTTGTTTGAATGTAGCACTTCAATATTTTATCAACACGTTTTGAAGTTACAACCGCATGATGTGATATGAATCAAAATAAATCACGCCCAACTCGACCGACAAGAACGAGGCATACATATATCAGCGTGGCTGCTACTATTTTTGGACATAGTTCGCTTTCATCTAAGACCAGGTGAAGGTCTCCAAGTAATTGACAAAAAAATCGTTTCATTGTAATTAAGATGTAAAGATTAATTTTCATACTTTCAATTTTGAAGATAATCTGAAAGATCACTTCACATTTGAATGCAGAATCGAAGGGAATTAAATGATTTGGTAGATTTGAAATTCGATAAAAATATAAAAAGCTATGGGTGAAGTGGTGTTAAGCACGCATTGATGAACTGGACAGTGGCCAAGGCTTAGAAATTAGTTCAATCCTAGCCAAGCTTAAAAATAAACCAACAAATAAATCACGACAACAAGAGCATTATATCCAACAACAATGAAAACCCGAGTCATTCCCCTCGTGAGTTTTGGCAAGGTTTAATGCCCCCCTAAGCAGCTGTCGATGATTCACATTAACTATTCTCAAGGACTAGAGTTATACCACATCGAAGAATACCCCTTTTCACAGTTACTTTTTCTCATTTGCATTAAAATGTAATCTATCGTGGATACGCGGCAATTTCGGGTTAAAACGACAAAATAGCCCGAAATTGCCTTGCATCCACGTTAGATTACATTGTAATGCAAATGAGAAAAACTAACCCGCGTGAAAAGGGCTATTAAACCAATTTGGTTCGAGGCCAATTAATACTCAAACGGAATGACTGTCTTTTAATAAGTCGTTTGAAGGAGTCAAGTCATAGGTCCCGGAAAACGCGGCGAGAATAAAGGGGGTGTCACCCTCATTCAAAAGATGGAAGTACTCTTCACTCTTCCTTTTAAGTCTTCTGCCATTGTCAATGGGACGTCATGCCACTTATGTCCTTTGCTACTTGGTCCTTTTATCAGTCTGAGGGTTTTTGCCACGTTTTCTATCTTCGCCCAGTTTGACAATTTTCATCGTGAGAGTGAGCGGCTTCCAGATTTTACTTTGTCTAACGCCAGACGATTTTAATACTCAATTATGCGGCCTGCGCTTTATGAGTGAATGGGTTAATTAAATGGCTACCAGTGACGTATACCTTGAACAACTCTGCCCGCCTGACGATTAGTGGTGAAATGAAATCCAATTTATGAATGGATTGAAAAGTGGAAGAGTAGGGAAGACCGAGGCACAAATAAAGTGGGCTGTTGGCGACTTGGAGTCTTTTAATCCCAAGAGATAAGGCAGAGGTTAAGCGAGATTCTAACGTTTGTTGAAAATTCGTACACAGGGTTGTTTTAAGCTTGTAATAACACAATTAAAATGTTCAAGTCAAATTAGTGTAAGTAACAAAAAATAATGACAAAATAAAATACGGCAGATCACACAAATCTTATTACTTAATCACAGGCCGTTTCCCTGTAAACTTTCTAGAATTCCGGCTGGATGTTGGATTGGGATTGAAAGAAATCCTTCATTCTAAAAGATCACGAAAAGTTTTAACGCTGGGGTAAACATGTAGTTCAGTGTTCTTTACAGCCTAACCTACCGTTTAAAGGGGCATGCTAAATTTGTTGTTTGTAGGTCAAAAATGGGTAAAAATCTAAATTAGTACTTTAGCGCACATCTACAATATTTGTGACAGCCACAACCCACATCTTCATCCATGGATGCAAATAACTTGATTGGTCTTGATTGGTGCAAAGACGTTGTTTTTATTCTTTTACCTCACGCCACACCCAGGGAAACCTAAGGTATTCATGCGTCTCACGTAGCCCGACTTTTTCATGCTGGGCATGTAAAATAGAGTTTTCATGTTGGGGATGTAAAATGGCAAAGTTTTAATGCTGGGCATGAAAAATCTTCTTTGCATGCTGGGCATGCAAAAATGAATTTTCATGCCCAGCATGAGAATCATGTTTTTCATTTCAAGCATGAAAACGTTCTTTTCTCCATACCGGGTGTACTAGTCCTCCCTCGGTCGCATGACAATTTTGTCATACCAATCTAAAGCAGCAACCAAGCATTTTTCCAGAGCTTACGGGCGCAGGATATGAGTTGTCAGCTTTTGGGTGAGACAGGCATTACGAATCTCGAAAGATGCCCATCGTAAAAAAATATGGCCTCCACAGCAGAGATTTTCATAGAAATGCCCGTCTTTAAAGATAATTGTATACGAAATAGCGATACCAAGGGCATGATTTCATGCCCTAGAGGCAGCACGCTGGAAATTATGGCTCGAAATGAGGTTTTTATTATATGGCAAACCCAGTCTTGGGCAAATCCCTGTGCTCTGATTGGTTCTTTCTCGGCCAGGATTTTGCAGTACGAACCGTTTCCATGGAAACGGTCCAACCCGTGTATTTTTGTTTTGGAGCGAAGCCGGCAAATTCAAAATTTGCAACCAAAACAGCGAAACAAAAATGTGAATATTGTCATTCTTCACAGTGAAACTACCAGAAGAAGCTAAAAAGATTGAAAAGCTAAAAAGATAAAAAGCTAAAAAGATTGATTACACCGGAAGTGTCTCAGTCGATATCTGATCGCCTCCGCCTTGTACAAGGATTGGATGAATTTGTGAGGGAAATGAATACTCATACGTTTTTGGCGAAAATCTAATTAGGTTTTCAAAAACAACTTTGATAGCGGATGTTTAGGTTCGGAAAACTTGGCTCGGATCCTTCATTTCTTAATCTCTTTTAAGTCCGCGGTGTTTAACTTTTTAAGTTGCCCATTGCTTCCAGAAACCCAAGTTCTTGGAGCAAAACTATATGACAATTTAAGGGGGAGAGCATTTTTATCAGCTGGTTTACTTCACTATCCGTTTGCATTCTTCCTCCTGACTTGTAATATAATTCAACTAGACTGAAACGGTTAATCTTCTTACTGTAGGTCGGGTCACCATTTTTTTTTTCAACTGAAAGCTTTATCTCATGAGGATGACATTTGATCGTATCAGTCTTCAGACAGAAAAACAGTCTCCAGCTGACGTAGTTTTACGAGAAGACAAAGAAAAAACTTTTTCCGTAGTCTGAATATCGTAAGCAAACCACGTTTCAAACACCTTGCTTCGCGGTAAAATATAGTTTGGAGATAATGATACGTCGCACTGCAGTGTTCGCGTGTTGTAACGCTTTGTCACCGCAGGTATGTTAACAAATTCAGCAACTGACTTATAGTTATTCCGCTCAGTACGCGGTCCCTGTAAGATTTAGTTGTGTGGCAACTGATAATATACGGCAATGTATTAGTGTAGGTTAAAGAGGAGGGTTCTCTGACAGCAACATCAATCTATTTAAATGGTGTTTTTAATACAGCGGGATGCATTACAACAGGAAACAAATATAGGTACAGGTAAACAATTTTTCGATAGTAACTGTGAGAAGGAGAAATTTGGAGGTCTTTAAAATGGTGGGGAAGATATTTCCAGTGGTCAAACGCAGAAACTTGAATAGCAAATGAAGTGCTGCGAAGTGAGTCATCAAATTATAATACTAGTAATGATGATAATAACCCACTCTGAAGGGAAATTTCCAGTTGGCAATAAAAGCCGATTTTTTTGTACAACACTGAAAGAAGAGTGCTGGATATGGAGTGATTGAATTCTTTAGCTTTAAGGGAAGACAAAACGGCGGACGCGCGTGCACATTGAGTCGTGAATGGCGGCGAAATCGTGTAAGAAAATGTATGGGATTTCAACAAAAATCCAAAATAGAACAACAACGAGTCAGAATATTTCCTAGCTCCGCCTCGAAACATGTTTAGTAGAAGTTGACTCGTCGACTTGAGGAACAACCCTCCAAGAAGTCAACTAGCTCCGACTCGCATTAAATACAGGGAAGTACGCAATAAGATACTTCCAAAAGAGCTTGAAAATTGTTATTTTTGCTTTGTGGAGCCTGTGATTTGAGCCCATCCTTGAGAACGTACAATAAGGGAAAGCGTTAAAAGAAAAATCTCTTTAAAGCCTTGAATATGTTGCCATATTTGTTTTTCTCGTCCTTGAATAAATTTATTTTCTCGCGCGAAAATTTCAGTCCTTTCGGCAGGCTATAAGTCGCTCTGCCTTAAAAATACCAAGAGATTTGTTCAAAGTTCTTTGTCTTTTGCTTTTTTCTTCATAAAGAAGATCTACAGAACTTAAATTGTTCAGTATTTTGTATGGAACTTGTCTCTCCCTTGATCTCTTCGAAGTCCTGGCCGACATTTTGTTTTTATCCCACTGCAATATAAGATACTCCGCTGACCAATGAATGCGGGAGCAAAATGTCCTCGATTTCTGGCGATGCAAAAAAAGGTAATGAGTGAAAGAGGACAACTGATTGTTTTATTACATTAATGACATAAAGTAATATCAATACAGAGGTGAAAGGTTTTTTTCCACAGTGAAATGAGATGCTTGAAGATTAAGGAATTGATTCTGTGAAGATAGAGTCTATTAGAATTTGTAACAGGTAATATTAAATTGAAATATACATTCCTTTATGCAAAATGAGTATTGAATTTTTGGACATAAAAAAACTTCTGAGTAATTCATTGAGATTGGAAACTATTTTGTAAGTATGGAGGATTGTGATATTATAACTAAAAGATTCAATTGTCAAATAATTAAATCATTAATAGAATCTATGGTGGTAAGCTTGATCAGGGTCTCATATCCTTTTTTGTAAAACATGAAAGAGACCAATCTCTTAATATATTTCAAAACACAACTTGAATAACATACCAGTGCTTTGACTAGCTTCAAAATTGCATGGACTAAGGGCGATTCCTTTGAATTGTTTGCCTCTGAGGGCCATTGTCTTAAGATAAGTGACCTCCATGGGCAATTGAACAGTCCAGCAGGCTTGACTTGGCATATAAACCAGGGATAGCGTCTCTTTATCTGGAACACTTTGATTTTCAAGTGCATTCAAGAACATCCTGTCTCCTTCAATTAAAATTTGGTCGACTGTAGCAGTATCCCAGTGCCGCACTGGACATGTCTGTGCACACAACAGCGCTGAAAAAATCATAAAAGAGCATTGTCTTCCCCTGGAAATATCACTAAATCGTTCGTGACCTTGATGAATACTTCCAGCGATTGATAAAATTGCGTTTGACATGATAACCAAGATTAAAAAAGAAACAGACTTACCAGGATAGGTCGACTTCAACTCAACAGAAACGAACGAGTCCGAAGAGCAGAAACATGACACCAACATGTAGGCAATCATGTCAGCTGAGCACGCACATATCCGCAACTACTGCCGCTGATCCGACAGACTTCATGTACTTAAAATCATCCGTAAAGAAAAGAATTTGGCTAAAAATCGAGTTTTTTGTGGCATTCAAAAAGTGCCCAGGCCCCACACGATCTGTTGAAATTAGTGTTGCTCCTCGCTAAGGATCGCAGCAATAATTATGTACTTGGTAGGCAAACAAGGGATGAAGAAATTCTGACTCATTAATTTTTTCACAGTGGCAATTCGACCTTGATTTGATCACAGTTAGACAACCATGAAGATTCGAGACTGCATATGACGGTGAAGGCGCGGTCACAGTGTGCAATTTTTCGATCTACTTGTCTCGCAACGCCCTTTCTAAAAACGTTCTCACGTTACGAAACAAGTCGTTTTACGGATGTTACACTGAGCAACGTTTCATGCAACTTGTCTCGTTTCCATGATGACATGAGGTTAAAGGAATATTTTCATTGGCTGCTGCCCCAAACCGTTGCGACACAAGTTGCAGGACAGATGTTACACTGTGCAACGCTTAAAAAATTCGTTGCAAGCGTTGCGGAAAGTAGACATTCATTCTATACTTTCCGCAACGGTTTCTGTAACTGGCCTCGCAACGTTTTCGGCCGTTACACTGAGTTATGTTACATTGACCAATGATTCGTGCAAGTAGTCTCGAAATGGCCAGAATGGCGTTGCGAGACAGATTGCTTATTACCCCAGACTCTGGTGGGCGGGAGCGTCTACATTCCCGAAACAGGCTAAGGCTAAGATAGGCTAAGGCTAAAGCTAGCCTGTCCTACCCCAGTGACCCAATTATTATTATTATTATTATTATTATTATTATTATTATTATTATTATTATTATTATTATTATTATTATTATTATCATTTCATAGTCATACTGCTCAGCTTAAGTTTTTAACAGCTGGTAAAATTGTGGTGTCGGGCAACAACAAGTTGCCAAGGAACACCAAAATGTTTCTTTTCCCTTTCCTTTACATTTCCAATACTTTTCTTAGTATCCTTGCTGATCCTAGCAATGCAGACTTCTGGATTAAGTTAATTGATGTGTCTACTCCTGTGCCCTTTAAGGTGCCCTTCAGTCGCAATGGCACTGTTCCTAAAGCCCCCAATACAATTGGTACGACTTTG
Source organism: Montipora capitata (assembly GCA_949126865.1). NCBI lineage: Eukaryota > Metazoa > Cnidaria > Anthozoa > Scleractinia > Acroporidae > Montipora > Montipora capitata. The sequence continues at coordinate 9,438,206 of OX421457.1, read as the reverse complement.
GTTTTCACTTCCCACATTCTCCTCAATTCTCTGGCCAGATTTTGATACTTCTCAACCTTTTCGGCCTCCTTTTCTTTTGCTCCACTGTCTTCTGGAATTGCCACGTCTATTACATGACAGCTTTTCTTGCTTTTGTCAACAAGCACTATATCTGGCCTCCTAGCCTCGATGTTATGGGCTGTCCGTATGCTGAAGTCCCAAAGGAGCTTGTAGTTGTCATTTTCCAGCACGCTCTCAGGGACGTAATTGTACCATTTATCATTCCGGTGGCACCCGCATTTTCCCGACAGATCCCAGTGAATTGCCCTGGCCACATTATCATTTCTTTTCTTGTATTCTTTCTGTGCCAATTTTTAACAACCGCTGACGATGTGACTTACAGTTTCATTTTTGTCTCTGCACAATCTACATTTAGCATCTATCTGGGATTTGTCAATGGTTGCTTTAATGTAATTTGTCCGTAATGCTTGATCTTGTGCAGCAATTATTAGTGCTTCTGTCTCTCTCTAAAGACTTCCTTGCTTCAGCCAGCTCCATGTTTCCTCATTACTCTGGTCTTCAGTCTCTCTTACAAATTGTCCATGTAGTGGCTTTTCTTTCCATTCTTGGGTGTTTTCAGCCCTTCTTCTTACTGTAAAACTGGTTGCTGTTTCCTGACTTCCAGTAACCTCTGCCCTAACGGCTTTTAACAGTTCTTCTTCACTCGATTGGACATACGTTTCCAATGATAATCTTGCTTGGTTTATACAGTCCTCTACTGATATGAGTCCTCTACCACCGTGCTTCCTTGGGACGTAGATTCTTGCAACACAGTCTCTTGGGTGCAGGCCTCCGTTTATTGTTAGTAATTTTCTTGTTCTGCGGTCTAGCTCCTTTAACTCTTGTTTCGTCCATTCGATTATCCCCCCAGCATATCTAGTGAATGACACTGCCCACGTATTTATTGCCTGGGTCAAATGTCCCCCATTTAATTTGGTCTGTGCAACTTTCCTGACGCGCCGTAGATATGCTTCCTTGATCTTTTTTTTCATCTGCCTGTGTAGCATTACATCAGCTTGCAGTACTCCTAAGTACTTGTACCCTTCACCTTCTTTTAACGATCTTATGTTAGTGTCATCAGGTAGTGTGATGCCCTCTGAATGTGTAATCTTGCCTCTCTTTATTATCAGTACTGCGCAGTTTTCAATTCCAAATTTCATCCCAATGTCGCTGCTGAATATTCTCACAGTCTGTATTAGCAAATTTAGTTGGTTCGAAGTTTTCGCATATAACTTCAAATCATCCATAAACAGGAGATGGTTGATTTTTATATTATTTCCGTAAGAGTATCCTGCTGCACACTTTCTGAGGATGAGGGTGAGAGGGATCATTGTTATCACAAACAGTAGTGGTGACAAGGAATCCCCTTGAAAGATACCTCTTTTATGTCCACACTTCCAAGGCTCTTTCCATTTGATGAAAGTTCTGTTTTCCAACCATTCATAGAGTTAGCCAACAGGTTCTTAATATTTTGGGCTATGCCACAAGGCCAAGGCATTCTAGAATCCATGGGTGGGGTATCATATCATAGGCCTTCTTATAATCGATCCATCCTAAGGCAAGATTCTTCTTCCTCGCTTTGCTCTCTTTTAAGATCATTTTATCAATGAACAGTTGGTCGTTGGTCCCTTGAGCCCCTTTCCTGCAGCCTTTTTGTTATCAGGTAGAATATTTCCTGTGTCAAGGAATTCATACAGCTTGTCAGATATTTATTCCAGTAAGCAGTTTCCACATTACTGGTAGACAGGTTATCGGGCGGTAGTTTCCTGCTGCTGCACCTCTTTCTGGGTCTTTCATGATGAGTATCGTTCTGCCCTTTGTCATCCAGTCAGGGACAATGCCAGTATCTAAACATGACTGAAGGTTGTTTGCAATACACGTATGTAGGGATGTGAAATTCTTCAACCAAAAACCCGGCACTAGGTCAGGCCCTGGTGCTTTCCAGTTTGGTACTTTCTTCAGGAATTGCGTCACTGTATCCACACTGATACATATGTTGTCTTGCTGAAGGGGCTCTATCTCCTCCCTCAACCTCTGTAGCCACTCTGCTTCCTTCTCATATGTGGTTTCTTCTCCCCAAATGCCATCCCAATATTGCTTGGCCTCCGTCGAGCTCTTCGTAGAATCTTCGTTGGTTCGTTTCGAACATTCTGTTTTGTACAAACTGCTTATTCCTGTTCTTATATCTCTGCAGCTTCTTAGACTTGGCAATGAGTCGTTGTTTGAGATCTTCATGGACATGCTTGAGGCCATTCTTTGCAAGCTTATACTTCTGTTCTAGTTTTTCCTCTTAAGAGTGACTCCACTCTGCTTAGGTCAGCTCTCATGTCTTTGATTTGAGACTCCAGCCTTCGTTTCCCCAAAGGCTCCCGCTTCTGCGACCTTTTCCCAGTCTTCAGTCCTAACCTTTCTGTAACAACCACTGCTCCAGCATGAGCATGAGCATGTTAGTAGCAGTTATATCCTCTACATCAACTTTTTCCAGTACCCCATTTACCTTCTTAACTTCTTCTTTCAGTTTCTTCCCATTTGCATTTCGCAATGATGGTAAGCCTTTTCTTTCCTGACTATTGACTACTTCCACAATTCTTCTGTAAATGTCCTTTTCTTCATCAGAAAGCCCTTCAATAATTTTTGCCCTTTGTTGTTCGGTCTGTACATCTGCTGTCACATTTTCAGTTCTATTGTCAAATGCATCTTACTCACCACTGTCAGCATTTGTCTGACGCTCTACCGTCACACCAGACAGTCCAAGCGCTTCATCTTCATCATCACCTTCAGTGTTAACCAACGCTTCCCTTTTCATCTCTTCAATCTCCATTTCCGTCAACCACCCATTTACTTTAATTGCTCTTGCTTGATCAGCTAACCTCTGCTCGCTGGTCTCGAATCCGCCGTTTTCTTTCCACTTGCTAATCAATCGTTTTCGGTATCCTCTGATACCAGGATTACTCATAATGTAGCACTTCATGACAACTTTGTTTATTGCCTTGGTCCATTTTGTTGTAGCAGTAGCTGGATAACGACCTGGTGCTGGCTGCTGTTCCCCGACACCCTGCCGGGCGTGACACCTTCACTTGGAGCTTGGGTCTCATTTACGCCGTTTATGTTTCTATCTTCATGATTCATCTTCATTTTGGAAGAGTTGCTATTTCACCCACTAGCTAGGGAGGATTGTTTCTCGGAGTTCACTTCTCCTAGGAAGGTTGCCATCCAAGGCTAGGAGTCCCTCCTGCCCCTTTGTTGTTACCCTAACTAGGGTGGCTTAGGGGTTACTAACACTTGCCAAAGGTGTTACCCCAGACTCTGGTGGGCGGGAGCGTCTACATTCCCGAAACAGGCTAAGGCTAAGATAGGCTAAGGCTAAAGCTAGCCTGTCCTACCCCAGTGACCCAATTATTATTATTATTATTATTATTATTATTATTATTATTATTATTATTATTATTATTATTATTATTATTATTATTATTATTATCATTATTATTATTATTATTATTATTATGGAAGTCTTGAAAACAATTGGTCCGTAGCAAAGTACAGTTGCGAGCCAATCGACCGGCCTAGGTAACTATACTGCATATGTACAAAAAACTAATTAAAATAAATAAATAAATGATATAATAAAATAATAAATGAAGGCTATTCCTAGTCATGTAGATAATGAAGCTAACTAACCACTATTATTAAAAACTGTATCATTGGATAATGCAATTCGAGAGTTTTGATTGGCTAAGCCATCATGGGTTATGAGCCATTATACGATGATCTACAAACACGGCAAGCATATG
>OX421457.1:9419376-9429376 GCA_949126865.1 Montipora capitata | reverse complement strand
ACATTCTTTGTCCTTGAAACAGATACCAAAAATTCTGTAACAAAGCTCTAAATTAAATTTAATTCAACTGGAACTTGAATCTATCGTCATATAGAGAACACAAAGTAAATGGTACTTGAAATGTCAACATGTGATTTTATTCGTTTGTTCTACTCTGTTTACATTTTCAGCAAAAATGATGAGGTGATGTAACTGCAAAAAAAATAGTCTTAATGTCAAGTGAACAAGTGCAGGCCAAACAATGGCCAACATCGTATCAAAAAACTGGTTTCAGAGTATGAGAAACGTGCCCAAAATGCACTAACAACTATACATGTGACTCAACTGCTTTCAAAACTACAAAAGGGTAATAGTCAACATTAGTCTTCATAAGGTTAAGTTTTTCATCCTCTACCTTTTCAGGCTTCTCTCCATACTCCCTCCAAAATCACAGCATCTCGGAGGCTGATGAACGTGACTTTCTTTTTATTTTCGTTTGCCATCTTAGCTTCGATTCTGGGTTACAACCTTCGACGTCCTCGGAACCCACTGAATCATTTCCAGCGTCTGAGCTGTCATCATTTGTTTGAGGTGAATGTGAACAAGCACTCAAGGACGCACTGGAGCCTGAGTCGAATGTCAAAGTTGGTCTGACACTTGAGTTATCGCCAATGCACTGTTCCATTTCCTTGTGAAATGTCCAAGTTTTGTGCGCTCTGCCCGTTTGCCTGTTGTTGTCTTCGATTTCTTTTTGTTTTGTTTCCAGTTTTCTCCACTTTCTTAAGCACTGCTTCCCCGTTACTTTTATATCAGCCTGCTTATTGAACTCGTCAGCTATTTTGTCGAACACACCTTTCTTCGTGTTATTTCCTTGTCCAATTAGGCCTTCAAATTTGAGATAGCTTTCGATTAACAACCGGACGTGTCTGTCTTCCCATCGTTCAAGGGTTGGCTAAGATTGAATCTTGTCGGGAATTAAAGTAGAAGTCGATTCTTCTGTAACTAAACGAATACAGATATTAAACAAAATAAAAATGGCGGGAGGTTTACATGTGCTCAAAAACACAGTGAATATCAGAAAACAAAGCGTTTTTAACAGCCAAAACAAACACTTGGTTTGCAAAGCAGCTACATACCTGTTGAAACTGCGCACGGGTGAACAAGTAACTCCAACAAATCCGTTGTCAACCATCCGCAAAGCGGGCTGCACTGATAATTGGAAGTGCAAGCGCTTTCCACACTTTCCTCCATGTTGAACAGAAAGTACCGAACAGCGAGGTACTGGGATTGAGAAAGTGCCGGAAAGGTCAAATGGAACGGTCAATTTTCGATCGGACCGGTCCAACCGAGAAAAGTGGTCAACCGCGAGAGGTCGGCCAGTTTTCTCGAACCTTTCCCGGTTGGACCGAACCGATCCATTCAGTTTTACCCCGAAATTTCCGTAAATTTTGGTTGAATGGATCGCGCCCTAATTTTAGCTTGATTCCTATGCGCTGTCTTTTGACAGTCGACTCTGAAATGGATTCTTTCCTTTTCCGTTCGCTTGCTGAGGATTTGCTTGCTTGCTTTTAAGACTCTTGCGGTTCAAGAAAAATTAATGGCCTAACTGGTGAATTCGACAGTAAATTTCGCTGGAAAAACCGATATCATACTCATACCTTTGTGATTCACGCGATTAGTCGGTTTTTCAGGTGAAATTAACCGTGGAATTCACTAGTTAGATAGCGAAAAAAATGACATAATTAAGCAATATCCGGGAAAACCAATAGGCGGACAATTCCAAAGCCTTTTATTTTCACTAATCCTACAGCAGGTAAGAATAAACAAGCCGGGAGCTCCGCTTTTAGGCTTGGCTAAATCTATATATTATTATAATAATTATTATTATGTCCATTCCCTAAAGACTCAGGCAGGATATTCGGCCTGGTTAATAGTCCTTGGGAGCGGGTTACAACAAGTCACCACGGGTCCCAGGGCTCGCTTTCTTTCCTTCCTTCTTACATGGACAGTACTTTCCTTAGTATCTTTGCGGTCTCCAGCAATGCTGTTTTCTGGATCACTTCCAACCTCACATTCACGCCGATTCGCTTCAATTACTCCTTAATGTGGGCTGATACGACTCCAAGGGCCCCAAGAACAACAGGAACCACAATGACATTTTGCATGTGCTAGACTTTTGCAATTTTATCTTTCAATAGTTGGTACTTCTCTAACTTCTCAAGTTCCTTATCTTTCACCCTGCCATCACCTGGGATGGCAACATCAGTTATGACAACCTCTCACTCCTTATCAATAAAGACAATGTCTGGTCTTCTTGCATCGATTTTCCGTTCACACTGAACTGTGAAATCCCACAGTATCGTGAAGTTTTCACTTTGCACCACTCCCTCAGGCTTCTGTTCATAACAGCAAGCATCAACTTTTATTGACTTTAATGAAGTCACAGACAAGCCGTGATTTTGGCCTGTCTCCAAACTTAAAGCTATTTAACAGAAATATTCGTGGTTTAGTTACGTTTGTATTTTTTAACAGATCCTCCTTTGGTTATTTGCTTCCACATGGATTTTGCAAAGTGCAAAGGCTGATGGTAAGTCTTGCGACTTTCGCCTGCTATTAAAATAATTCTCTTCGTTCTTCGAATAGAACCGTCTTTATATTCTGATTTAGTGCGAGAGTTGAAGAGACACGCCTCAGGCCGACTTTATAACGCAGGCACGTTTCAATTATAAGGAAAAACTCTTCGGATCCGAAAGAATAACCGGGGATAAAGTCAAGGGCTTCTGGGTCCTGCCAGTGGGTTAATGATGTTAAAAAATTTCAATAAATTTGGGAGAAACATGGCAACCAATCAATTGCCGGAAAGGACACTGGCTTCTCAACAAATACACACAGACTGCACTTGTTTTGAGCGAAACTGTAAGAATGTGTGTTATTCTTTAGAACCTGGCGGCGGTCTTGGGTGCTGCGACAAGAAATATGTTTCGTTTTTCTTTCTTTGTTTCATTTTTCCATTACCACTTTACGCTGCTTGACGTATTCTATTGGAAGGTACGTTATGTATGGGGAAACATTATGTACCGATAGTCTCCCATCACTCTCTATCAATTCTCCCCAACATTGACCCACAGTCCTTAGTACTGAGCAACCGTCCCTAGCAATGATCAATTATCCCTAGCAATGACGTTTTGTCCCTACTAGTGCTAGACTGTCCCTGGCAATGATCAATTGTCTCTAGCAATGATCGACTGTCCCTAGCACTGATCGACTGTCCCTAGTAGTGATTGACTGTCCCTAGCACTGATCGACTGTCCCTAGCAACGTTGTTCTTTTCCCTAGTAGTGATTGACTGTCCCTAGTAGTGATTGACTATCCCTAGCACTGATCATCTGTCCCTAGCAACGATAAACTGTCCCTAAGCAAAGATCAACTGTCCCTAGCAATGATCAACTCTCCCTAGTAGTGATTGACTGTCCCTGGCATTGATCGACTGTCCCTAGCAGTGATCAATCGTCTCTAGCAATGATCGACTGTCCCTAGCACTGATCGACTGTCTCTAGCAATGATCAATTGTCCCTAGTAGTGATTGACTTTCCCTAGCACTGCTTACCAGGTCCCCTAGATTCCACTAACTCGCCTGCACCCAATTTTGTTGAATATTTAGCTAGTTTTGGCTCAAAAAATAAAGCATGAAAAATACTGTTTCCATGACAACCGTCAAATCATTATTGATTTTACTGCTGCAAAAACTAAATAAATTAACAGACTAAAGAAAAATTATTAAAAACCAGATTTTATTTGCCATGCAATGCCTGTAGATGCCCAGGGAAGGGTTTTCCAGATTATGATACTTTTTTGATTTTTAGCTGCATGAAACATGTTTTCTGGAGTACATTTGTGGACATTGAAATATTTGTCTGTCCGTATTGCACAAAAGGTAGCAAAAAGAACTGTAGAAATAAGAATTAAGTATTGGTTGAATATTATTGGTGGGGGGGGGGGGGGGTTTCAGGAGAGTAGAGACAGTTGATTAACGCTACGGACAGATGATCGATGCTAGGGAAAGATGATCAGTGCTAGGGAGAGCTGGTCATTGTTAGGGACAGTCGAGCAGTGCTAGGGACAGTAGATCATTGCCAGGGACAGTTGATCAATGCTAGGGACAGCTGGTCATTGTTAGGGACAGTCGATCATTGCTAGGGACAGTAGATCACTGCTAGGGACAGTCGATCATTGCCAGGGACCGTTGATCATTGCTAGGGACGATTGATCATTGCTAGGGACAGTCGATCACTACTAGGAACAATAGATCATTGCTAGGGACAGTAGATCATTGCCAGGGACAGTCGATCACTACTAGGGACAATAGATCATTGCTAGGGACAGTCGATCACTACTAGGGGCAATAGATCATTGCTAGGGACAGTCGATCATTGCCAGGGACAGTTGATCATTGCTAGGGACGGTCGATCATTGCTAGGGACAGTAGATCACTACTAGGGACAATAGATCATTGTGAGGGACAGTCGATCATTGCCAGGGAAATTCGATCATTGCTAGGGACGATTGATCATTGCTAGGGACAGGCGATCACTACTAGGGACAAAAGATCACTGCTAGGGACATTCGATCATTGCTAGGGATAATTGGACATTGCTAGGGACGGTTGATCAGTACTAAGGACTGTGGATCAATGCTGGGGAGAATTAATAAGGGTGATGGGGGACTATCGGTACATAATGTGTCCCCATACATGACGTACTTACCGTTACCGAAGTGGTGAGTTCGACTCCTACCGGATAACCCTCAGGGTCTTTAAATGACTGAATATAAGATAAACGATAGACCGAGTAGATTCATCGTGTCTTTAAATTTTGGCAACAAATGAACAAAAACCAAGATCTTAAGTGACACTCAGTTATATTTCGGTATAAGCTATACCATCATCAGACTGAAAATGCATACAAAAATTAGGAGCTTAAATAGTTACAACACGGAGGTATCAAGAGAACAGGCAACAAATTATGCGAACAAACTGATGGGGTCAGCATGGGTGGCTCTCAAAGTCCAGTATTGGCTAACATTATTATTACAGAGTTTGAACAGACAGTCGTCAAACCTCTCATCGACCGTAAATTGATAACATTCTACTGTAGATATGTTGACGACACGCTACTCCTAATTAAACCTGATACAATCGATGTAATCTTAGACTACTTTCATAAGTTTGACAAGAACATACGCTTCACTTATGACTTGTTTGAAAACATCACCCCGCACTTTCTGGATATCAACAGCTTACCCAGTGGCATTGGAAAAGACACTTTCTCTGGTCAATACACCAACTTTGACAGTTTCGTTCCTTGGCGTCATAAAATTTCTTGGATCAGAGCACTAGTCGACCGCATCCATAGAATCTGCTCACCCAATATGGTTAAATTAGAACTAAAACTTCTAAAAAATATCACCTCATGGAACGGCTTTCCGTCGCGTATTTCTCATACGCTTATTCGCCGCTTCTCCTCCAACGCCCTCAACAAGAACCACACAACAGCCAACAACTTTAAAGACAAAGATGAACCCGTCGCCATTTGGCTTTCTATTCCTATATATATTGGCAAGAAAACGTCACAAATTCTACGTTTCTTTAAACGAAAGCTGCGGAGACACCTAAAAAACCCTAACACCCAGTTCAGATTCCGCGAGAAAACCACAAAATTATGCTTCTACACCAACAACAAAGATAAAGTGCCACTTTTAAACAAATCACACGTCGTCTACAAATTCATTTGTCCTGGTTGCCAGTCATCATACATTGGCAAAACTGACAGAACCCTTCTCACCCGAACACGTGAACACGCTGTTACTGATATAGAGAGTGCGATTTACATCATTTATGCACGTCCGAACATTTAGCCTTTATCCATAATTTATTCGATCTACCGGATAATTTAAATAACATCACCACACCAACTATTTCCGGCAACAATGAATTCGCAATCAATGTACTTCAGAATAACACCATGGTGTTAGATTAGGGAATTTAAGATCTACGACGGCGACGGTCGACGAAAACGTCACCTCAATCTATAACTTGGCTCTATCGTAAGTCTTTTGCGATTATTCAGTCTAGTTCGCGTCGTACAATGTGGGCAAAGTATCCTAAAAATAAATCGGTACGAGCGGTTTCAAACTTAAAATAGAGAATGAAGGATTCTCTGTTGCATGCTTACGTTGTCGTCAAAACTTCAAATATGGTGATTTCACGTCGTCGTTACGCAGAGGACTGCAAACATATTTCCTAAAATCCGTGCTGCACGTGCAGCACGATTATTTATGATCTTTTAACCAATGGTATTATTGCTTTGTCGTAATCGTAGCCGTCGTCGTTTCTTAAATTCCCTATTATGACGACAATTGGAACCTGCTATTGTATAAAGAGGCCTTCCGTATCAAGCGCCAATCGTCATCACTTAACAATGGATTAAAATCCAGCAGGGAACTCTGCCTGTTCTCTTGAGTATACCTCTTGTAACTATTTAAACTCCTAATTTTTGTATGCATTTTCAGTCTGATGATGGACCAGGTATAGCTTATACCGAAATATAACTGTCACTTAAGATCTTGGTTTTTTTTCATTTGTTGTCAAAATTTAAAGACACGATGAATCTACTCGGTCTATCGTTTATCTTATATGTCCTGAAATCATCATCAGGTTCTGGCTTTTAGAAAGTGCTGCCTTTGTATTGACATCTGCAAATGGTTAGACTTTCTAGTTTTATCGGACAAGGAAGATAAACCATACCTCTACCTTCAATCTTTCCATGTTCATAATCCTGTGGGACGAAAAGGAACCCATGCACTATTCGAAAAGAGTAGGGCATGGAGTAATCGGTGTTGTGGTCTGTCCTCAGTGGTGTATCATGGTTTGGAAGTTAAATGCTCGGAGACACTAACTACATCAAGCTGCTCTAAAATGCCATGGTAAATAAAGAGATATGATGACACGGGATCCATATACCCCTAACTTGCAGCAATACCGTATCTCTTTTTCATCTATAACCGCAGTGTGTGACAAAGAACTCGGCATGAAAACCAAGGAAATTCCGGGTGAAAGAATCACGGCATCTACCCGTTTGAGTGAAAACCACATTCCCGCTTTCGCGCGATTGGACAGCGCCAGGGCCTGGTGCCCAGCTCCCGGGGACAAATCACCATATTTGCAAATCCTTTTTGACGAAGAAAAGTTGGTAACTGCAGTGAGTACCCAAGGAAGTTCGCGTGATCTGATATGGGCACGAAAATACGAGATCGAGTACAAGAATCATGAAGCCACTTGGGTTTCGTATAACCAGGTCAGCTACAGAGGATATTACATGACCGCGCGGGGATAAGAATTTATCTTCCAGTGCTGATGGTATCTCGAATGAGCAGTGAGCGATCAAATCAGCACAAAAAGACTGTATCCCCGCGGGGTCGTGTAGTGACTTGTTTATCAGTTATATAGATAATAAAAATCCAAATTGAGACACCTCAGTCTTTTATTCATTTTGAAAACACCAAAAAAAGTGATCACCTTGATTGAAAAAAGGCGTTGGTAGTTTCACTGTCTTCGTCCCTAGATCGCGAAGCCATTTCTTGTTTTTACTGACTGAAGTTTAAATTTTAATGACACCAATAGCTCCACAACTTCACGCGTCAATAGGATGCACTCGCATTATTGACTGACATGTTCTTAACCATGGCGACATCAATACACTTACAACAGTATCTTCACTTTGCGAGGCCAAGATAACAAATTTCGGAACAAGAAAAATCTCGGAATTTCATCGAATTCTGCGTACTGTAATAAAAAAAAGACAACTAAAGAGAAATAACGTCCTGTTCGTTTTGTCTTGTTCTCTTTAGGAACTTGCAGGAAATAGGAACAGCCAGTCCAGGCAAAAGAACTTCTTACAACCACCGATCATAACGCGAGCAGTGCGGATTTATCCGAAGGAACCTTTAGCAGTAAGACCTCATCACCCAACAGTTGGTGCCGTTCCCTGTCTCAGATTAGAGTTGTACGGATGCTCACCGGGTAAACAGTTAACTGTAATTTGTCTTCTTGATTAGTTACGACTCGTTCGTCCGCAACTGAGAATCAATGCAAGGACATTTACGCAAGGCCCGCATTCAGCTAGAGTCTCGGGTCTCCCCTTAGTCAAGCTCAGAAAGCAGAGCTTCGTGTTGAGATTAACTAGGAACGAAAAGAAAGACGTTTTATTGCATATACAAATTGCTGGCCTATAATAATTGCTTGAGCCAATATAAGATATAGGTGCTTGTAGCTTTTACACCGATTAAGCAGCTTTTAGCTTCGTTGTGTTAATCTGACTCTCCATCTTTATGAAATACTTGATTTTTGCCTTTTCTTGCTTTGGATTATTTTTCCTGCATTTGACTTCCCCCGGGTTCTATTCGCAATAGAAAATCCGTGTCACAGACACAAGGCGTCCGGAAGACAAGGAAAATTTCATTCTCGCTTGATTTTCTTTTTGGTTTCGTCGACGTGTGAGAAGAGGTTGCGTTTATGCAAACGTTGGCCGTGTAGCACTTACATTTCAACAGACTTAACTATTTGAGGGTGATTTGAAGTGCTAGATTTGTACCATATGAGCGTTAGCCCTACTGTTGGAAATGAGCCCACACAAGGACAGAAAAAAACTCTGACCCTGGTGGGAATTGAACCCACGACCTTCGGGTTAAATCGATGCTGCTTTACCTACTGAGCTACAAGGTCAGACGAGAACAGGCAGTCGTAAACGGCAATGAATAGATACAAGCACAAGTACGGTCGTCGGTAAATCGGTAGAGCAGCGATGATCTAAGCCAAAGATCGTGGGTTCAATTTCCACTCTGGTTAGAGTTTTTCTGTGTTCTTGTGTGGGCCCATTTCCATCAGTAGGGCTAACGAATTACATGGTTCATATGGATAGAAATCTAGCACTTCACATCACCCTCATATAGTTCAGTCTGTATGAGAAAAGGGTTCATGAGAACCTAACTAATTGTTTTCCCTTTCTATCTATTTTAAAAGCAAATGCCGGCAGCGTCGTGTTTCGGACCGTATCTGGTGTACATCTGATAGTAATCGTCTCGGTCATAATTCAAAATAGTTTTCCATTATACAGTACGTTCAAAGTAGAAGTTCGTCTAAAGCCCTCTAAGCTTAGATTCTTCCTGTATGTCCCGGAATAAAGTTCCTGTAAGTACAAGTAAACACTAATTGTTTTTCTTTTTTCTTTTTGGTGATCTTATACATAGCACAGTGCGTGGATCCCGGTGTACCAACTAACGGTAGACGTTTAGGTTCCGATTTTGGTCACGAAAAGACGTTGACATTCCAGTGCAATCCTAAATATAGTTTGGTGGGAAATGAAACAATCCGCTGTCAGGACGGAGTGTGGAGTGGACATTTACCCCAATGCAAAGGTAGTAATCAAATCAAAATAAGTTTGCCTTACACAATATGTTCAAAGTAGAAACTCTTCTTGAGTCTGCTAAGGTTAGAGTCTTCTTGAATGTTTCGGAATAAAGAGTAAAAAATAATCCTTTTTTTTTGTGATCTTATACATAGCACCGTGCGTAGATCCAGGTGTACCATCTAATGGTACACGTTTACGTTCCGAGTTTGGTCACGAGAAAACAGTGACATTCCAGTGCAATCCTAAATACAGTTTGGTGGGAAATGAAACAATCCGCTGTCAGGACGGAGTGTGGAGTGGTCTTTTACCCCAATGCAAAGGTGGTAATCAAATCAAAATAAGTATGCCTTACTCACTATGTTCAAAGTAGAATTATCTCTGGTCTGCTACACTTAGATTCTTTTCCTACGACCTTTAATGGAGATTTTGTAAGGATAAAAATAATTGGAATTTTTTTAACCATGATCATGTACATAGCACCGTGCGTGGACCCAGGTGTACCATCTAATGGTAGACGTTTGCGTTCCGATTTTGATCACGAAAAGACGGTGACATTC
>OX421457.1:9386876-9411876 GCA_949126865.1 Montipora capitata | reverse complement strand
TTCATTCCCTATCCTTCTCGAATAATGTGTGGGTTGTTTAACGTCCCACAAAGAGATTCTACCTACGGTTTATAGTTCTTATCCGAGAAGAATTGAAAGTCTAACCATTCGCTGATGTAATTACAAAGGCAAAAATTTCTCCTCAGTTATTTTAAGACCCTGAGTGTGGGTCCGGTCGAAGTCGAACTCAGGACCTCCCGCAAAGAGGCCCGATGCTCAAACAACGTAGCCAGCGGTGCGCGGTATTTGAAACTACGGACATTATTACTAAGTTTCTTACCACTTCAAGTGGCTCTGCCTACTTTCTACGATTGTGGACATGCAAAGACTGTTTCTGACCACAATGTTTTATTTCAATTTAAAAACCAGAATGTCAACAACCTCTTGGCATGGAATTTGGCGCAATCAAAGATGCGCAAATACAAGCGTCTTCTGAGTGGGATCGAAATCACGCCGCCATCCAGGCAAGACTTAACTTCCAAAGATCAGGAATAAAACAAGGTGCCTGGTCCGCAAGGGAAAACGATAAGAATCAATGGTTGCAGATTGATCTGCAAGCATCCTACACTAAAGTGACGGCTGTAGCTTCACAAGGAAGGAATCAGGTTAACCAATGGGTTACAAAGTACAAACTTCAATACAGTAACGATGGAGTTACCTTCCGATACTACAGGGAAGAAGGACAGACCGTTGACAAGGTAAGATGTGATGATAATCAATTGGTCAAAAGGTGCTCTGAAGGGAATACTAGACTTACTAGACGTTTTTTTTTTTTAAATACTTTTTCTATAAATCTTCACTATGTCTAGGAAACAGGTAAACAAACCCGACAGTGCAAACAACATTTCGTTGCCCTTTGTATCAATTTCTGAAGTAGGTGTTGCAGTGTAGTAAGCTTCCAAGCGTTCTGACGGTGCCGGATGAGTGTTGTCGTTTCCCATTCAAACATTCCTACGAAACTCACATTTGCCTCCATTTTTCAAATGTCCTACTCAAACTTCCAGTGTTAATTGATTGGATATCATGTGTACATTATCAACATGCCGTAGATTTTCTTCCTTGCATCTCTCATTTCTTGTGCTTTGGATCATGAATTCTTTCTCCAGTCAGCAACAGTTTTCGTTCTCTTCATCACTATACATGTATGTCTTCTCTTTTTCCCATATAGGAATTTACTGCAAATAGCGATCAAAATTCAATCATCTATCACAAACTAAAAAAACCAATCGTGGCGCGTTACATACGATTCCGACCGGTCACTTGGCACAGCCATATATCAATGAGAGTAGAAGTCTATGGCTGCAAACAAGGTAACATCATTTTTTTCCCCTTGTCTTAACAATAAACAAAATTATTACACAATCCAAAGTTAAGTGGAATTATACTTGAAAAAAGGTTTAGAGATTCTTTAGGAAAAACTTCATTTATCTACAAAGCTCAGAATTCTGATGTCAGGAACGGTGATGTTCCAGGTTTACAGGCCAAGATTTGCTAAAAAGTATATTCTCCTTCCACTTGATATGACGTCGTAGGTTAAAATAGGGTTTTTTTATTGTTGTATTTCCCTGTTTGCCCCGAATCTAATTTGAGATAATCGTTTTGAATGCCCTTAGTGGCGGCCAAGTTAATAAAAAAAATTGGTAAAGTAAAACCTTAGGATAAATAAAATAGATTATGGACAAGGTTAAGGTGTCAAAAC
Source organism: Montipora capitata (assembly GCA_949126865.1). Lineage (NCBI taxonomy): Eukaryota > Metazoa > Cnidaria > Anthozoa > Scleractinia > Acroporidae > Montipora > Montipora capitata. The sequence goes on along the minus strand of OX421457.1, from coordinate 9,410,177 downwards.
GTTTTCAGATACTACTACATCGTCTGCCTTTTATTTACCAAATGAAATAGTCTAAGAGGCCATCAATCTCGGTAGTAACCCTACCTAAAAAGGCTCAATAACATTTATGGTGAGAACAAGCGCGTGGGTAACAACCTCATGCAACTTCGGTTGACGCTACAATGTAACGCGCCTGGATTTCAGCACGGCCTGCCTATGGCATCCCACGTATAAGTAAATGAGGTACACTGAAAGTCGGGTGCAATTTGCAGAGTGCCTTAAATGTGCAAAATGGCGCAAAGATGACGGTGAAGATGGCACTTAAGCAAACGATGCTTATTTGTTGAAACCCTTTTACGAAGTGTAGGCAAATTGTTGGATCTGTAAATCGTTTTCTTTATAGTTGAATCTAGGAAGTTCAATTTAATTTTCTTTCCATGATCTGCATGTTTTCCAAATTAAGAACCATCTCAGTCAGTTAGTTACTGTAAAGACAAAAGTTAATTCCATGAAATGAGCCGGAAATATTTGCTTTCCAGTATTGATTTGCTGCCTATATATTTTAAACTAGTGACATTTTTACTAAATTTCTTACCACTTCAAGTGGCTCTGCCTACTTTCCACGATTGTGGACATGCAAAGACTGTTTCTGACCATAACTTCTTATTTCAATTTTAAAACCAGAATGTCAACAACCTTTTGGCATGGAATTTGGCGCAATCAAAGATGCGCAAATACAAGCGTCTTCTGAGTGGGATCGAAATCACGCCGCCATCCAGGCAAGACTTAACTTCCAAAAGTCAGGAATAAAACAAGGTGCTTGGTCCGCAAGGGATAACGATAAGAATCAATGGTTGCAGATTGATCTGCAAGCATCCTACACTAAAGTGACGGCTGTAGCTTCACAAGGAAGGAATCAGGTTAACCAATGGGTTACAAAGTACAAACTTCAATACAGTAACGATGGAGTTACCTTCCGATACTACAGGGAAGAAGGACAGACCGTTGACAAGGTAAGATGTGATGATAAGCAATTGGTCAAAAGGTGCTCTGAAGGGAATACTAGACTTGTCGTTTTTGTTTTTTTTTTTAATACATTTTGTATAAATCTCCACTATGTCTAGGAAACAGGTAAACAAACCCGACAGTGCAAACAACATTTCGTTGCCCTTTGTATCAATTTCTGAAGTAGGTGTTGCAGTGTAGTAAGCTTCCAAGCGTTCTGACGGTGCCGGATGAGTGTTGTCGTTTCCCATTCAAACATTCCCAGCATGGTCACATTTGCCTCCATTTTTCAAATGTCCCACTCAAAGTTCCAGTGTTAATTGATTTAATATCATGTGTACATTATCAACATGCCGTGGATTTTCTTCCTTGCATCTCTCATTTCTTGTGCTTTGGATCATGAATTCTTTCTCCGGTCAGCAACAGTTTTCGTTCTCTTCATCACTATACATGTATGTCTTCTCTTTTTCCCATTTAGGAATTTACTGCAAATAGCGATCAAAATTCAATCATCTATCACAAACTAAAAAAACCAATCGTGGCGCGTTACATACGATTCCGACCGGTCACTTGGCACAGCCATATATCAATGAGAGTAGAAGTCTATGGATGTAAACAAGGTAACATGATTCTTTTCCCCTTGTCTTTACAATAAACAAAATTATTAAACAATCCAAAGTTAAGTGGAATTATACTTGAAAAAAGGTTTAGAGACCCTTTAGGAAAAACTGCATTTATCTAGAAAGCTCAGCATTCTGATGTCAGAAACGTTGATGTTCCAGGTTTACAGACGAAGATTTGCTAAAAAGTATACTGTCCTTCCACTTGATATGGCGTCGTAGGTTAAAATAGGGTTTTTTTATTGTTGTATTTCCCCGTTTGCCCTGAATCTGATTTGAGATAATCTTTTTAAATGCCCTTAGTGCCGGCCAAGTTAATAAAAAAAATTGGTAAAGTAAAACCTTAGGATAAATAAAATAGATTATGGACAAGGTTAAGGTGTCAAAACGTTTTAAGACACTACTACATCGTCTGACTTTTATTTACCAAATGAAATAATCTAAGAAGCCACCAATCTCGGTAGTAACCCTACCTAAAAAGGCTCAATAACATTTAAGGTGAGAACAAGCGCGTGGGTAACAACCTCATGCAACTTCGGTTGACGCTACAATGTAACGCGCCTGGATTTCAGGACGGCCTGCCTATGGCATCCCACGTATAAGTAAATGAGGTACACTGAAAGTCGGGTGCAATTTGCAGAGTGCCTTAAATGTGCGAAATGGCGCAAAGATGACGGTGAAGATGGCACTTAAGCAAACGATGCTTATTTGTTGAAACCCTTTTACGGAGTGTAGGCAAATTGTTGGATCTGTAAATCGTTTTCTTTATAGTTGAATCTAGGAAGTTCAATTTAATTTTCTTTCCATGATCTGCACGTTTTCCAAATTAAGAACCATCTCAATCAGTTAGTTACTGTAAAGACAAAAGTTAATTCCATGAAATGAGCCGGAAATATTTGCTTTCCAGTATTGATTTGCTGCCTATATATTTAAAACTAGTGACATTATTACTAAATTTCCAACGACTTGAAGTGGCTCTGTTACTTTCAAGGAGAGTGGACATGCAAAGACTGTTTCTGACCATAACTTCTTATTTTAAAACCAGAATGTCAACAACCTCTTGGCATGGAATTTGGCGCAATCAAAGATGCGCAAATACAAGCGTCTTCTGAGTGGGATCGAAATCACGCCGCCATCCAGGCAAGACTTAACTTCCAAAAGTCAGGAATAAAAAGAGGTGCCTGGTCCGCAAGGGAAAACGATAAGAATCAATGGTTGCAGATTGATCTGCAAGCATCCTACACTAAAGTGACGGCTGTAGCTTCACAAGGAAGGAATCAGGTTAACCAATGGGTTACAAAGTACAAACTTCAATACAGTAACGATGGAGTTACCTTCCGATACTATAGGGAAGAAGGACAGACCGTTGACAAGGTAAGATGTGATGATAAGCAATTGGTCAAAAGGTGCTCTGAAGGGAATACTAGACTTGTCGTTTTTTTTTTTTTTAATACATTTTGTATAAATCTCCACTATGTCTAGGAAACAGGTAAACAAACCCGACAGTGCAAGCAACATTTCGTTGCCCTTTGTATGAATTTCTGAAGTAGGTCTTACAGTGTAGTAAGTTTCCAAGCGTTCTGACGGTGCCGGATGAGTGTTGTCGTTTCCCATTCAAACATTCCTACCAAGGTCACATTTGCCCCCATTTTTCAAATGTCCTACTCAAACTTCCAGTGTTTATTGATTGGATATCATGTGTACATTATCAACATGCCGTAGATTTTCTTCCTTGCATCTCTCATTTCTTGTGCTTTGGATCATGAATTCTTTCTCCAGTCAGCAACAGTTTTCGCTCTCTTCATCACTATACATGTATGTCTTCTTATTTTCCCATTTAGGAATTTACTGCAAATAGCGATCAAAATTCAATCATCTATCACAAACTAAAAAAACCAATCGTGGCGCGTTACATACGATTCCGACCGGTCACTTGGCACAGCCATATATCAATGAGAGTAGAAGTCTATGGATGCAAACAAGGTAACATCATTTTTTTCCCCTTGTTTTACAATAAACAAAATTATTAAACAATCCAAAGTTAAGTTGAATTATACTTGAAAAAAGGCTGAGAGATTCTTTAGGAAAAACTTCATTTATCTAGAAAGCTCAGCATTCTGATGTCAGGAACGGTGATGCTCCAGGTTTACAGGCGAAGATTTGCTAAAAAATATAATGTCCTTCCACTTGATTTGCTGCCTCTATATATTTAAAACTAGTGACATTATTACTAAATTTCTAAAGACTTGAAGTGGCTCTGTTACTTTCAAGGAGAGTGGACATGCAAAGACTGTTTCTGACCATAACTTCTTATTTCAATTTTAAAACCAGAATGTCAACAACCTCTTGGCATGGAATTTGGCGCAATCAAAGATGCGCAAATACAAGCGTCTTCTGAGTGGGATCGAAATCACGCCGCCATCCAGGCAAGACTTAACTTCCAAAAGTCAGGAATAAAAAGAGGTGCCTGGTCCGCAAGGGAAAACGATAAGAATCAATGGTTGCAGATTGATCTGCAAGCATCCTACACTAAAGTGACGGCTGTAGCTTCACAAGGAAGGAATCAGGTTAACCAATGGGTTACAAAGTACAAACTTCAATACAGTAACGATGGAGTTACCTTCCGATACTATAGGGAAGAAGGACAGACCGTTGACAAGGTAAGATGTGATGATAAGCAATTGGTCAAAAGGTGCTCTGAAGGGAATACTAGACTTGTCGTTTTTTTTTTTTTAATACATTTTGTATAAATCTCCACTATGTCTAGGAAACAGGTAAACAAACCCGACAGTGCAAGCAACATTTCGTTGCCCTTTGTATGAATTTCTGAAGTAGGTCTTACAGTGTAGTAAGTTTCCAAGCGTTCTGACGGTGCCGGATGAGTGTTGTCGTTTCCCATTCAAACATTCCTACCAAGGTCACATTTGCCTCCATTTTTCAAATGTCCTACTCAAACTTCCAGTGTTTATTGATTGGATATCATGTGTACATTATCAACATGCCGTGGATTTTTGTTCTTGCATCTCTCATTTCTTGTGCTTTGGATCATGAATTCTTTCTCCAGTCAGCAACAGTTTTCGCTCTCTTCATCACTATACATGTATGTCTTCTTATTTTCCCATTTAGGAATTTACTGCAAATAGCGATCAAAATTCAATCATCTATCACAAACTAAAAAAACCAATCGCGGCGCGTTACATACGATTCCGACCGGTCACTTGGCACAGCCATATATCAATGAGAGTAGAAGTCTATGGATGCAAACAAGGTAACATCATTTTTTTCCCCTTGTTTTACAATAAACAAAATTATTAAACAATCCAAAGTTAAGTTGAATTATACTTGAAAAAAGGCTGAGAGATTCTTTAGGAAAAACTTCATTTATCTAGAAAGCTCAGCATTCTGATGTCAGGAACGGTGATGCTCCAGGTTTACAGGCGAAGATTTGCTAAAAAATATAATGTCCTTCCACTTGATTTGCTGCCTGTATATTTAAAACTAGTGACATTATTACTAAATTTCTAAAGACTTGAAGTGGCTCTGTTACTTTCAAGGAGAGTGGACATGCAAAGACTGTTTCTGACCATAACTTCTTATTTCAATTTTAAAACCAGAATGTCAACAACCTCTTGGCATGGAATTTGGCGCAATCAAAGATGCGCAAATACAAGCGTCTTCTGAGTGGGATCGAAATCACGCCGCCATCCAGGCAAGACTCAACTTCCAAAAGTCAGGAATAAAAAGAGGTGCCTGGTCCGCAAGGGAAAACGATAAGAATCAATGGTTGCAGATTGATCTGCAAGCATCCTACACTAAAGTGACGGCTGTAGCTTCACAAGGAAGGAATCAGGTTAACCAATGGGTTACAAAGTACAAACTTCAATACAGTAACGATGGAGTTACCTTCCGATACTATAGGGAAGAAGGACAGACCGTTGACAAGGTAAGATGTGATGATAAGCAATTGGTCAAAAGGTGCTCTGAAGGGAATACTAGACTTGTCGTTTTTTTTTTTTTAATACATTTTGTATAAATCTCCACTATGTCTAGGAAACAGGTAAACAAACCCGACAGTGCAAGCAACATTTCGTTGCCCTTTGTATGAATTTCTGAAGTAGGTCTTACAGTGTAGTAAGTTTCCAAGCGTTCTGACGGTGCCGGATGAGTGTTGTCTTTTCCCATTCAAACATTCCTACCAAGGTCACATTTGCCTCCATTTTTCAAATGTCCTACTCAAACTTCCAGTGTTTATTGATTGGATATCATGTGTACATTATCAACATGCCGTGGATTTTTGTTCTTGCATCTCTCATTTCTTGTGCTTTGGATCATGAATTCTTTCTCCAGTCAGCAACAGTTTTCGCTCTCTTCATCACTATACATGTATGTCTTCTTATTTTCCCATTTAGGAATTTACTGCAAATAGCGATCAAAATTCAATCATCTATCACAAACTAAAAAAACCAATCGTGGCGCGTTACATACGATTCCGACCGGTCACTTGGCACAGCCATATATCAATGAGAGTAGAAGTCTATGGATGCAAACAAGGTAACATCATTTTTTCCCCTTGTTTTACAATAAACAAAATTATTAAACAATCCAAAGTTAAGTTGAATTATACTTGAAAAAAGGCTGAGAGATTCTTTAGGAAAAACTTCATTTATCTAGAAAGCTCAGCATTCTGATGTCAGGAACGGTGATGCTCCAGGTTTACAGGCGAAGATTTGCTAAAAAATATAATGTCCTTCCACTTGATATGGCATCGTAGGTTAAAATAGGGTTTTTTTTTTTTGTTGTATTTCCCTGTTTGCCCTGAATCTGATTTGAGATAATCTTTTTGAATGCCCTTAGTCCCAGCCAGGTTAATAAAAAAAAATTGGTAAAGTAAAACCTTAGGATAAATGAAATAGATTATGGACAAGGTTAAGGTGTCAAAACGTTTTCAGATACTACTGCATCGTCTGCCTTTTATTTACCAAATGAAATAATCTAAGAGGCCACCAATCTCGGTAGTAACCCTACCTAAAAAGGTTCAATAACTTTTAAGATGAGAACAAGCGCGTGGGTAACAACCTCATGCAACTTCGGTTGACGCTACAATGTAACGCGCCTGGATTTCAGGACGGCCTGCCTATGGCATCCCACGTATAAGTAAATGAGGTACACTGAAAGTCGGGTGCAATTTGCAGAGTGCCTTAAATGTGCGAAATGGCGCAAAGATGACGGTGAAGATGGCACTTAAGCAAACGATGCTTATTTGTTGAAACCCTTTTACGGAGTGTAGGCAAATTGTTCGATCTGTAAATCGTTTTCTTTATGGTTGAATCTAGCAAGTTCAATTTAATTTTCTTTCCATGATCTACATGTTTTCCAAATTAAGAACCATCTCAGTCAGTTAGTTACTGTAAAGACAAAAGTTAATTCCATGAAATGAGCCGGAAATATTTGCTTTCCAGTATTGATTTGCTGCCTATATATTTAAAACTAGTGACATTATTACTAAATTTCCAACGACTTGAAGTGGCTCTGTTACTTTCAAGGAGAGTGGACATGCAAAGACTGTTTCTGACCATAACTTCTTATTTCAATTTTAAAACCAGAATGTCAACAACCTCTTGGCATGGAATTTGGCGCAATCAAAGATGCGCAAATACAAGCGTCTTCTGAGTGGGATCGAAATCACGCCGCCATCCAGGCAAGACTTAACTTCCAAAAGTCAGGAATAAAAAGAGGTGCCTGGTCCGCAAGGGAAAACGATAAGAATCAATGGTTGCAGATTGATCTGCAAGCATCCTACACTAAAGTGACGGCAGTAGCTTCACAAGGAAGGAATCAGGTTAACCAATGGGTTACAAAGTACAAACTTCAATACAGTAACGATGGAGTTACCTTCCGATACTATAGGGAAGAAGGACAGACCGTTGACAAGGTAAGATGTGATGATAAGCAATTGGTCAAAAGGTGCTCTGAAGGGAATACTAGACTTGTCGTTTTTTTTTTTTTAATACATTTTGTATAAATCTCCACTATGTCTAGGAAACAGGTAAACAAACCCGACAGTGCAAGCAACATTTCGTTGCCCTTTGTATGAATTTCTGAAGTAGGTCTTACAGTGTAGTAAGTTTCCAAGCGTTCTGACGGTGCCGGATGAGTGTTGTCGTTTCCCATTCAAACATTCCTACCAAGGTCACATTTGCCTCCATTTTTCAAATGTCCTACTCAAACTTCCAGTGTTTATTGATTGGATATCATGTGTACATTATCAACATGCCGTGGATTTTTGTTCTTGCATCTCTCATTTCTTGTGCTTTGGATCATGAATTCTTTCTCCAGTCAGCAACAGTTTTCGCTCTCTTCATCACTATACATGTATGTCTTCTTATTTTCCCATTTAGGAATTTACTGCAAATAGCGATCAAAATTCAATCATCTATCACAAACTAAAAAAACCAATCGTGGCGCGTTACATACGATTCCGACCGGTCACTTGGCACAGCCATATATCAATGAGAGTAGAAGTCTATGGATGCAAACAAGGTAACATCATTTTTTTCCCCTTGTTTTACAATAAACAAAATTATTAAACAATCCAAAGTTAAGTTGAATTATACTTGAAAAAAGGCTGAGAGATTCTTTAGGAAAAACTTCATTTATCTAGAAAGCTCAGCATTCTGATGTCAGGAACGGTGATGCTCCAGGTTTACAGGCGAAGATTTGCTAAAAAATATAATGTCCTTCCACTTGATTTGCTGCCTGTATATTTAAAACTAGTGACATTATTACTAAATTTCTAAAGACTTGAAGTGGCTCTGTTACTTTCAAGGAGAGTGGACATGCAAAGACTGTTTCTGACCATAACTTCTTATTTCAATTTTAAAACCAGAATGTCAACAACCTCTTGGCATGGAATTTGGCGCAATCAAAGATGCGCAAATACAAGCGTCTTCTGAGTGGGATCGAAATCACGCCGCCATCCAGGCAAGACTTAACTTCCAAAAGTCAGGAATAAAAAGAGGTGCCTGGTCCGCAAGGGAAAACGATAAGAATCAATGGTTGCAGATTGATCTGCAAGCATCCTACACTAAAGTGACGGCTGTAGCTTCACAAGGAAGGAATCAGGTTAACCAATGGGTTACAAAGTACAAACTTCAATACAGTAACGATGGAGTTACCTTCCGATACTATAGGGAAGAAGGACAGACCGTTGACAAGGTAAGATGTGATGATAAGCAATTGGTCAAAAGGTGCTCTGAAGGGAATACTAGACTTGTCGTTTTTTTTTTTTTTTAATACATTTTGTATAAATCTCCACTATGTCTAGGAAACAGGTAAACAAACCCGACAGTGCAAGCAACATTTCGTTGCCCTTTGTATGAATTTCTGAAGTAGGTCTTACAGTGTAGTAAGTTTCCAAGCGTTCTGACGGTGCCGGATGAGTGTTGTCGTTTCCCATTCAAACATTCCTACCAAGGTCACATTTGCCTCCATTTTTCAAATGTCCTACTCAAACTTCCAGTGTTTATTGATTGGATATCATGTGTACATTATCAACATGCCGTGGACTTTTGTTCTTGCATCTCTCATTTCTTGTGCTTTGGATCATGAATTCTTTCTCCAGTCAGCAACAGTTTTCGCTCTCTTCATCACTATACATGTATGTCTTCTTATTTTCCCATTTAGGAATTTACTGCAAATAGCGATCAAAATTCAATCATCTATCACAAACTAAAAAAACCAATCGTGGCGCGTTACATACGATTCCGACCGGTCACTTGGCACAGCCATATATCAATGAGAGTAGAAGTCTATGGATGCAAACAAGGTAACATCATTTTTTCCCCTTGTTTTACAATAAACAAAATTATTAAACAATCCAAAGTTAAGTTGAATTATACTTGAAAAAAGGCTGAGAGATTCTTTAGGAAAAACTTCATTTATCTAGAAAGCTCAGCATTCTGATGTCAGGAACGGTGATGCTCCAGGTTTACAGGCGAAGATTTGCTAAAAAATATAATGTCCTTCCACTTGATTTGCTGCCTGTATATTTAAAACTAGTGACATTATTACTAAATTTCTAAAGACTTGAAGTGGCTCTGTTACTTTCAAGGAGAGTGGACATGCAAAGACTGTTTCTGACCATAACTTCTTATTTCAATTTTAAAACCAGAATGTCAACAACCTCTTGGCATGGAATTTGGCGCAATCAAAGATGCGCAAATACAAGCGTCTTCTGAGTGGGATCGAAATCACGCCGCCATCCAGGCAAGACTTAACTTCCAAAAGTCAGGAATAAAAAGAGGTGCCTGGTCCGCAAGGGAAAACGATAAGAATCAATGGTTGCAGATTGATCTGCAAGCATCCTACACTAAAGTGACGGCTGTAGCTTCACAAGGAAGGAATCAGGTTAACCAATGGGTTACAAAGTACAAACTTCAATACAGTAACGATGGAGTTACCTTCCGATACTATAGGGAAGAAGGACAGACCGTTGACAAGGTAAGATGTGATGATAAGCAATTGGTCAAAAGGTGCTCTGAAGGGAATACTAGACTTGTCGTTTTTTTTTTTTTTTAATACATTTTGTATAAATCTCCACTATGTCTAGGAAACAGGTAAACAAACCCGACAGTGCAAGCAACATTTCGTTGCCCTTTGTATGAATTTCTGAAGTAGGTCTTACAGTGTAGTAAGTTTCCAAGCGTTCTGACGGTGCCGGATGAGTGTTGTCGTTTCCCATTCAAACATTCCTACCAAGGTCACATTTGCCTCCATTTTTCAAATGTCCTACTCAAACTTCCAGTGTTTATTGATTGGATATCATGTGTACATTATCAACATGCCGTGGATTTTTGTTCTTGCATCTCTCATTTCTTGTGCTTTGGATCATGAATTCTTTCTCCAGTCAGCAACAGTTTTCGCTCTCTTCATCACTATACATGTATGTCTTCTTATTTTCCCATTTAGGAATTTACTGCAAATAGCGATCAAAATTCAATCATCTATCACAAACTAAAAAAACCAATCGTGGCGCGTTACATACGATTCCGACCGGTCACTTGGCACAGCCATATATCAATGAGAGTAGAAGTCTATGGATGCAAACAAGGTAACATCATTTTTTCCCCTTGTTTTACAATAAACAAAATTATTAAACAATCCAAAGTTAAGTTGAATTATACTTGAAAAAAGGCTGAGAGATTCTTTAGGAAAAACTTCATTTATCTAGAAAGCTCAGCATTCTGATGTCAGGAACGGTGATGCTCCAGGTTTACAGGCGAAGATTTGCTAAAAAATATAATGTCCTTCCACTTGATATGGCATCATAGGTTAAAATAGGGTGTTTTTTTTTGTTGTATTTCCCTGTTTGCCCTGAATCTGATTTGAGATAATCTTTTTGAATGCCCTTAGTCCCAGCCAGGTTAATAAAAAAAAAATGGTAAAGTAAAACCTTAGGATAAATGAAATAGATTATGGACAAGGTTAAGGTGTCAAAACGTTTTCAGATATTACTGCATCGTCTGCCTTTTATTTACCAAATGAAATAATCTAAGAGGCCACCAATCTCGGTAGTAACCCTACCTAAAAAGGTTCAATAACTTTTAAGATGAGAACAAGCGCGTGGGTAACAACCTCATGCAACTTCGGTTGACGCTACAATGTAACGCGCCTGGATTTCAGGACGGCCTGCCTATGGCATCCCACGTATAAGTAAATGAGGTACACTGAAAGTCGGGTGCAATTTGCAGAGTGCCTTAAATGTGCGAAATGGCGCAAAGATGACGGTGAAGATGGCACTTAAGCAAACGATGCTTATTTGTTGAAACCCTTTTACGGAGTGTAGGCAAATTGTTCGATCTGTAAATCGTTTTCTTTATGGTTGAATCTAGCAAGTTCAATTTAATTTTCTTTCCATGATCTACATGTTTTCCAAATTAAGAACCATCTCAGTCAGTTAGTTACTGTAAAGACAAAAGTTAATTCCATGAAATGAGCCGGAAATATTTGCTTTCCAGTATTGATTTCCTGCCTATATATTTAAAACTAGTGACATTATTACTAAATTTCCAACGACTTGAAGTGGCTCTGTTACTTTCAAGGAGAGTGGACATGCAAAGACTGTTTCTGACCATAACTTCTTATTTCAATTTTAAAACCAGAATGTCAACAACCTCTTGGCATGGAATTTGGCGCAATCAAAGATGCGCAAATACAAGCGTCTTCTGAGTGGGATCGAAATCACGCCGCCATCCAGGCAAGACTTAACTTCCAAAAGTCAGGAATAAAAAGAGGTGCCTGGTCCGCAAGGGAAAACGATAAGAATCAATGGTTGCAGATTGATCTGCAAGCATCCTACACTAAAGTGACGGCTGTAGCTTCACAAGGAAGGAATCAGGTTAACCAATGGGTTACAAAGTACAAACTTCAATACAGTAACGATGGAGTTACCTTCCGATACTATAGGGAAGAAGGACAGACCGTTGACAAGGTAAGATGTGATGATAAGCAATTGGTCAAAAGGTGCTCTGAAGGGAATACTAGACTTGTCGTTTTTTTTTTTTTAATACATTTTGTATAAATCTCCACTATGTCTAGGAAACAGGTAAACAAACCCGACAGTGCAAGCAACATTTCGTTGCCCTTTGTATGAATTTCTGAAGTAGGTCTTACAGTGTAGTAAGTTTCCAAGCGTTCTGACGGTGCCGGATGAGTGTTGTCGTTTCCCATTCAAACATTCCTACCAAGGTCACATTTGCCTCCATTTTTCAAATGTCCTACTCAAACTTCCAGTGTTTATTGATTGGATATCATGTGTACATTATCAACATGCCGTGGACTTTTGTTCTTGCATCTCTCATTTCTTGTGCTTTGGATCATGAATTCTTTCTCCAGTCAGCAACAGTTTTCGCTCTCTTCATCACTATACATGTATGTCTTCTTATTTTCCCATTTAGGAATTTACTGCAAATAGCGATCAAAATTCAATCATCTATCACAAACTAAAAAAACCAATCGTGGCGCGTTACATACGATTCCGACCGGTCACTTGGCACAGCCATATATCAATGAGAGTAGAAGTCTATGGATGCAAACAAGGTAACATCATTTTTTCCCCTTGTTTTACAATAAACAAAATTATTAAACAATCCAAAGTTAAGTTGAATTATACTTGAAAAAAGGCTGAGAGATTCTTTAGGAAAAACTTCATTTATCTAGAAAGCTCAGCATTCTGATGTCAGGAACGGTGATGCTCCAGGTTTACAGGCGAAGATTTGCTAAAAAATATAATGTCCTTCCACTTGATATGGCATCATAGGTTAAAATAGGGTGTTTTTTTTTGTTGTATTTCCCTGTTTGCCCTGAATCTGATTTGAGATAATCTTTTTGAATGCCCTTAGTCCCAGCCAGGTTAATAAAAAAAAATTGGTAAAGTAAAACCTTAGGATAAATGAAATAGATTATGGACAAAGTTAAGGTGTCAAAACGTTTTCAGATATTACTGCATCGTCTGCCTTTTATTTACCAAATGAAATAATCTAAGAGGCCACCAATCTCGGTAGTAACCCTACCTAAAAAGGTTCAATAACTTTTAAGATGAGAACAAGCGCGTGGGTAACAACCTCATGCAACTTCGGTTGACGCTACAATGTAACGCGCCTGGATTTCAGGACGGCCTGCCTATGGCATCCCACGTATAAGTAAATGAGGTACACTGAAAGTCGGGTGCAATTTGCAGAGTGCCTTAAATGTGCGAAATGGCGCAAAGATGACGGTGAAGATGGCACTTAAGCAAACGATGCTTATTTGTTGAAACCCTTTTACGGAGTGTAGGCAAATTGTTCGATCTGTAAATCGTTTTCTTTATGGTTGAATCTAGCAAGTTCAATTTAATTTTCTTTCCATGATCTACATGTTTTCCAAATTAAGAACCATCTCAGTCAGTTAGTTACTGTAAAGACAAAAGTTAATTCCATGAAATGAGCCGGAAATATTTGCTTTCCAGTATTGATTTGCTGCCTATATATTTAAAACTAGTGACATTATTACTAAATTTCCAACGACTTGAAGTGGCTCTGTTACTTTCAAGGAGAGTGGACATGCAAAGACTGTTTCTGACCATAACTTCTTATTTCAATTTTAAAACCAGAATGTCAACAACCTCTTGGCATGGAATTTGGCGCAATCAAAGATGCGCAAATACAAGCGTCTTCTGAGTGGGATCGAAATCACGCCGCCATCCAGGCAAGACTTAACTTCCAAAAGTCAGGAATAAAAAGAGGTGCCTGGTCCGCAAGGGAAAACGATAAGAATCAATGGTTGCAGATTGATCTGCAAGCATCCTACACTAAAGTGACGGCTGTAGCTTCACAAGGAAGGAATCAGGTTAACCAATGGGTTACAAAGTACAAACTTCAATACAGTAACGATGGAGTTACCTTCCGATACTATAGGGAAGAAGGACAGACCGTTGACAAGGTAAGATGTGATGATAAGCAATTGGTCAAAAGGTGCTCTGAAGGGAATACTAGACTTGTCGTTTTTTTTTTTTTAATACATTTTGTATAAATCTCCACTATGTCTAGGAAACAGGTAAACAAACCCGACAGTGCAAGCAACATTTCGTTGCCCTTTGTATGAATTTCTGAAGTAGGTCTTACAGTGTAGTAAGTTTCCAAGCGTTCTGACGGTGCCGGATGAGTGTTGTCGTTTCCCATTCAAACATTCCTACCAAGGTCACATTTGCCTCCATTTTTCAAATGTCCTACTCAAACTTCCAGTGTTTATTGATTGGATATCATGTGTACATTATCAACATGCCGTGGATTTTTGTTCTTGCATCTCTCATTTCTTGTGCTTTGGATCATGAATTCTTTCTCCAGTCAGCAACAGTTTTCGCTCTCTTCATCACTATACATGTATGTCTTCTTATTTTCCCATTTAGGAATTTACTGCAAATAGCGATCAAAATTCAATCATCTATCACAAACTAAAAAAACCAATCGTGGCGCGTTACATACGATTCCGACCGGTCACTTGGCACAGCCATATATCAATGAGAGTAGAAGTCTATGGATGCAAACAAGGTAACATCATTTTTTCCCCTTGTTTTACAATAAACAAAATTATTAAACAATCCAAAGTTAAGTTGAATTATACTTGAAAAAAGGCTGAGAGATTCTTTAGGAAAAACTTCATTTATCTAGAAAGCTCAGCATTCTGATGTCAGGAACGGTGATGCTCCAGGTTTACAGGCGAAGATTTGCTAAAAAATATAATGTCCTTCCACTTGATTTGCTGCCTGTATATTTAAAACTAGTGACATTATTACTAAATTTCTAAAGACTTGAAGTGGCTCTGTTACTTTCAAGGAGAGTGGACATGCAAAGACTGTTTCTGACCATAACTTCTTATTTCAATTTTAAAACCAGAATGTCAACAACCTCTTGGCATGGAATTTGGCGCAATCAAAGATGCGCAAATACAAGCGTCTTCTGAGTGGGATCGAAATCACGCCGCCATCCAGGCAAGACTTAACTTCCAAAAGTCAGGAATAAAAAGAGGTGCCTGGTCCGCAAGGGAAAACGATAAGAATCAATGGTTGCAGATTGATCTGCAAGCATCCTACACTAAAGTGACGGCTGTAGCTTCACAAGGAAGGAATCAGGTTAACCAATGGGTTACAAAGTACAAACTTCAATACAGTAACGATGGAGTTACCTTCCGATACTATAGGGAAGAAGGACAGACCGTTGACAAGGTAAGATGTGATGATAAGCAATTGGTCAAAAGGTGCTCTGAAGGGAATACTAGACTTGTCGTTTTTTTTTTTTTAATACATTTTGTATAAATCTCCACTATGTCTAGGAAACAGGTAAACAAACCCGACAGTGCAAGCAACATTTCGTTGCCCTTTGTATGAATTTCTGAAGTAGGTCTTACAGTGTAGTAAGTTTCCAAGCGTTCTGACGGTGCCGGATGAGTGTTGTCGTTTCCCATTCAAACATTCCTACCAAGGTCACATTTGCCTCCATTTTTCAAATGTCCTACTCAAACTTCCAGTGTTTATTGATTGGATATCATGTGTACATTATCAACATGCCGTGGATTTTTGTTCTTGCATCTCTCATTTCTTGTGCTTTGGATCATGAATTCTTTCTCCAGTCAGCAACAGTTTTCGCTCTCTTCATCACTATACATGTATGTCTTCTTATTTTCCCATTTAGGAATTTACTGCAAATAGCGATCAAAATTCAATCATCTATCACAAACTAAAAAAACCAATCGTGGCGCGTTACATACGATTCCGACCGGTCACTTGGCACAGCCATATATCAATGAGAGTAGAAGTCTATGGATGCAAACAAGGTAACATCATTTTTTCCCCTTGTTTTACAATAAACAAAATTATTAAACAATCCAAAGTTAAGTTGAATTATACTTGAAAAAAGGCTGAGAGATTCTTTAGGAAAAACTTCATTTATCTAGAAAGCTCAGCATTCTGATGTCAGGAACGGTGATGCTCCAGGTTTACAGGCGAAGATTTGCTAAAAAATATAATGTCCTTCCACTTGATATGGCATCATAGGTTAAAATAGGGTGTTTTTTTTTGTTGTATTTCCCTGTTTGCCCTGAATCTGATTTGAGATAATCTTTTTGAATGCCCTTAGTCCCAGCCAGGTTAATAAAAAAAAATTGGTAAAGTAAAACCTTAGGATAAATGAAATAGATTATGGACAAAGTTAAGGTGTCAAAACGTTTTCAGATATTACTGCATCGTCTGCCTTTTATTTACCAAATGAAATAATCTAAGAGGCCACCAATCTCGGTAGTAACCCTACCTAAAAAGGTTCAATAACTTTTAAGATGAGAACAAGCGCGTGGGTAACAACCTCATGCAACTTCGGTTGACGCTACAATGTAACGCGCCTGGATTTCAGGACGGCCTGCCTATGGCATCCCACGTATAAGTAAATGAGGTACACTGAAAGTCGGGTGCAATTTGCAGAGTGCCTTAAATGTGCGAAATGGCGCAAAGATGACGGTGAAGATGGCACTTAAGCAAACGATGCTTATTTGTTGAAACCCTTTTACGGAGTGTAGGCAAATTGTTCGATCTGTAAATCGTTTTCTTTATGGTTGAATCTAGCAAGTTCAATTTAATTTTCTTTCCATGATCTACATGTTTTCCAAATTAAGAACCATCTCAGTCAGTTAGTTACTGTAAAGACAAAAGTTAATTCCATGAAATGAGCCGGAAATATTTGCTTTCCAGTATTGATTTGCTGCCTATATATTTAAAACTAGTGACATTATTACTAAATTTCCAACGACTTGAAGTGGCTCTGTTACTTTCAAGGAGAGTGGACATGCAAAGACTGTTTCTGACCATAACTTCTTATTTCAATTTTAAAACCAGAATGTCAACAACCTCTTGGCATGGAATTTGGCGCAATCAAAGATGCGCAAATACAAGCGTCTTCTGAGTGGGATCGAAATCACGCCGCCATCCAGGCAAGACTTAACTTCCAAAAGTCAGGAATAAAAAGAGGTGCCTGGTCCGCAAGGGAAAACGATAAGAATCAATGGTTGCAGATTGATCTGCAAGCATCCTACACTAAAGTGACGGCTGTAGCTTCACAAGGAAGGAATCAGGTTAACCAATGGGTTACAAAGTACAAACTTCAATACAGTAACGATGGAGTTACCTTCCGATACTATAGGGAAGAAGGACAGACCGTTGACAAGGTAAGATGTGATGATAAGCAATTGGTCAAAAGGTGCTCTGAAGGGAATACTAGACTTGTCGTTTTTTTTTTTTTAATACATTTTGTATAAATCTCCACTATGTCTAGGAAACAGGTAAACAAACCCGACAGTGCAAGCAACATTTCGTTGCCCTTTGTATGAATTTCTGAAGTAGGTCTTACAGTGTAGTAAGTTTCCAAGCGTTCTGACGGTGCCGGATGAGTGTTGTCGTTTCCCATTCAAACATTCCTACCAAGGTCACATTTGCCTCCATTTTTCAAATGTCCTACTCAAACTTCCAGTGTTTATTGATTGGATATCATGTGTACATTATCAACATGCCGTGGATTTTTGTTCTTGCATCTCTCATTTCTTGTGCTTTGGATCATGAATTCTTTCTCCAGTCAGCAACAGTTTTCGCTCTCTTCATCACTATACATGTATGTCTTCTTATTTTCCCATTTAGGAATTTACTGCAAATAGCGATCAAAATTCAATCATCTATCACAAACTAAAAAAACCAATCGTGGCGCGTTACATACGATTCCGACCGGTCACTTGGCACAGCCATATATCAATGAGAGTAGAAGTCTATGGATGCAAACAAGGTAACATCATTTTTTCCCCTTGTTTTACAATAAACAAAATTATTAAACAATCCAAAGTTAAGTTGAATTATACTTGAAAAAAGGCTGAGAGATTCTTTAGGAAAAACTTCATTTATCTAGAAAGCTCAGCATTCTGATGTCAGGAACGGTGATGCTCCAGGTTTACAGGCGAAGATTTGCTAAAAAATATAATGTCCTTCCACTTGATTTGCTGCCTGTATATTTAAAACTAGTGACATTATTACTAAATTTCTAAAGACTTGAAGTGGCTCTGTTACTTTCAAGGAGAGTGGACATGCAAAGACTGTTTCTGACCATAACTTCTTATTTCAATTTTAAAACCAGAATGTCAACAACCTCTTGGCATGGAATTTGGCGCAATCAAAGATGCGCAAATACAAGCGTCTTCTGAGTGGGATCGAAATCACGCCGCCATCCAGGCAAGACTTAACTTCCAAAAGTCAGGAATAAAAAGAGGTGCCTGGTCCGCAAGGGAAAACGATAAGAATCAATGGTTGCAGATTGATCTGCAAGCATCCTACACTAAAGTGACGGCTGTAGCTTCACAAGGAAGGAATCAGGTTAACCAATGGGTTACAAAGTACAAACTTCAATACAGTAACGATGGAGTTACCTTCCGATACTATAGGGAAGAAGGACAGACCGTTGACAAGGTAAGATGTGATGATAAGCAATTGGTCAAAAGGTGCTCTGAAGGGAATACTAGACTTGTCGTTTTTTTTTTTTAAATACATTTTGTATAAATCTCCACTATGTCTAGGAAACAGGTAAACAAACCCGACAGTGCAAGCAACATTTCGTTGCCCTTTGTATGAATTTCTGAAGTAGGTCTTACAGTGTAGTAAGTTTCCAAGCGTTCTGACGGTGCCGGATGAGTGTTGTCGTTTCCCATTCAAACATTCCTACCAAGGTCACATTTGCCTCCATTTTTCAAATGTCCTACTCAAACTTCCAGTGTTTATTGATTGGATATCATGTGTACATTATCAACATGCCGTGGATTTTTGTTCTTGCATCTCTCATTTCTTGTGCTTTGGATCATGAATTCTTTCTCCAGTCAGCAACAGTTTTCGCTCTCTTCATCACTATACATGTATGTCTTCTTATTTTCCCATTTAGGAATTTACTGCAAATAGCGATCAAAATTCAATCATCTATCACAAACTAAAAAAACCAATCGTGGCGCGTTACATACGATTCCGACCGGTCACTTGGCACAGCCATATATCAATGAGAGTAGAAGTCTATGGATGCAAACAAGGTAACATCATTTTTTCCCCTTGTTTTACAATAAACAAAATTATTAAACAATCCAAAGTTAAGTTGAATTATACTTGAAAAAAGGCTGAGAGATTTTTTAGGAAAAACTTCATTTATCTAGAAAGCTCAGCATTCTGATGTCAGGAACGGTGATGCTCCAGGTTTACAGGCGAAGATTTGCTAAAAAATATAATGTCCTTCCACTTGATATGGCATCATAGGTTAAAATAGGGTTTTTTTTTTTTTGTTGTATTTCCCTGTTTGCCCTGAATCTGATTTGAGATAATCTTTTTGAATGCCCTTAGTCCCAGCCAGGTTAATAAAAAAAAATTGGTAAAGTAAAACCTTAGGATAAATGAAATAGATTATGGACAAGGTTAAGGTGTCAAAACGTTTTCAGATACTACTGCATCGTCTGCCTTTTATTTACCAAATGAAATAATCTAAGAGGCCACCAATCTCGGTAGTAACCCTACCTAAAAAGGTTCAATAACTTTTAAGATGAGAACAAGCGCGTGGGTAACAACCTCATGCAACTTCGGTTGACGCTACAATGTAACGCGCCTGGATTTCAGGACGGCCTGCCTATGGCATCCCACGTATAAGTAAATGAGGTACACTGAAAGTCGGGTGCAATTTGCAGAGTGCCTTAAATGTGCGAAATGGCGCAAAGATGACGGTGAAGATGGCACTTAAGCAAACGATGCTTATTTGTTGAAACCCTTTTACGGAGTGTAGGCAAATTGTTCGATCTGTAAATCGTTTTCTTTATGGTTGAATCTAGCAAGTTCAATTTAATTTTCTTTCCATGATCTACATGTTTTCCAAATTAAGAACCATCTCAGTCAGTTAGTTACTGTAAAGACAAAAGTTAATTCCATGAAATGAGCCGGAAATATTTGCTTTCCAGTATTGATTTGCTGCCTATATATTTAAAACTAGTGACATTATTACTAAATTTCCAACGACTTGAAGTGGCTCTGTTACTTTCAAGGAGAGTGGACATGCAAAGACTGTTTCTGACCATAACTTCTTATTTCAATTTTAAAACCAGAATGTCAACAACCTCTTGGCATGGAATTTGGCGCAATCAAAGATGCGCAAATACAAGCGTCTTCTGAGTGGGATCGAAATCACGCCGCCATCCAGGCAAGACTTAACTTCCAAAAGTCAGGAATAAAAAGAGGTGCCTGGTCCGCAAGGGAAAACGATAAGAATCAATGGTTGCAGATTGATCTGCAAGCATCCTACACTAAAGTGACGGCTGTAGCTTCACAAGGAAGGAATCAGGTTAACCAATGGGTTACAAAGTACAAACTTCAATACAGTAACGATGGAGTTACCTTCCGATACTATAGGGAAGAAGGACAGACCGTTGACAAGGTAAGATGTGATGATAAGCAATTGGTCAAAAGGTGCTCTGAAGGGAATACTAGACTTGTCGTTTTTTTTTTTTTAATACATTTTGTATAAATCTCCACTATGTCTAGGAAACAGGTAAACAAACCCGACAGTGCAAGCAACATTTCGTTGCCCTTTGTATGAATTTCTGAAGTAGGTCTTACAGTGTAGTAAGTTTCCAAGCGTTCTGACGGTGCCGGATGAGTGTTGTCGTTTCCCATTCAAACATTCCTACCAAGGTCACATTTGCCTCCATTTTTCAAATGTCCTACTCAAACTTCCAGTGTTTATTGATTGGATATCATGTGTACATTATCAACATGCCGTGGATTTTTGTTCTTGCATCTCTCATTTCTTGTGCTTTGGATCATGAATTCTTTCTCCAGTCAGCAACAGTTTTCGCTCTCTTCATCACTATACATGTATGTCTTCTTATTTTCCCATTTAGGAATTTACTGCAAATAGCGATCAAAATTCAATCATCTATCACAAACTAAAAAAACCAATCGTGGCGCGTTACATACGATTCCGACCGGTCACTTGGCACAGCCATATATCAATGAGAGTAGAAGTCTATGGATGCAAACAAGGTAACATCATTTTTTTCCCCTTGTTTTACAATAAACAAAATTATTAAACAATCCAAAGTTAAGTTGAATTATACTTGAAAAAAGGCTGAGAGATTCTTTAGGAAAAACTTCATTTATCTAGAAAGCTCAGCATTCTGATGTCAGGAACGGTGATGCTCCAGGTTTACAGGCGAAGATTTGCTAAAAAATATAATGTCCTTCCACTTGATTTGCTGCCTGTATATTTAAAACTAGTGACATTATTACTAAATTTCTAAAGACTTGAAGTGGCTCTGTTACTTTCAAGGAGAGTGGACATGCAAAGACTGTTTCTGACCATAACTTCTTATTTCAATTTTAAAACCAGAATGTCAACAACCTCTTGGCATGGAATTTGGCGCAATCAAAGATGCGCAAATACAAGCGTCTTCTGAGTGGGATCGAAATCACGCCGCCATCCAGGCAAGACTTAACTTCCAAAAGTCAGGAATAAAAAGAGGTGCCTGGTCCGCAAGGGAAAACGATAAGAATCAATGGTTGCAGATTGATCTGCAAGCATCCTACACTAAAGTGACGGCTGTAGCTTCACAAGGAAGGAATCAGGTTAACCAATGGGTTACAAAGTACAAACTTCAATACAGTAACGATGGAGTTACCTTCCGATACTATAGGGAAGAAGGACAGACCGTTGACAAGGTAAGATGTGATGATAAGCAATTGGTCAAAAGGTGCTCTGAAGGGAATACTAGACTTGTCGTTTTTTTTTTTTTAATACATTTTGTATAAATCTCCACTATGTCTAGGAAACAGGTAAACAAACCCGACAGTGCAAGCAACATTTCGTTGCCCTTTGTATGAATTTCTGAAGTAGGTCTTACAGTGTAGTAAGTTTCCAAGCGTTCTGACGGTGCCGGATGAGTGTTGTCGTTTCCCATTCAAACATTCCTACCAAGGTCACATTTGCCTCCATTTTTCAAATGTCCTACTCAAACTTCCAGTGTTTATTGATTGGATATCATGTGTACATTATCAACATGCCGTGGACTTTTGTTCTTGCATCTCTCATTTCTTGTGCTTTGGATCATGAATTCTTTCTCCAGTCAGCAACAGTTTTCGCTCTCTTCATCACTATACATGTATGTCTTCTTATTTTCCCATTTAGGAATTTACTGCAAATAGCGATCAAAATTCAATCATCTATCACAAACTAAAAAAACCAATCGTGGCGCGTTACATACGATTCCGACCGGTCACTTGGCACAGCCATATATCAATGAGAGTAGAAGTCTATGGATGCAAACAAGGTAACATCATTTTTTCCCCTTGTTTTACAATAAACAAAATTATTAAACAATCCAAAGTTAAGTTGAATTATACTTGAAAAAAGGCTGAGAGATTCTTTAGGAAAAACTTCATTTATCTAGAAAGCTCAGCATTCTGATGTCAGGAACGGTGATGCTCCAGGTTTACAGGCGAAGATTTGCTAAAAAATATAATGTCCTTCCACTTGATTTGCTGCCTGTATATTTAAAACTAGTGACATTATTACTAAATTTCTAAAGACTTGAAGTGGCTCTGTTACTTTCAAGGAGAGTGGACATGCAAAGACTGTTTCTGACCATAACTTCTTATTTCAATTTTAAAACCAGAATGTCAACAACCTCTTGGCATGGAATTTGGCGCAATCAAAGATGCGCAAATACAAGCGTCTTCTGAGTGGGATCGAAATCACGCCGCCATCCAGGCAAGACTTAACTTCCAAAAGTCAGGAATAAAAAGAGGTGCCTGGTCCGCAAGGGAAAACGATAAGAATCAATGGTTGCAGATTGATCTGCAAGCATCCTACACTAAAGTGACGGCTGTAGCTTCACAAGGAAGGAATCAGGTTAACCAATGGGTTACAAAGTACAAACTTCAATACAGTAACGATGGAGTTACCTTCCGATACTATAGGGAAGAAGGACAGACCGTTGACAAGGTAAGATGTGATGATAAGCAATTGGTCAAAAGGTGCTCTGAAGGGAATACTAGACTTGTCGTTTTTTTTTTTTAATACATTTTGTATAAATCTCCACTATGTCTAGGAAACAG
>OX421457.1:9364376-9379376 GCA_949126865.1 Montipora capitata | reverse complement strand
CCAAAAGTCAGGAATAAAAAGAGGTGCCTGGTCCGCAAGGGAAAACGATAAGAATCAATGGTTGCAGATTGATCTGCAAGCATCCTACACTAAAGTGACGGCTGTAGCTTCACAAGGAAGGAATCAGGTTAACCAATGGGTTACAAAGTACAAACTTCAATACAGTAACGATGGAGTTACCTTCCGATACTACAGGGAAGAAGGACAGACCGTTGACAAGGTAAGATGTGATGATAAGCAATTGGTCAAAAGGTGCTCTGAAGGGAATACTAGACCTGTCGTTTTTTTTTTTAAATACTTTTTCTATAAATCTCCACTATGTCTAGGAACCAGGTGAACAAATCCGACAGTGCAAACAACATTTCGTTGCCCTTTGTATCAATTTCTGAAGTAGGTCTTGCAGTGTAGTAAGCTTCCAAGCGTTCTGACGGTGCCGGATGAGTGTTGTCGTTTCCCATTCAAACATTCCTACCAAGGTCACATTTGCCTCCATTTTTCAAATGTCCTACTCAAACTTCCAGTGTTCATTGATTGGATATCATGTGTACATTATCAACATGCCGTGGATTTTTCTTCTTGCATCTCTCATTTCTTGTGCTTTGGATCATGAATTCTTTCTCCAGTCAGCAACAGTTTTCGTTCTCTTCATCACTATACATGTATGTCTTCTTATTTTCCCATTTAGGAATTTACTGCAAATAGCGATCAAAATTCAATCATCTATCACAAACTAAAAAAACCAATCGTGGCGCGTTACATACGATTCCGACCGGTCACTTGGCACAGCCATATATCAATGAGAGTAGAAGTCTATGGATGCAAACAAGGTAACATCATTTTTTTCCCCTTGTTTTACAATAAACAAAATTATTAAACAATCCAAAAGTAACTGGAATTATACTTGAAAAAAGGTTTAGAGATTCTTTAGGAAAAACTTCATTTATCTAGAAAGCTCAGCATTCTGATGTCAGGAACGGTGATGCTCCAGGTTTACAGGCGAAGATTTGCTAAAAAGTATAGTGTCCTTCCACTTGATATGGCATCGTAGGTTAAAATAGGGTTTTTTATTGTTGTATTTCCCCGTTTGCCCTGAATCTGATTTGAGATAATCTTTTTGAATGCCCTTAGTGCCGGCCAAGTTAATAAAAAAAATTGGTAAAGTAAAACCTTAGGATAAATAAAATAGATTATGGACAAGGTTAAGGTGTCAAAACGTTTTCAGATACTACTGCATCGTCTGCCTTTTATTTACCAAATGAAATAATCTAAGAAGCCACCAATCTCGGTAGTAACCCTACCTAAAAAGGATCAATAACATTTAAGGTGAGAACAAGCGCGTGGGTAACAACCTCATGCAACTTCGGTTGAAGCTACAATGTAACGCGCCTGGATTTTAGGACGGCCTGCCTAAGGCATCCCACGTATAAGTAAATGAGGTACACTGAAAGTCGGGTGCAATTGGAAGAGTGCCTTAAATGTGCGAATGGCGCAAAGATGACGGTGAAGATGGCACTTAAGCAAACGATGCTTATTTGTTGAAACTCTTTTACGGAGTGTAGGCAAATTGTTCGGTCTGTAAATCGTTTTCTTTATAGTTGAATCTAGCAAGTTCAATTTAATTTTCTTTCCATAATCTGCATGTTTTCCAAATTAAGAACCATCTCAGTCAGTTAGTTACTGTAAAGACAAAAGTTAATTCAATGAAATGAGCCGGAAATATTTGCTTTCCAGTATTGATTTGCTGCCTACATATTTTAAACTAGTGACATTATTACTAAATTTCTAACGACTTGAAGTGGCTCTGTTACTTTCAACGAGAGTGGACATGCAAAGACTGTTTCTGACCATAACTTCTTATTTCAATTTTAAAACCAGAATGTCAACAACCTCTTGGCATGGAATTTGGCGCAATCAAAGATGCGCAAATACAAGCGTCTTCTGAGTGGGATCGAAATCACGCCGCCATCCAGGCAAGACTTAACTTCCCAAAGTCAGGAATAAAACAAGGTGCCTGGTCCGCAAGGGAAAACGATAAGAATCAATGGTTGCAGATTGATCTGCAAGCATCCTACACTAAAGTGACGGCTGTAGCTTCACAAGGAAGGAATCAGGTTAACCAATGGGTTACAAAGTACAAACTTCAATACAGTAACGATGGAGTTACCTTCCGATACTACAGGGAAGAAGGAGAGACCGTTGACAAGGTAAGATGTGATGATAGGCAATTGGTCAAAAGGTGCTCTGAAGGAAATACTAGACTTGTCGTTTTTTTTTAAATACTTTTTCTACGAATCTCCACTATGTCTAGGAAACAGGTAAAGAAACCCGACAGTGCAAGCAACATTTCGTTGCCCTTTGTATCAATTTCTGAAGTAGGTCTTCCAGTGTAGTAAGCTTCCAAGCGTTCTGACGGTGCCGGATGAGTGTTGTCGTTTCCCATTCAAACATTCCTACGAAACTCACATTTGCCTCCATTTTTCAAATGTCCTACTCAAACTTCCAATGTTAATTGATTGGATATCATGTGTACATTATCAACATGCCGTAGATTTTCTTCCTTGCATCTCTCATTTCTTGTGCTTTGGATCATGAATTCTTTCTCCAGTCAGCAACAGTTTTCGTTCTCTTCATCACTATACATGTATGTCTTCTCTTTTTCCCATTTAGGAATTTACTGCAAATAGCGATCAAAATTCAATCATCTACCACAAAATAAAAAAACCAATCGTGGCGCGTTACATACGATTCCGACCGGTCACTTGGCACAGCCATATATCAATGAGAGTAGAAGTCTATGGATGTAAACAAGGTAACATGATTCTTTTCCCCTTGTCTTTACAATAAACAAAATTATTCAACAATCCAAAGTTAAGTGGAAATATACTTGAAAAAAGGTTTAGAGACCCTTTAGGAAAAACTGCATTTATCTAGAAAGCTCAGCATTCTGATGTCAGAAACGTTGATGTTCCAGGTTTACAGACGAAGATTTGCTAAAAAGTATACTGTCCTTCCACTTGATATGGCGTCGTAGGTTAAAATAGGGTTTTTTATTGTTGTATTTCCCCGTTTGCCCTGAATCTGATTTGAGGTAATCTTTTTTAAATGCCCTTAGTGCCGGCCAAGTTAATAAAAAAAATTGGTAAAATAAAACCTTAGGATAAATAAAATAGATTATGGACAAGGTTAAGGTGTCAAAACGTTTTCAGATACTACTACATCGTCTGCCTTTTATTTACCAAATGAAATAATCTAAGAAGCCACCAATCTCGGTAGTAACCCTACCTAAAAAGGCTCAAAAACATTTAAGGTGAGAACAAGCGCGTGGGTAACAACCTCATGCAACTTCGGTTGAAGCTACAATGTAACGCGCCTGGATTTTAGGACGGCCTGCCTAAGGCATCCCACGTATAAGTAAATGAGGTACACTGAAAGTCGGGTGCAATTGGAAGAGTGCCTTAAATGTGCGAAATTGCGCAAAGATGACGGTGAAGATGGCACTTAAGCAAACGATGCTTATTTGTTGAAACTCTTTTACGGAGTGTAGGCAAATTGTTCGGTCTGTAAATCGTTTTCTTTATAGTTGAATCTAGCAAGTTCAATTTAATTTTCTTTCCATAATCTGCATGTTTTCCAAATTAAGAACCATCTCAGTCAGTTAGTTACTGTAAAGACAAAAGTTAATTCAATGAAATGAGCCGGAAATATTTGCTTTCCAGTATTGATTTGCTGCCTACATATTTTAAACTAGTGACATTATTACTAAATTTCTAACGACTTGAAGTGGCTCTGTTACTTTCAACGAGAGTGGACATGCAAAGACTGTTTCTGACCATAACTTCTTATTTCAATTTTAAAACCAGAATGTCAACAACCTCTTGGCATGGAATTTGGCGCAATCAAAGATGCGCAAATACAAGCGTCTTCTGAGTGGGATCGAAATCACGCCGCCATCCAGGCAAGACTTAACTTCCCAAAGTCAGGAATAAAACAAGGTGCCTGGTCCGCAAGGGAAAACGATAAGAATCAATGGTTGCAGATTGATCTGCAAGCATCCTACACTAAAGTGACGGCTGTAGCTTCACAAGGAAGGAATCAGGTTAACCAATGGGTTACAAAGTACAAACTTCAATACAGTAACGATGGAGTTACCTTCCGATACTACAGGGAAGAAGGAGAGACCGTTGACAAGGTAAGATGTGATGATAGGCAATTGGTCAAAAGGTGCTCTGAAGGAAATACTAGACTTGTCGTTTTTTTTTAAATACTTTTTCTATGAATCTCCACTATGTCTAGGAAACAGGTAAAGAAACCCGACAGTGCAAGCAACATTTCGTTGCCCTTTGTATCAATTTCTGAAGTAGGTCTTCCAGTGTAGTAAGCTTCCAAGCGTTCTGACGGTGCCGGATGAGTGTTGTCGTTTCCCATTCAAACATTCCTACGAAACTCACATTTGCCTCCATTTTTCAAATGTCCTACTCAAACTTCCAATGTTAATTGATTGGATATCATGTGTACATTATCAACATGCCGTAGATTTTCTTCCTTGCATCTCTCATTTCTTGTGCTTTGGATCATGAATTCTTTCTCCAGTCAGCAACAGTTTTCGTTCTCTTCATCACTATACATGTATGTCTTCTCTTTTTCCCATTTAGGAATTTACTGCAAATAGCGATCAAAATTCAATCATCTACCACAAAATAAAAAAACCAATCGTGGCGCGTTACATACGATTCCGACCGGTCACTTGGCACAGCCATATATCAATGAGAGTAGAAGTCTATGGATGTAAACAAGGTAACATGATTCTTTTCCCCTTGTCTTTACAATAAACAAAATTATTCAACAATCCAAAGTTAAGTGGAAATATACTTGAAAAAAGGTTTAGAGACCCTTTAGGAAAAACTGCATTTATCTAGAAAGCTCAGCATTCTGATGTCAGAAACGTTGATGTTCCAGGTTTACAGACGAAGATTTGCTAAAAAGTATACTGTCCTTCCACTTGATATGGCGTCGTAGGTTAAAATAGGGTTTTTTATTGTTGTATTTCCCCGTTTGCCCTGAATCTGATTTGAGGTAATCTTTTTTAAATGCCCTTAGTGCCGGCCAAGTTAATAAAAAAAATTGGTAAAGTAAAACCTTAGGATAAATAAAATAGATTATGGACAAGGTTAAGGTGTCAAAACGTTTTCAGATACTACTACATCGTCTGCCTTTTATTTACCAAATGAAATAATCTAAGAAGCCACCAATCTCGGTAGTAACCCTACCTAAAAAGGCTCAAAAACATTTAAGGTGAGAACAAGCGCGTGGGTAACAACCTCATGCAACTTCGGTTGATGCTACAATGTAACGCGCCTGGATTTCAGGACGGCCTGCCTATGGCATCCCACGTATAAGTAAATGAGGTACACTGAAAGTCGGGTGCAATTTGCAGAGTGCCTAAAATGTGCAAAATAGCGCAAAGATGACGGTGAAGATGGCACTTAAGCAAACGATGCTTATTTGTTGAAACCCTTTTACGGAGTGTAGGCAAATTGTTCGATCTGTAAATCGTTTTCTTTATAGTTGAATCTAGCAAGTTCAATTTAATTTTCTTTCCATGATCTGCATGTTTTCCAAATTAAGAACCATCTCAGTCAGTTAGTTACTGTAAAGACAAAAGTTGATTCCATGAAATGAGCCGGAAATATTTGCTTTCCAGTATTGATTTGCTGCCTATATAGTTAAAACTAGTGACATTATTACTAAATTTCTAACGACTTGAAGTGGCTCTGTTACTTTCAAGGAGAGTGGACATGCAAAGACTGTTTCTGACCATAACTTCTTATTTCAATTTTAAAACCAGAATGTCAACAACCTCTTGGCATGGAATTTGGCGCAATCAAAGATGCGCAAATACAAGCGTCTTCTGAGTGGGATCGAAATCACGCAGCCATCCAGGCAAGACTTAACTTCCAGAGGTCAGGAATAAAACAAGGTGCCTGGTCAGCAAGGGAAAACGATAAGAATCAATGGTTGCAGATTGATCTGCAAGCATCCTACACTAAAGTGACGGCTGTAGCTTCACAAGGAAGGAATCAGGTTAACCAATGGGTTACAAAGTACAAACTTCAATACAGTAACGATGGAGTTACCTTCCGATACTACAGGGAAGAAGGAGAGACCGTTGACAAGGTAAGATGTGATGATAGGCAATTGGTCAAAAGGTGCTCTGAAGGAAATACTAGACTTGTCGTTTTTTTTTAAATGCTTTTTCTATAAATCTCCACTATGTCAAGGAAACAGGTAAACAAACCCGACAGTGCAAACATTTCGTTGACCTTTGTATCATATTCTGAAGTAGGTCTTCCATTGTAGTAAGCTTCCAAGCGTTCTGACGGTGCCGGATGAGTGTTGTCGTTTCCCATTCAAACATTCCCACCAAGGTCACATTTGCCTCCATTTTTCAAATGTCCTACTGAAACTTCCAGTGTTCATTGATTGGATATCATGTGTACATTATCAACATGCCGTGGATTTTCTTCCTTGCATCTCTCATTTATTGTGCTTTGGATCATGAATTCTTTCTCCAGTCAGCAACAGTTTTCGTTCTCTTCGTCACTATACATGTATGTCTTCTCTTTTTCCCATATAGGAATTTACTGCAAATAGCGATCAAAATTCAATCATCTATCACAAACTAAAAAAACCAATCGTGGCGCGTTACATACGATTCCGACCGGTCACTTGGCACAGCCATATATCAATGAGAGTAGAAGTCTATGGATGTAAACAAGGTAACATGATTCTTTTCCCCTTGTCTTTACAATAAACAAAATTATTAAACAATCCAAAGTTAAGTGGAATTATACTTGAAAAAAGGTTTAGAGACCCTTTAGGAAAAACTGCATTTATCTAGAAAGCTCAGCATTCTGATGTCAGAAACGTTGATGCCCCAGGTTTACAGGCGAAGATTTGCTAAAAAGTATACTGTCCTTCCACTTGATATGGCATTGTAGGTTAAAATAGGGTTTTTTATTCTTGTATTTCCCCGTTTGCCCTGAATCTGATTTGAGATAATCTTTTTGAATGCCCTTAGTGCCGGCCAAGTTAATAAAAACAATTGGTAAAGTAAAACCTTAGGATAAATAAAATAGATTATGGACAAGGTTAAGGTGTCAAAACGTTTTCAGATACTACTACATCATCTGCCTTTTATTTACCAAATGAAATAATCTAAGAAGCCACCAATCTCGATAGTAACCCTACCTAAAAGGGCTCAATAACTTTTAAGATGAGAACAAGCGCGTGGGTAACAACCTCATGCAACTTCGGTTGAAGCTACAATGTAACGCGCCTGGATTTTAGGAGGGCCTGCCTATGGCATCCCACGTATAAGTAAATGAGGTACACTGAAAGTCGGGTGCAATTTGCAGAGTGCCTTAAATGTGCGAAATGGCGCAAAGATGACGGTGAAGATGGCACTTAAGCAAACGATGCTTATTTGTTGAAACCCTTTTACGGAGTGTAGGCAAATTGTTCGATCTGTAAATCGTTTTCTTTATAGTTGAATCTAGCAAGTTCAATTTAATTTTCTTTCCATGATCTGCATGTTTTCCAAATTAAGAACCATCTCAGTCAGTTAGTTACTGTAAAGACAAAAGTTAATTCCATGAAATGAGCCGGAAATATTTGCTTTCCAGTATTGATTTGCTGCCTGTATATTTAAAACTAGTGACATTATTACTAAATTTCTAACGACTTGAAGTGGCTCTGTTACTTTCAAGGAGAGTGGACATGCAAAGACTGTTTCTGACCATAACTTCTTATTTCAATTTTAAAACCAGAATGTCAACAACCTCTTGGCATGGAATTTGGCGCAATCAAAGATGCGCAAATACAAGCGTCTTCTGAGTGGGATCGAAATCACGCCGCCATCCAGGCAAGACTTAACTTCCAAAAGTCAGGAATAAAAGAAGGTGCCTGGTCCGCAAGGGAAAACGATAAGAATCAATGGTTGCAGATTGATCTGCAAGCATCCTACACTAAAGTGACGGCTGTAGCTTCACAAGGAAGGAATCAGGTTAACCAATGGGTTACAAAGTACAAACTTCAATACAGTAACGATGGAGTTACCTTCCGATACTACAGGGAAGAAGGACAGACCGTTGACAAGGTAAGATGTGATGATAAGCAATTGGTCAAAAGGTGCTCTGAAGGGAATACTAGACTTGTCGTTTGTTTTTTTTTTAAATACTTTTTCTATAAATCTCCACTATGTCTAGGAAACAGGTAAACAAACCCGACAGTGCAAACAACATTTCGTTGCCCTTTGTATCAATTTCTGAAGTAGGTCTTCCAGTGTAGTAAGCTTCCAAGCGTTCTGACGGTGCCGGATGAGTGTTGTCGTTTCCCATTCAAACATTCCTACGAAAGTCACATTTGCCTCCATTTTTCAAATGTCCTACTCAAACTTCCAGTGTTTATTGATTGGATATCATGTGTACATTATCAACATGCCGTGGATTTTCTTCCTTGCATCTCTCATTTCTTGTGCTTTGGATCATGAATTCTTTCTCCAGTCAGCAACAGTTTTCGTTCTCTTCATCACTATACATGTATGTCTTCTTATTTTCCCATTTAGGAATTTACTGCAAATAGCGATCAAAATTCAATCATCTATCACAAACTAAAAAAACCAATCGTGGCGCGTTACATACGATTCCGACCGGTCACTTGGCACAGCCATATATCAATGAGAGTAGAAGTCTATGGCTGCAAACAAGGTAACATGATTTTTTTCTCCTTGTCTTTACAATAAACAAAATTATTAAACAATGCAATTTCCCATTTAGGAATTTACTGAAAATAGCGATCAAAATTTAATCATCTATCACAAACTAAAAAAGCCAATCGTGGCGCGTTACATACGATTCGGACCGGTTACTTGGCATAGCCATATGTCAATGAGAGTAGAAGTCTATGGCTGCAACAATGTAATCATGATTTTTTTCCGTCGCCTTATTATAAACTAAATTATTAATTAATCCAACGTTATCTGGAATTATCCTTTAAAAAAGTTTAAGAGATGCTTTAGGAATAGCGGCATTTATCCAGAAAGCTGAACATTCTAGTTTCAGGAATGGTGATAGTGAAGGTTGACATACGGTATTGGCTAAAAATTATACTCGGCCACCAGTTTAATAAGGCGTCGCAAGTTAAAATATGGTGTTTGTCCGTTGCATTTCCCCGTTTACCCTGAATCTGATTTGAATTTACGTTTTTGAATGCCCTTATTACCTGCCAAGTTAATGAAAAAACTTTTCAAGTAAAAACATATGTTAAATAAAGTAGATTTTGGACAAGGTTCAGGTGTCAAAACGTTTTGAATTACAACTACAACTGTCGCCAATGATGGAAATTTATCTTTATTTCTTTAGAAATAGAAAGTGTATGAGTGAGAGGAGTAACTTGTGCCCAATAAAAAGAGAGGTGAGCTTACGAAGTGGCCCAGTTTTCTAAGTTAATTACATTTCCTGTTGGACGAAGTATCGTTTATAGTTTATGCTGCTTTTTCCCGCGACTTGGGGATTTCCCGTGAGGTTTTATGCAAAATTCATGTGGATGAATAACTGAAAACACATTTTTAAACCTGGAGTTACTAAGGAAAAATTGAAAAACGCAAAACCTACCGTATCTTTAGAATACTGATACCATCAGTACGTTGATCATTTGCCATTGATGTCATGTTGCTTTCGAAACCCTAATTTAAACTAGACCCTCCATAAAGTGTACACTGGGTTTCCTGTGGTACGTGTTACACAAAGACAGAAGGCACTTTATTTTTTCAAGTGGGGGGTCATTAAGACCATTTGAGGGTCACCCCATGTCGCGCCGGCAGAGGCCCTTTGTCTCACACGTTCACACCTTTAATTATTTCGTAATGTCCTGTCCCATTTTGAGGTCTTCTAGTTTTCTAAGCTTTGGTTTATATTATCACGCAAATGATGTAATTTCATGACACTCAAACTTCGCAAAAAGCGTGAGTTTCTTGTAAACAATCTTCTCTCTAGCAAGTCGTAGCAATAAATTGGGTTAACCAGGAAGTTAAAGAAATATTGTTGGGTTCCCAAATAAACTTCATTTTACACTACAGTGGCAAAATAATTTGTCAAGCGTTGCATCTTTTATGTTGAAGTAACCGCTAAAAATAAAGATTTTTTAACGATCTATCCGTAGATATTTTTTCATAATTTAATATTCTCTGTCAAAATTTGCACAACAATCAAATCACAAAAATAGTAAAGCACGCAACAAATTTAGTCGCATTTACCTCTTCGTCAAATTCTCATACTTAACACAGGAATTTTTAGTTTAATTATATTCGTTAGCAATCATCCTTTCCCATGACCTCGGGCCAAATATTTTCCCGACCGGCCCGACCTAACTCAGTCAATAAGCATTTTATCATATGACCACCGCGCTTTTCCTTTTTTTTTTTTTTTTCCGGGTAGCAAAATTCGGAATGTTCACTTACGTCGCTCATTTTGACCGAAAAGTCGGGATTTATATAGCAATCGCATCTCGCGCGCGCTTTCATCGCAAAACTATTGAGAAAATCCCCGTATGAGGGCCGTACGCGATCCTAGCAGGGCCGGACGGCTTTTTCCGGCCCTTGGAAGACAGATTTGATTACAGGAAGCTAAAATACTGTTCTGCAGTCGCGGGACTTTAAGGTTTTAACCGTAAAGTGTCAGTGTGAAAATAGAAGTAAGTACGCACACTGTTATGAAATAGACTTTTGTTTGTTCTAGGTCAAAATTCTTGGAGGACAGAAAACAATCAAACATATAGAGAGAATTACAGAGAACGAAACGAGACTACACTGCGTGGAAAACGAATCAAATCGTAGGCGATGCATGTATTAATGGAAGTAAAGAAATAAATTCCATTTAAGTGAAAGAGATTGTTTTCTTTCAAACTAACTAGGCATGGCAATAGCGCTCCGTTAGGAGACACTTGTTGCTTAGTTGACACGGCCTTGCATGTTAACAACTTGCCGCTCGCATAGCAGGTGATGTCGAAGTCCAACGAAGATCTGATTATTTCCACAAAATTATGGGTACTATTGCCGAAAATAAATACTCTTTCAAGTTCTTGCGGGTAGCCAAAGGCAAAGAACACACGAAACACTTCCCAGTTGAAGTCCCAATGAATGATTTTTGTCATACTCAGTTTGTTGATATTATTGGTTGTTTTTATAGACCGTGAAAACAATGGGATAGAAATGTGAGCAGCCGTTTCTTTGGGGGAGCATTGCGTGACATCGCAAACGGCTGCGAAGGACACTATCCTCCTTGTCGAATATTAGGGCCGTTTATACAACAGAAAATAAGCCGCGCCTTACTCTGGCCGCGTCTTACATAAGAAGCGAACAGCCCGTATAAATGGCACAAAATCTACGTTCACGGCTTTCTCAAGCCGCGGCTTATCCTAGCCTGGGAGTTTATAGTTTACTCGTATAAATAGTTCCTTTCGCATATTATGTACGCCACGGCCAGAATAAGCCGCGGCTTATTTTCTCTCGTATAAACGGGCCTATTGATTCTTTCGTTTTTGTTACCATTATCACGAAAATCATTGCGATCCTTGACATTCATCACCATGGTCGTCCTTATATATCCAACCTCGATCCCAGGGGCCTTTCTCTTTTTCTCTCGATAAAGTACGCTGGTTGCGGCCTGTCACGTGCGCTCTAGATTTTGCAGATTCCAGAAAAATAAGTGAAGAGAGGGGCACGAAGGTTAATTTTGTCTCCACTGAACTAATCTTTTGAGCTCAGTACGTAAGGAGTAAAAATGAAACATAGCGTGGCGCGGGAATGTCTAATAATCCAAGACAAAGTAATTATCTTAATCCGTATCAAGTTGAAAGTACTGCCACTACATCTTTCCTCAAATACAACCCTTTCAGACAAATTCCATCTTGCTTTACTTTTAAAATCCCCTTTGTATCAACCGAAAGCAGCACAACATGAAGACTCCCTTAATTGATAACGTGGGCGTCATTTGGAGCAGTCGTGGCTCAGATGGGTAGTGCGCGCCTTTTGTAGCGAGAGGTCCCTGGTTCGATCCTCGGTGACTTCAACGTCTGTTTCGATTTTCCTCTGATCCGTGTAGCTATAGCTTTAAATGCCCTTAAAATGGAGCACTGACAGAGGGAGGGGGTAAAGGGCGCACCGTCGGCTTCCATTGATACCAGCCTCGTAGCTGAAGGAACTACCGACGTTAAATAAAGTGACTTTACCTTTACCTTTAAAAGAAAAACAATCCTAAGATAATTAACTGGATCCGGCACTGGAGTCTGGGAATCGAACCTGGACAACATTGGTGAGAGTCGAGCGCTCTCACCACTGCGGCATCCCTGCACCCCAGTTCCACAATTGAACTAGTTTGCAAAAAACAAACTGGTTTGAAAGAAATATACAAGTTTCAGAAAATTCAAAGCGAAAGCTAGATTAAACCACAACATGTATATGTTGTATATGGTGCTCTGCTATGTTTGATTTTTTCTAAACCAGTTCATTTTTTTTCAAACCAGTTTAGATTATTCACCCCACGCCACTCTCGGTCCAAACTTTGATGTCTTCACAAATGTGCAAAACAACACCAGAGCCACGCCAACGCGAGTAATAATAATAATAATAATAATAATAATAATAATAATAATAATACATGTAATAATAATTGCATGTGCTAGCAGGGTGCTCTGCTATGGCCCAGTCTAAATATCTAGAAAGACACAACGCAGCACTGAAAGTTCTCGTCTTCGAGATGACTAGGGATCTGAGGCTAATTGATTCAGTCCCTCCCTGGTACTCCTATGCAGTACCCAAACCAGTCTATGAGTCATCTGAGGCATTAACGTTTTGGGATGTTCCAGTTTATGCGGAACACACCATTGTCAAGGCTAACAGAGTGGACGCTCGATTTGTGGACCACAAGAATAAGAAGGTGTGTGCTGTCGAGATGTCCTGTCCGTGGATGGAGCGTCGGGAAAAGAAGTCCGAGGAGAAGACGGTCAAGTACGGGCTACTGCGATTTGAGCTAAAGAAACAGTACCCTGGCTATGACGTTGAACAATGTAACATCATCATTGAAGTGCTGGGGGGATGGTCAACGGATGTAGACCTGACAATGTGGAAGCTCTTTTGCAGTAGGGGCTATGACGTTTTGAGATGGATGCAGAAGGCTACCATCTCGAGTTCTCTCAACATAGTGAGAACTTTCAAAGCTACCGCCAATTGACTTTCCCCGTGGGAATAGTATAGGAACTCAATATAGTTTTAGTATTAGAGAGCTTTAAGTTGTCCGTAAGGTTTTTTATATTTTATCGCTAATTTACTTATTTATTTCTTTTTTAACTCAATAGTTTTCTTTTTATAGTTCCCTCAGTTCGCATAGGTTACACCGCGCGCCCTATGTGTTTCTATTTTAGCATCCATACGTTTACCAACTGCAATAATAATAATAATAATAATAATAATAATAATAATAATAATAATAATAATAATAATAATAATAATAATAATGGACACTTTATTTGTCTTCGAATAAAGTTGTAAATCTCTCTACGTATAGGAAATTAACAACTGACTACTTGAAATTGAGTGATATACTTGTATACTGTATTTACAAATGAATTAAATAAAAAAACAAAAATTAAAGTTTTATTAAGCCTGGGCTATCCCAAGTCTTGTTTCTACGACAGAAGATAAAATATGTCGCTCTAATGGCTAGATTTATCTTCTTTTTTTTATTATAGAGTGTTGTTGCGTTTTGTCAATGCCAATGTCATTTATCATTTCTAAGAACGTAGAGCATTCGTTGGAGAAAACACCAAGGGAGCTCATGGAAAGGTTTAAAAATTACTTCTCATGTCTTTGACCACGTTCATGTATTTTTCTTTTTTGCGTACTGCATTGTTTTTAAGGTTAGATTCGAAACTAACTGTTAGTTCTAGAATATATAGGCACTTGGACTGTATTAGGAAAAGAAGATCTGGACGATAATTGTCACCAGTTATAATTGAAGGACTCGGAAAGCCATTGACATCAGCATAGAGTGAAGAGCGATCATTAATTACAGGTTGAAGTGCGTTGGCAATGAAGTTGAGAATTGAGTCGTGTCTCCAGGTGAAGCGGTCAAGGTAATGTTGACAAGCAGCGACAATATGGAGGAGTGACTCAGGGTTAAGGCAAAAGGAGCAATCAGGACTTTGTGATAATCCTCATCTTGTCATATCCGTACGTGTAGGAAGGGAGTTGTTGATGTAGCGAATGGTAAAATTGTAGATGTGCTTGAGTAGATGAGACTGGGCATTCGACCAAATAGAGTTAACAGATGACAATGAGTGCTTCATAACATTTGTAAAAAAGAAACCTTGAGATGTTAAGTGGTTTTGCAGTTTGTCTTCTTGATTAGAACGGAAGTCTTTAAGAACTTCCTTGGTGGATTTGAAGACATCGTATGGAATATTGGTGTGACTGCTTGACGACTTCCAGAGATCTTTTGAGGAATCATTCCGTGACTCTTTTAAGGAATTGCGGAGAACTGTTTGGAACTGAGTGAATTTAACTGAAGGTGGACAAATATTAAGACCAAATTTATTGTGTTCTAGAAAAACATTACTCAGTGTTCCAGATATCGGGATATCAAGCCATTTTCGGATATAGCCGTTCACTATAGAATCAAGATTTGCTATTATCCAGGTTTTTGATATGTCAGTTACAGTAAAATGCCAGGACAGTTAAGATAGGACATAGCGGCTGTACAGCAGAAGTTTGTTTTTGGGATGCAGTGGTTTCTCATCAATGTCACACATCAAGTCTTGTACAAGAAAGAACAATTCTGTTGTGTGTTGGTTGTTAGACATGTTAAAGTCAAAGTAGCGTCCTAAGTAACAAAATGATTCATCCATTTCCATAATAATAATAATAATAATAATAATAATAATAATAAT
>OX421457.1:9339376-9349376 GCA_949126865.1 Montipora capitata | reverse complement strand
CATAGATCCTTATAGCCCCCATTGGAGCAGAGGGCCACAACAATGACCCCCCTCCACCGAGTCTTATCCTTCGCAATTACCTGAGCCTCTCTTCATGTCAGACCCATCTCACTTAGTTCAATCTCAGCCATCTTCCTCCAAGTGGGTTTGGGCCTCCCCCTTTTCCTTCTGCCTGCGGGTGTCCACCTAAGAGCAACGTTGGGTATCCTCTCTGGCGGCATTCGTAGTACATGTCCCAACCATCTGAGCCGGCGTTTCTTAATTTCGAGGTCAGACGTGGCTTATTGACCACTCCTCATAGGGGCTTTACAGGGCCAATGAACACAATCACGACAGAACGGACCATTCATGACACAACTGTCAAGAATTTTAACTGGCCGGAGGCAAACCAGTTGGCTATTTGCAAGTGCAGTGTTTTGTAGGGCTTGGACATTTTGTGTTAGCAAGAATGTATCAGAGGCCGGAGTCTAATGGGAATGGTGAGTGGCCACACCCTGCCTACCTATGTAATGGTTCAGCGTTTCTGTAGAAGGAAAACAACTGAAAGGAGGTGACTCTGTTTCTTGATACGGAGGTACGGTGACGAGGCTGTGGGTTCAGACCATACACTGCCTTGGCGTAATTCTTGCTTTTACGGGTGTTTCTTCGAGGGAAATTCGATGCAGGACAGAAGGAAAGTGGAGGCTTGACTTGGACAGAGAGAGATGGGTGCATTGTGGAACTTCTGATTACGTGAAAGGCTTTTTTGGAAACATTGATTCTTTGCTGGAATATGCGCGATGCTGCAAAGCTCCAACGGCAAATGAAACCAGAAACAGGGATGTAAACTCGCCAACTGGACAACTGTCTCAAACAGGTAAATAGAGTTAAAAGTGTAGTAAATAATATAGATTAATGTACTATGCTCGGCTACTCACTTTACCACTCCTAAATTGATTCGTCAAGGAACGAATTTTTATTTCTCGTTGCCTAGGAGCATTAGGAAGAATAAACGACTTTTCTTTTTTCCTTTTTTTTTTCTTTTTATGTGCATAATACATAGCTGTAAAATTTGTAAAATATTGCAAAATGGCTATGACCTTTAAGTATACCTTCTACACAAACTTTCTTTATATGTTGCACCCCACTAAAACGTTAGGCACCATGAAGTTGTCATGCCGATTTGCCCATACATATCCTGGTTTGGAAATGACGTTCCTTGTCCTCGCACATATTTTCGCTTTACGTGTAAGAAAAGATCCTATCGAGCTTCCCGTTGCTAAGCTTGGACCTTTACAAAAGAACCCGTTTTAGGCTAAAATTTAAAATATTAAAGGTTGTTTCTTCATCTTATCAAATAGTGTCAAAACGTAAAATGCATCAGTAAAAAAATTGCATCTTAATAGTGCAAAATGATTGTGGGTTTTTTTTTTTAATTGCAGTCATTTGGAAAAAAATGTACAGCTGTATGAACAATTTACATAAACAATAGACCAGACTAATAACTGAGGAATACCTTTCATTCCTGAGAAAATAAGAACTTCTTTCCTATTTAATAGCCCGTTATTTCATTGTAAACAAACCATTTACATATTAACAACCGTTGTGACAAACAAGGAAAAATCTAGTTCCTTAGACATGTTCTTCTTCTTCTTCCTATTATTATTATTATTATTATTATTATTATTATTATTATTATTATTATTATTATTATCATCATTATCATTATTATATTTATCATTATCGTTATTGTTATCGTTAATATTATCATTATTGTTATTATTATTGTTATTATTATTAAAATCATAGACAATGCCAGAGTAGTTCATGTGAAGAAAGATCACCAAGACTGCATTTCTCTTCCAGATATTCTCTTTGACTCTACACGAGAGCAATGAAATGCATAGAGTCAAAACAAAGAAATATATCTCTATATATCTATATATCCTGAGCTTCCCTGCCTGAGAGCTCAAGCGTTATGTAAAAGTTGTTAAAAAAAAAAAATTAAATCTGCAACAAAATGTCAATGTTGAAAGTTTTGTCATATGGAGAAACGTGGCCAGAAAATGTAAATGCACAATAAAAGGGGATGGTTTGACTAGACACAACAACTATTTCACAGCTAAAACTCTAATGGATTATGGCTAAGTTATGTTTATCATCAACTCTTTTTGGTTGATTGCGATCAACTGCACTTGGTTGGGACGTGTGATCAACATATAATTTACATTTAAAGTATTAACAACCAACAGAACTGGTTGTGAAAAAAATAACACGCACCCCACCCCTTCACACTTCTAATGATGCATCGCCAAGTGTTCTAAGTGGCAGGATATTTTGTAGTTGAGTCCAAGAGTATTTATGCTCTAACAACAAAGTGAACACAAGTAGGCACTTCAAAAAAATAAAATTAACTCGCCAGTCCACGCCCATTTAATACAATTACCATGGAGTCATGGGTTGGTCCTAGAAAAACTGTGATGTCCAATATTTGCTGCGTCAGCCAGAAAAGTCATTTATGAATCATGAAAAGTAGACGGTTATCTTAAAGACCCTTTCACACTCACCTTGATGCTCTGCGCTTTGTTCGTTGTGAACTGTGAAATGTGAAATGGGTCTTCAAGCGAAGTCCAGTCGATTCGGTGACCGTTGGCAGCCATTTTGTTTTTAGGACTGGCAGCAAGGAACTGGTAACTAAGGTACACACACCCCCTCCCCCAAAAAGTACAAATGGGATCGGGTCACTCCAGGGGAAATACGCCTGTTTGAATTCTCGTGGTTTGCTTTGATAACGGATGGCGTTTCACATAACAAATTACTGTCGAGAATTACTACAGAAAAGAAGACTGAGAATTTTACTCATTCATTGTTGACTGACTCTTCACGTTTGAAACTTCAAGTAACTTGACAGCACTGAAAACGAAAATTTCTTTGTTGCTTGGTTACAGTGTGTGCAAGGCATTTCACAAACTTCACGCCCACTCAATTCACCGATTAAAAATCAATAATTGATGTTTATAAAGGAGTAAATAAAAACGAAGCTCTACGTGCCTAACAAAAGCCTTGGCATGCTTTAATGCATATATCGAGTTGAACAAAAACAAAAACAAAAAATGCGTTTACCTGGTGCAGGCTAGATTTGTGCACAGCTGGATTAATAGTCGGTAATTGATATTTCATACAATAACATCACGTAAACGGAAGTTTTTCTGCAATTTCATCGTCATATTTGGCAAAAAATTATTTGATCATTGTCCCGGGGAAAAAAAAAGAACTGTTGATGTTTGTATGTAACCCTTGGCCACATCAGTTTACTTTATCTGCATTCTCCAATTCAAGTGTTGGCTAACAAAAATCTCGAAATTTTCAAGCAACTAAAGAACTGAAAGAAGGTGAGTTCCCCGGGTGAGATCCTAAGCTCAGCCAATCCAATCCATACCATAACTTTGTGAAGGTACTGTTTCATATGAAATGAAATGGCATGTGCAAGAGGAAACTGTATAAAATTGAAGGGACACTGCCAAGGCTCTGGTTTTGCAAGATAGGGCTGCAGGCAAATCCGAGAGCATTGGCAAAGGAAACCTTTCACATCATAGTAAAACCCCTGGAGTTCCGAAATCGGTGAAAAGTTCTCAACACTCCACCAAAACCTTTCCGTAAAAACAAACTTTTGTTGGAATGTAGCTCTTAAATATTTGCTCAACACGTTTTAAAGTTACAACTGCATGATATGATATGAATCAAAATAAATCACGCCCAACTCGACCGACAAGAGTGCGGCGTACATATCAGCGAGGCTGCATGGTACTATTTATAACATGGTTCGCTTTCCTCCCCGATCTAAGAGCGAAAACCTCATACCAGGTGAAGGTCTCTAAGCAATTGACAAAAAATCCATTTTAATTTAGTTGTAAAGATTAATTTTTCTACATTTAATTCTGAAGACAATCCTGACAATCTGAAAGATCACTTCAAATCTGAATGCAGAATCGAAGGGAATTAGCTGATTTGAAAGGAATTGGAAGATTTGAAATTCGATAAAAACATTAAAAGCTATGGGTCAAGTGGCGCCAAGCACGTATTGTTGAACTGGAATGGCCAAGGCTAAGAGATTGGGTCAAAATAAATATATCGAACAACAATGAACCAATGAAAACTTGAGTGGTCTCGTGATTTTTGGCACGGTTTGATGCCCCCCTGAGCAGCTCTCGACGGTTCATTTGCCACTATTCACAAGGAATGGAGTTACCATATCGAAGAATTAAACCCACTTGGTTCGGGGCAAATTATATACTCAAACGGAATGACTGTTTCTTTAATGAGTCCTTATCTAAGGAGTCAAGTCAAAGAACCCGGGTGACGGCGAGAAGGGAGTATCGCCGGTTTCGTACCGTGCAAGAGGTGGAAGTATTCTGCAGTCTTCCTTTTAAGTCTTCTTCTATTGTCATCGGGACGTCATGCGACTTATCACCTTTGCTACTTGGCCCTTTTATCAGTCTAAGGGTTTTTGCCATGTTTTCCATCGTCGCCCAGATGTTTAATTAACACTTTTCCTCCTGAGAACACGCGGCTTCCAGATTTTACTTCATCTATAACGCCAGACGATTTTGATAGCCCTAAATTGCGGCCGACGCTTTATTAGTGAATGGGCTAAATGGCTACCAGGGACATATACCTTTAATAACTCTACCCGGCTGACGATTTGGTGGTGAACTGAAATCCAATTCATGAATGGACTGAAAAGTGGATGAGTGGGCGAGACCGAGGCAAAAAATGGGTTATTGGCGACTTACAATTTTTAATCCTATCGGATAAAGCAAGCAGGGGTTAAACGAGGTTTTAACGTTTGTTG
Organism: Montipora capitata; assembly: GCA_949126865.1. NCBI lineage: Eukaryota > Metazoa > Cnidaria > Anthozoa > Scleractinia > Acroporidae > Montipora > Montipora capitata. Next base: position 9,344,545 of record OX421457.1, on the reverse strand, counting down.
AAAATTCGTTTTCAGCGTTGTTTTGAGCACGTAATACATTAAAATGTTCAAGTCAAATCAAGTAAAGTTTAATAATACGGAAAAAATAAAATACAGAGATCACACACACATATTTCACAAGGAATTTTTATCGCTTAATGACAAGCCGTTTCTCTTTTAACTTTCCAGAATACTGCATGCTGGATTAGGATTGAACGAAACCCTTAAATTCATTCTAAAGCATTACGAAAAGCTTAATGTAGCTCAGTCAATCTCTTTACAGCTTAGCTACACGGGCTCATGCCGCCATATTGGCCCGTGCGCTCAATTAATAACGCTGTGTGGATGATTTCCTTGAAGAATGTTGTGTCTGCACTGAAACTACGTTGCAGATGGCAAAAATGGAATGTACTCTACTTAGTTTGATAAATTTAAGCTAAATTCTTGAAATTCTCCGTCTTCGCTCAAAGACACTGACGACAAAAAATTTACTACAAATGTAAAGATACTTTTCCTTGTGCTTGAAGACTCTAGTTTCATTTTGTTTTGGACTTCTTAATATAATTCAATTATCTTAGAAATATTCATCACAGAATTAAAAATAGAGGCTGAGAGTAATAGTTGCAGTGGAATTTAGAACCACTGAACTTGAAGACGTGCTAAATCATGCGGGCTTCAAGTTTGACGTCTGCACTTAAATTAAACCGTCTGGTAGAATTCTAGTGGCCGGAAATCACATTAAAGCGATATTTAAAACTACTTTGGCCTTAAAGGGCTTAAAGCAATGGGTCAATTTCTTGCCAATATTGTCTGGACCGCGTGATTCGGCTATTAGCATCCCGCATGTTATCTTTTGGCAAGGCAGCGTTATCGTATTGGTATTAAAATTACCTAACGAAAGAACAACTTTAATGCACCAGCCCCACCAACCCCGGGACATAGCGGGGGATACAACATTTGTACAGTATTATGTTTTAAATTTCCCCCCACCCCTCGGCTGAAACTTCGGTAATCCCCACTGTCATATACGGCCACGGTGTGAAACTAGAAAATTTTGCTAAGTTCATATTAAAAATGATTGTTTTGCATCGCTGACAAACGCGATAGCTGCCAGGGTTTTCATCTCATCATTGCAATTGCTAGTAGAATCATTGTGTATACCATTGCAGCTCTCGGAATCAGGAAAAGCAGCCAGAAGGGAACAGAAAGAAATGTTACCCAAACAAACCCTCTTTTGTTTTACTCAGTTAAGGTCGGGTGACAAATGACCTCGCCGTTGCCGAATCCGTGCAAATTTAAATACTTGTATAATAATCATATTTTTCGAACCAAACCTCATTCTCCTTGCTAGTTATTGTGTGTATAGTTTAATGTGCATTTCTTAAGATTCTTAATTACCGATTTAGTTGGAAGATGCCTTGCATGGGACTCCAGGTCCCGTTTGCAACTTACCTATTGGTCATTTTTTTCCCTTCGGGCCTGTATCTAACTATTTATTTAGAGGAGAGACTTATTTATTGGCCAAACATTGTACCTTTATTTCGTACTGACTTCCCAAACCAACTTTCTTTCCAAATCGAGATAGCGACCGAAATATGAAAATATAATATCACAGTCACCCAACAATTTGTCTTGGTAGGGAGTCAAGAACGTTTTTCGATGCTTGGACCCAGTCGAACTTTGTCAAGGCTAGCGTTACTTTAACAAACCCCACTGTCCCCGTCCCCCCGGAGAAATACGCAGGTACAAAAGCGTAATACTACGACCATGTCAACGATACTCCCCCGCTCCGTCCCGGGGATGGGGGGCCTGGTTTTAATTGACTAGTGCATTGTTTAAATCAACATCTTGCCCACCAGAGGCCCATGAAAGACAATGAATGCTGAGAGTGACAGGTTCGCTTTTGATCGACACTGGGGACAACAAAATCCGTTAAAAATCATTTTTACTGTCTGTTCTTCGCGGTTACTCCTACGCAAGTTGTCCGATGAAGCTGAACTAAATCCAAGGATTCCACTGATAGGATAGTGATGAAATTGAAAAAGAAAAAAATACATGTGAAAATCATTATTCTATCTCTATTTCCGGGTTACACGTTGCTGTTTTGTAGAAAAGTTAACCTTGGAGGGAGAGAGGAGGGGCTCTTTCAAGACAGATATTTGCCCATGCATGCACGATGATTGCGGAAAAATGTTCCATCGTTTCCGAGAAATTAAATGCGTTCGGCATCACGTAGTAAGATCTCACTGTTTATGAAACTTAAATGTATGTTCCATTCATACGATCCGTCAAAAAGGCACTCGACTGTTCATAAAGAGGATAAGCAAATTACCGACAGAAAAAAATTATATCGATACTGCTGAAACGTGCAATGTAGCGCGAATCTTACAAAGGACGTGATGTTCAGAAAATGAAATGCTTGAAAAACACACTTATCAAGTGTAAAAAATTCCTTTTTTTCTAGGAAAACAAGACTTTTCATTTGTTTCGCAAATTTATGACGTTAGTGGTCTTCCAAAGAAGACTTTATCGTGATAATGTAGGTATTCACCAGATAGTAACTCGGTAATACGTCTGTTTTTGCACGCATTTATCTTCATCGACCCGCCGAGAAGCTAAGGGCCCGCGTTTACTTAAGACATTAAGGCTTGGTTTACTTCAAGTAAGTACTTTAAATGTTAGTTTCTTAAATGTTAGTACTTAAATGTTAGCTTTCCTTTAGTTTTCAACTAAAACAGGTTCACTTTTTTTGCAGATTTGATAGGTAAAATATTTTCAACAAGTTCATTATCAAGAAATATGAGCACGGTCAAATGTAACACGGATTCCTTCGATTTCGCTCGGAGTGAATATTTTTTCAATGCTATAGACTTCTGTTCTTTTATTGCTATTACAATCAAAGAAAAAAATTCCCTTTTTCCCTTCGGATTCCGAAATCATGGCATAACGCACTCCCGCTTGCCAAAAACTTAGCGGCCTTAATTTCGATAAATCGTCCACCGATTTTTTTGTTCCTTGATTATGATTCATATAGGTAACTAGAAGATATGGCGATGAAAATTTGCGAGAAGGTGAAGTTCTTTGCATTCGTGATTTCAAATAAGCAACATGTGAGTTGTGAATGACGTTATCTCCTCTTCGATCCACGCAGCTCTTTAAGGACTAATTTAAATATTATCAGTCAAATGGTTGAAATGGCAGCAACAGTGAACCTTGAAGTAAAAAAAAAGAAGTTACTAAAAGCAAACAGCTTTCTTCTCGAATTTCGCTAGTGGAATGTTTAAGAAAACAAACATTGAAAAAAAAACAGATGTGTTTTTCTTTTCGATAGCTTCTCGGGCGGGACTTCTGGCACGGACAAGAAATTAAAGGAGGATTCTCCTCCCGGCTGCGGCTGTGCTGGGAATTAACTTCGTGTGACCGTGTCCTGTTATTTAACTTTTCGGATTGAAATTATGATTTTTTAAATCGCTCAAATGTAACGAAACATGAATTAAGCCAAGTCGCATTATCTTGGTTTCGCATGCTCTAAAAATTTCTTTGGATTAGCATATGTGCATTTCACGTGACTTCATCGCCGCCATGTTGGCGGAAGATTGTTCGTCGACCAGCAATAGGCCATTTTACAGTTGTTTGCTCATCTAGTTTTTGAGCATCTAATTCTAAGATTATGAAAGGTTTCCCACAAACTCATCCCACCAAAATCAAGCCTACTAAATATAAATGCCCAGCAAGTTTTAAAAAAAAGAGGCAAGCAAAGCGAAAAGAGAGGCAGGGAGACAAAAGCGAAAAGTAAAAGACGAAAGTGTTGTCTCGAAATTTTGCTTTCTGCGCATGCCCAAACTTTGCAAGCGTTTGTTTTGCCCCTACATTAAAAGGCCGCGGAGTGTACAACCTGTAAACGGGTTTTTGGTGAGATTTAGCTCTAAAACAGCGCGACAGTGACCAAAAAACCCCTCGAGTAGCTTGAAAACGTGTTTTTCGGCCAAGTCTTTAGTAGCCAACGGGTTAAGACAGTTGTTTTTCATTCTTTGGCCATCCACCCAAATCTTTCGTGAACGTGAAAACGTGAGATCATGCAGGAGACGTCACTCAAAATAAAGCTTGACTCCAATTTATCACAAGTTTCAAAGCATTCTCATTAAGTCTCATTAGAGTCCGCCGTAATTTTGGGGTCCCTGCAAATTTAGACCTAGTTGAGCACTTTATAACAGAAAACCCAGTCGACAAGTTGAGCGGCAGATTTCTGGTAGCTAGAAATTGCCATTCCTACACAAGCAGGATATTCCATTTTAAATTAAGATAGTTATTTCCTAAACAAGGCATCCATCATGCAGGGTCAAACGGTGCTACATTTCATTCCAACGTGAATGACCGAAAATATATAGCAAATAAATTCCATCTAATTAATTAATTAATTAATTAATTGCAGTATACATTTACGGAGACAGCGCGGAAGACTATCGGCTTATTTTCAAACAGAATGTTCTAGAAGGACTGGAGCAATTATAAATAGTCACGTAGTCAGTGCGTAGTTCCAGTTAAAAGACCTGCAAGAGTTCTTCTCTGTTCTTGTAGAAGGCTACCTTTCCAGACCTAATTAACCAATAATGATTGTGACATCCGTCGATGTTGATCTACTCCCAGTTGAATTGAAAGAGAACACAGCTCTTTACAGCATCTTTTTTCAATACAAACGGCTACGTTATTGCAAGTATAAGCGAATTTCAATATGGAATCATAATAACGGCTTATGCACAGGAACCAATCAATTCAATTAGTGGGCAGAGAGCAATAAAGTCTCCTGCAAGGAAACCACACTTATCAAGTAAGACAATTAGTTTACTCTGTGGGCGGCTTTGGCTCCCGCGTTTATAGATGAAAAGCCATATGTTTTTCGTCTCACGATATTATTTTAGAATGGCACATGTCTGAATAAAAAGGGTTAGCACTTTAAAATGAAACTAGCAGTCAAAGCATTCAGTTTACAGATTTCATTTTAAAGTTGAAAAAGGAAATATCATTTAAAGGCTTCCGATTTCCGCGCCTGACATTCTATCATGGTAGTTCAGTCACTTCCTCAAGTTTCAGATTACAAGCTGATCAGGTCAATCTCAAGCTTTAAACTTCTTCAAACAATGTAGATTCGTCTGTTTGCACAAAACATAACAGAGAACTCGGAAATCTTTT
>OX421457.1:9319376-9326876 GCA_949126865.1 Montipora capitata | reverse complement strand
ACTTCGACATGATAGTTCGGCTCTGCAACCTTTTCTTTTCTGAGAGAGTTCCATGTCAGTTTTTCGCTAAAGGACTAACGACTGTTGAGAGTTGCTTCAGAAATGAAGACTGACAATCTTACTGATCCAGAGTGGAAATTCTTAACGTTTGAAACTTGACAGCAGTGAAAACAAAAATTTCTTTGTTGTTGGTTGTAGAGTGTTATAGCGTGCAGGGCATTTCGCAAACTTCACGCCCACTCCATCCACCGATTACAAATTAATAATTGATGTTTATAAAGCACTGAAAAAAAGAAAAGAACGAAGCTTTACGTGCCTAATAAAAGCCGTGGCATGCTTTAATGCATATATCAAGATATATCGAGTTTATAAATAAAAACAAATGAAAAATGCGTTTTCCAGGTGCATGCTAGGTTTGTGCACAGCTGGATTAATAATTGGTAATTGATACTTCATACAATAACATCACGTAAACGGGAAGTATTACTGCTATTTCTTGGTCATATTTGTCAAAAATTACTTCCATCATTACCCAGGGAAGAAAAAAACAGGTACTGTTGCTGTTTGTATTTAAACCTTGGCCTTCCGGATTTCAAGCCTTGTCTAACAAAAATCTCGAAAATTTCAAGCAACAAAAGAACTGAAAGAAGGTGAGTGCGTTATCTCAGCCGATCCAACCCATACCATATATTTGTTTTATTGTACTGTACATGTAATGGAAGGGCATATGCAGGATGAAAGTGTTTAAAATTAAAGGGACACTGCCAAGACTGGTTTTGGAGGAGAGGGCTGCCGGCAAATCCGAGTGCATTGGCCGGAGGAGACCTTTCGCATCATAATAAGACCTCATGTTTCGAAATCGGTGAAAAGTATTCTCAACACTCCACCAAAACCTTTCCATAAGAACAAGCTTTTGTCTCAATGTAGCACTTCAATGTTTGATCAACACGCTTTAAAGTGCCACTATGACGAAAATCGCATTTTTTCTATCGAAGCCATTTTAAGACACAAATAAGAAGTCTGCATGAGAAGAAAAATGCTCTTTACTATTTTCAAATATCTCTTTTTGTTCCAGAGATATTCAAGTTTTTAAAATATGCAAATTAGCCAAGTGATGACGTCATACACTCAACCAAATTTTAATCAAATATGGTGAAAAAGGATATCTCAGCCAATTTGCATCAGAAATGTTTGATTCTTTGCAGTAAGATTCTACTAAATGTGCTCCACAATTTGAGCTTAACAGTTTCGTTACCATGGCAACATACTGGGTTTCAGACCTCTCCAATATTAAAGGCATTTCTGGCCACCTTTGGCGTTCTATTTTCATATTTGCAAATGGTGCCTCATATAAATGATCCAACAAGCATATAAATATGTTAGCTTGAGTTTGTGGCCTTGCTGTTTGTAGGTCAAAACTGGGTAAAAATCTAAATTAGTACTTTAGCGCACACCTACAATATTTCTGACAGCCACAACCCACATCTCCATCCATGGATGCAAATAACAAAGAATAGCTTCAGTGTCATTCAGTTGTTATTGGCAACAAAACTACACCATTATTTTTTGGTCTTGATTGGTGCAAAGACGTTTTTTTTAAAATTGTTTTACCTCACGCCACACCCAGGAAAACGTCTCACGTAGCCCGTAGAGTTTTCATGTTGGGCATGTAAAATGGCAAATTTTTAATGCTGGGCATGAGAAAATCGTCTTTGCATGCTGGGCATGTAAAAATGAATTTTCATGCCCGGCATGAGCATCACTTTTTTTATTTCAAGCATGAAAACGTTCTTGTCTCCATACCGGGTGTACCAGTCCTCCCTCGGTCGCGGGACAATTTTGTCATACCCATACCAATCTAAAGCAGCAACCCGCAAGCATTTTTCCAGAGCTTACGGGCGCAGGATATGAGGAAGATATGTCAGATATTCTTATGTCCGTTTCAGTCGATATCTGATCGCCTTCGCCTTGTACAAGGTTGGATGAATTTGTGAGGGAAATGAATACTCATAAGTTTTTGACGAAAATCTAATTAGGTTTTCAAAAACAACATCAATAGAGGATGTTTAGGTTCGGAAAACTTGGCTCAGATCCTTCATTTCTTAATCTCTTTTAAGTCCGCGGTGTTTAACTTTTTAAGTTGCCCATTGCTTCCAGAAACCCGAGTTCTTGGAGCAAAACAGGAGCAAAACTATATGACAATTTAAGGGGGAGAGCATTTTTATCAGCTGGTTGACTTCACTATCCGTTTGCATTCTTCCTCCTGATTTGTAATATTATAATCAACTAGACTGAAACGGTTAATCTTCTTACTGTAGGTCGGGTCGCCAATTTTTTTTTTTTTTCAACTGAAAGCTTTATCTCGTGAGGATGACATTTGATCGTACCTCTTCAGATTAGACGTCCAAAACAGAAAAACAGTCTCCAGATGACGTAGTTTTACGGGAAGACAAAGAAAACACGTTTTCCGTAATTAGAATTCGAATATCGAAAGCACATCACGTTTCAAACACCTTGCTTCGAGGTAAAGTATAGTTTGGAGATAATGATACGTCGCACTGCAGTGTTCGCGTGTTGTAACGCTTTGTCACCGCAGGTATGTTAAAAAATTCAGCAACTGACTTATAGTTATTCCGCTCAGTACGCGGTCCCTGTAAGATTTAGTTGTGCGTGTGGCAACTGATCATATTCGGCAATGTATTAGTGTAGGTTAGAGAGGAGGGTGCTCTGATAGCAACATCAATCAATTTAAATGGTGTTTTTAATATAGCGTGATGCATTACAACAGGAAACAGATATAGGTACAGGTAAACAATTTTTCGATAGTAACTGTGAGAAGGAGAAATTCGGAGGTCTTTAAAATGGTGGGGAAGATCTTTCCAGTGGTCAAAAGCAGCAACTTGAATTGACTGTTTTCCGGCCAACATTCGTTCTTGTGCGCTGTTTATAAGCATTCCGTTTCAAAGGCATAACGTTTATTACTAGGAGCTACTAATAGCAAATGAAGTGCTGCGAAGTGAGTCATCAAATTATAATATGATAATACTCCCACTCTGAAGGGAAATTTCCAGTTGGCAATAAAAGCCGATTTTTTTGGACAACACTGAGAGATATGGAGATACGGATATGGAGTGATTGAATTCTTTAGCTTCATGCAACGGAAGACAAGAGTGCAACCCATTCCCAGAAATTTAGGTCAAAAGGGCGGACGAGCGTGCGCATTGAGTCCTTAATGGCGGCGAAATCGAGTAAGGAAATGTATGGGATTTCAACAAAACTCCAAAATACAACAACAACGAGTCAGAATATTCCCTAGCTCCGACTAGAAACATGTTTAGTAGAAATCAAGCTGTACTTCTAACATAAAAATAATTCAAAAGCTGTTTTTCTACTTACTTCCAGCGATGTTCGATATTGGAGGATAGCCATTACCTCTTGTTTGTTTCAAAATATAGCTTAATCCATGGCAAATGATCGTAGATTTGAGGAACAACCCTTCAAGAAGTCAAATAGCTCCGACTCGCATTAAATACAGGGAAGTTCAAACTACGCAAATCGTTCATAAAAAGAGACATGTCTTGACAATAAGATACTTCCAAAAGAGCTTGAAAATTGCTATTTTTGCTTTGTGGAGTCTGTGATTTGAGCCCATCCTTGAGAACGTACGATAAGGGAATGCGTTAAAAGAACAAGACACCTAGGGGCGTTTCCTTGGGATGCACAAACGGCTAGCAGAAATTGTACTAGTAATAGTTGACACTCCCGGGGTGGGGGGGGGGGGGGGGGGTACTTCCTATTAATGGGCTAATGGGGATGTGCCGCTGAATGGGGTCGTATGTTCGCTATAATGGGGTTGCATCGGATAATTAAACGATTTCGTTATTTACTATATAGTGTTACAGCGGCATATTATTCTTGTACATTTTAGTTTGTTGAAATCTTCGTTAATTATTTTATAACGTGTATATGTATCCCTTAAATTCGTTACATCTCCAAATAAACGTGAAGGCTGTTATTGGCCAGCCGAAACATCGTTAAGAAATACACTTTCATGCTGTTTTATCAGTTGTGCAGTAATCTACTTGATCTTCATATATATTTTTATTCTAGGATAGTTTGAATTCCTAAGTTTCAGGTAAATGCACCCGTTGCAGGAAGAATTGAACAAAAAGTAAACATGGAAAATTTGGTTGTAAAGAGAAATATGATACTTTTGTTACAGCAGCAATATCAATTTGAAGACAATAACTTAAGAGGAGACAAAAAGTTTGATCTAGGGGAAGAAGAGCCAGAATTCTAGGCCAGGCTAAAAACTTTAATTTCCGGCGACTATAATAAGTCGAAAGCTCTGTCAGCCAACTTATCATTTTTAACACAATGGTAAACTCAACGTTTTAGATAGATGTATTTTTAACTTAAACGATTACTTATCCATGCATTGTTATCAAGGTATAGTAAAAAAAAAATTGTCTCTATCAACATGACTATTTTGATTCAACTGTAACTTGCATGGACAGGATTACTTTTTGTCTGAAGTTGAAACTATAACATGACATTCATTGTTTAGTGCTTTTCTTGATCTTCACAATTAAAGAATGATGCACTTTTAACAAAATAGTAAACATAACTAGTTTTTAGATATAACCAAACTAGAAGTTTGTGTAACTCAAAGAATTACTTAGAAATCCATTCATTGTCAATCAATGAATTGTCTGTTTCAACACCACTGGGTAAGTCTGCTTCAGCTGTAGTTTGTATGGTCAGGGTAACGCTTTGCGACTACAATTATGACATCTATGTAATAACTTAACGGTAAACGTGAACAAGGTTTTAGATATAACAACCAAACTAGAAGTTTCTATGACTTCAACCGAATCACTGGCCACGAAATGTCATCAATGGATAGTCAATCAATTGTCCTTATTAACACCATTCATTCTGCTTCAGCCGTAAGTTGCATGGCTTGGATGACTTTTTCTGATTTTGAATCCCTAAAGATAATTTTTTTGATGGGTAGGAGGGTTCCATATATCATTGCGGTTGACAATTTGGCTACATCTGTTTCCTTGATGTTGTATCCGTCTGTTGATGCCAACAGCGAAAATAGCGCTTTGAGTGGCGCATATGATGAGTGGAAGCGTCCTACCTTTTCCCCATTCTCACTTCTCACTCACCAATCAACACATTTGCAGACACTGTAGATGTCAAAGCTGCTGCCAACATGACAAGTCCACAAGAAGTACACTTCACCATTTCGGCTTCACCATCATCGTTTACGGAAATTCTTGCATTGCAATTTACGCAAACATACAGTTTAGTGATATCAGCTGCTAAAATTCGACCAACAATTTCTTCACTTTCTCTCACCTTGGGCTTCAGATATTCAGCCTGCAATTTCATCTCCTCCGAAATCTTGATTTCTTCATCACATGGCTTAATTGTTGACGATGGAGTACATTGGAGATATCTGTTGGAATAATGGCCTACCTTCACATTGCCAAATAGATAAAACTGGCCTTCTGCAACACTGTCAACTACGTCCTCCCAAATTGTAGCACCAATTACAAAAGTTCCATCGCTGATAATAAGTTCACATTTTTTTACCTCCTTGCGTGAAGAACGTGAAATAACAGTTTCAGTTTCTCCTTTAGATATTACATAAGCCTTCACTGAGACAACGTCGCCGACCATTGAGTGCTGTAATATCTCCTATAATGAAAGATCCTTTAGTTGCCCTCCTACATCTTTCCATCGGAATGACAAGTTGTTAGCCGCTTGGACTTTAGAAAAGTTGTAGAATTTGTATTCTTCAACATCAGGCTGAAATCTTCTTTTTTGTGGACTTACAGCAAGTGATCGAACTGGCGCTTTTGATAGTTCTTGATCTTTAATGAACGCTTTCTTCTCTGGACTGAAGCAAACAACCCGATTTAGTTCCTCTTTCTCTTGAACTTTGAAATCAAAATACCTGTTTCCAGAACTAGGGAATTTCACCTCTTGACACACAATGAATGTAACCCTCTGTCTTTGTATTTCCGTTTTTGAGGTTTGCTCGACGATGAATTACAAGCCATTTTTCTGCTAATTATGAGCGCTTTCAGAAAGCTGTTTGTGAAGTTGCCACCCAGTTGTTTTTGAAAGCTTATCTTTTAGTATGTTTAATACCAAGATAACAAAATTAGCCAGTCAGTGACTGCACGTGGCTACTGCTAAAGAAAGGAAGGGAACTGTATTTTGCATTCCAGACAATAAATAGTCAAGGACGGGCCGAGTGAAAATGAGGAAGTTCGCAGTCTTTTCATTTGCGCTACAAAGTTTGACCAATAATCAGTCGAACTTGAAGAGTGCCCGAGTAAAATTTCTTCTCGTTGAGGATAGCGTGTTGGCCTTGTATATCATTTCTTTTTTTTTTTTCCGGACGAGGCGCAGCTGCAAAAGATGCTCGAGGAAGATCTCAGCCATCTGCTCGTTGAGGATAGCGTGTTTACCTTGTTGTTGTTTTTTGCCGGACCAAGAATAGCTCCAGAAACTAAAAATTATTCGCTCTAATTAAAACATTGACTAAATAGCCTGTACTGAGACAGTTCAAAAAAGAGAGGCTGGGGCTTATATTACGTACATAAATATTATGATACAAAGGGAATTTATCACCGCACATTTCAGGAAAGCGATGTCTTGTGCTTGTCTAGCACAACCCATAGCACTATCCAATCCGCGATGGTACCCAGGGTTTTCATGCTGTTTAGTCAGTGGGTGGGTGTTACGAAAAATAGCATTGCGTGACAAGCGTTACTTTCTAGAAGCTTCGCGAGAGTTCGTAGTTTGTTTATTTTTAGATTCGTGCGTAAGCGTTTCTAAATCGGTGTGTTTTGTGTAATCTTTCTATAATTAGATTGATTACTATTTTAGAAAGTTCTAGAAGTTTATTGTCAGAGTATATAAGTAGACGAGTCCAAGCGGAGTGTTTTTTAACTAGTTTTTCACAAGCGAAGAGAGTTGGCGTTAGCCGTGTTTAGTCAAGTGTGACAAAAGCAGTGTTTTTTCAAGTTGGCGGAGGCCGTGTAAGTTTATTGAGTACGTGTTGTTCAGAGTTTTACTTCGTGGAAACTACGTTCATTTTATGGAATAAATCTTCTTGTTGTTGTTCCGACAATCCTGCGTTCAGTTTAGTCTGCAAACTACCTTTCCTCAAAACATTCGAACTCGTAACAGTGGGTGCCCAGAGAGACTTCAAGGTACTGGACGCTATTATGCCGGAAACCCTGGATTTCTGGTCGTAGTGCGCATGCTTGAGAAACGGAACTGTGTCTTGTTGTTTGGCAAAAAGACAAAGTTCAGTATTACACAAAATCTAACAACTAGCCCGGAGTAAAGAAAACTTTCTTTTAACTGAAGATCCCGGGCACTTTGGGTATGAGGTTTGACGCGCGAGGCTTGCAGAGAAAAGGCAAGAAGAACAACAACAAAAAAAAACATGTTACGTGGCGGGGAGTGTGTTCA
>OX421457.1:9266876-9314376 GCA_949126865.1 Montipora capitata | reverse complement strand
GTTTTTTAGAAGCATAGTAAGCTGGGCCTGTTCTTGTTTTGATTTTAGGCTCAGCCCCGTACAGTACACTTAACAATTTTAAGCGTTTTACCTACTGTGCGAAGTTTCAAGTATTTTACCGGTATACAATTACTGTACGTTCATTCCTGTTGTTTATTAAAGAGAAAAGTTTTTCTGAAGGTGCAAATGCGATATTTGTCATTAAGGCCCTTTAGTCATGAATTTCACCTTACCCCCGGTAATACGATCACCCCGTCAATACGGCCAATTTTTTTCGGCCCGTTGATGACCGTATTAACGGGGTTCCACTGTAGCTTGGTATCATGGTGTCACCATGATAAGCTACGTAAGGTGACAATTAGGAAATTCGAAATACTGTATTTTCGAAACGAAAAACGTCATGGAACTGGAAACTTGGAAAAAGATTTATTTTTCAAGTATCTTCAACCTCCTATAGATGACAATTCAGAAGACCTCACTGTGAAACCATCTATAGTTCGACAATTACGTGCTACTGGAAAGCTTTGTTTATCTCGAAAACGGCGACTTGATTAAACGCGTAAACGGGCTCAATTGGTCAGTTAGAAACAAAATACGCAAGCTACGAGAAGTAACTGTTGTAAGAATTAAAACCTCACCTCAGAACCGTATTCTTCACAGATCATCATCTGCGAACACGGGGCACGCGAACATTTCGTTCGTCCTCGCGAAATATCGGCAATTCATCGTACTGTTTGCAGAGTCCGAACTTTGGTACTTTTCGTATGCGGATTGGCTCCGAAGTGTATTCTATTGTTACATACTCATTTTCGGAAAAACTAACTCGATGGCAATAGTGACTACGCGCCATGCGCAGTAGACAAAAACTACCTCGTCCAAAATGTATCACCCTACTTCTGCGCCACTTAGTATTCCGAGTAAACGCTTTAAAAAAGCGTCTTGTTTTGTGTTTAAGGTTGTCACTGAGGTAGAGCTTGACATTCTTCGTCATTATTCGTCCATGCCCAGTTTACTTGTGTTCAGGTTTTGTTTCAAAAGGCATGGTAATTATCATCTGCGGCGTCAGTTACTCTTGAACTGCAACGGAATAGGCACAATGTCTCTGTTTCTCTTAAGAATTCAGAACATTCTTGAGCTGTTGGTTGCTTGTACTGCTGTTTACACAAATATGCAGATTTTGTGCGTTACTTGTTGTACCTGCAATTTGTAAGAGAAAAAAATGTAGGTTTCACGCAAAATACTGTGGTGATATACTAACGTGAATAAATGTGTTTCGAGTCTATTTAATGGTTTCCCGTTCCCATTTCCCTTAATTATTTAGAACCTACCTGCCCTGTGTGCAAAAGGCCACGTGATGGAGATGTGTTCTAGGTGTCTCGGGAATGTCTGAACTTTGTTTTCACTCCAGTGTGGTGCTTTGGATGATTATGTGCGGTTGTTTGTATCCTTCTGTAAACATTATCCTTTTTTTTTTTAATACTTATTTCCAACAAAAAGAACGTTTTAATAATAAAATTATTCCGTGGTATCACAGAATACAGTGTAATGAGTTTTAAGGGAGGTAAATATTGCTTTATGGTCTCCATTGTATAACGTGAGTACACTTGGCTTTTTGGCATTTGTAATTTTTGTCAAAAAGAAAATAATTAAGAGAATCAATTAACTTTAAAATTTCAATGCTCTTCATTGGTAAATAAAAATAACATGTAGATTTGAAATTGGTTGGGTAATACCTGTGAGGATAATAATAATTTTTACCTCACTGAAGTTAAATCTGTATATAGCGGAGATATTATTGTTTATATAGATGGAGTAACAATAAGGATTTTTTGTGTGGGATTGTCTAAATTGGTACAGTTATTCTCACAGCATCATGGTCAGAATAGTAAACACTCATTACTGAAGTACGGATATCAGCTTTATTTGCCTGCCTGATGTAAACATGGTCTAGTAAACTCCCTGAAATGATCGAGGTTTCTTTACAATCTGTATGTAATTCAAAGACTCCATTAACAAAGTAAGTGGCTCCATGTCTTCGCTATTAAAGAAGTTTACATTGAAATCTCCCATAACTATATCAATAACCTCAGCTCTAAGTAAATATTCAATACCACTGACAAATTCAAGAATATTTGATCTATTTTTACGATAAACTAAAAGAAAGGATAAATTTTCACGTGTTACATCACTGTCACAAGTCATCACAAACTTAACAGCATTCAAAGTAGGAAAGTACTCCTGGCACAAAATGTGATTACTATTATTATTTTGCATACATAATGCCAAAATCGGAAATTTATCTGAATTGTGATCATGCCTGTACAAGGTAAAAGGAACCAAATTTTCGATAATATCTGAGGCATTGTCACTAGGTGAAAGTTGTGTTTCAGTGAATGCTAGAACATCACTTTTGAGAATATTTGCATCACATTTAACATCAGAACTGTGTTTTCTAAGAGACCGTATGTTTAGAAAGGATAGTGTTAAAACTGAATTGGTATCCAGGATTCTTTGTTTATCTGAGCATGAAACTTTTTCTTTTTCTCCTGACTTTAAACTTCTTAGTCTGTCATATTCATTATGTACTCTAGAATCTACTTTCACATGTTTCCTGATGATTTGTCCAAGAATGTGTAGGCCTTGAAGTGAAGTTGAACGGCTCAATGCAACATACACTTGTCCATAGTTAAATGATCTTTGTTTGTTCAGATTAAAACTGACAACAACATTTTGAAGTGTCAAACCCTGGGCTTTATGAACCGTGCATGCCCAAGCTAGAGTAATAGGGAATTGAATTCTTTGCATTTCTGGAGAAGATGGTTTACCTGGTCGTATTTTTATCTTTGATAGTACTGGCCCAATAGGGACCACACCATTTTCTCTCGCAAATGCACTACTTCTTTGTATTAGGTTGCTTCCAGCTATGTTATCATCAAATTTTATATAAACTATGGTTGGTTTTTCTGTACCTTTATTGACAAGAATTTTCTCTACAGTTCCCATTTGGCCATTTATAGGTCTGTCTGCAATATTAATGTTGGTAGTAAGCATTACTCTTGCACCTTCCTTAATTTGGATTTGAAAATCAAGTCCTCCTGTTTCAGATCTTCCCCTTGACAATACTCCCTCAATATCCTGTTTTGTAACATTTGCTGGGTACTGGTCTGTGGCTCTAAGTACAAACAAAGGTGTAGAGAGCTTCCCCAGTTGTTTGTTGTTGTGCTCATTAACAGGGTTATTTTCTGCCCAAATGTGAGGTGCATCAGATGGATAATTGTCAGCTAATGGGGATATTGACCGAGAGTCAATACAGTCTATATCCTCCCCTGTTTGTGAACCTGTTCTAAATCTGTTTAAAAGTTCAGAGAACTGCTGATCATCTTTTTGTTTCATTATCTCGGTTAGTTCTATCATTGTGAACACCTGCCATGGATGGCACAAATTGTAAGAATCATTTTTGAAATTTTCAAAAATAGGTTTTCTGCGTATTGGTGGTAACTGATACAAATTTCCTACAGCTACTATACATGTACTTATGCGAGCAAACAGTTGACTGCTAAATGAGCCAAATACGTCCTTCAGTCTTTGGTGTATGTGAAGAAGTGTGATGTTTGAAACCACGGAAACTTCGTCCATTATAATGAGCTTTAGCTGAGATAACGACAGTCTCATTTGTGTTTTCTTTTGATCAGACATTGCAGGAAGGTTGTCACCTGTTTCTTTCGGAATAGCTAAGGCAGTATTTATTGTTGTCCCTCCAATGTTTATCGCAGAAACACCTGTTGGGGCCATTAATAGGACTGTTGGTTGGTCAGGATTAGTTCTTGTGTGTTTAAATGTCTTAACTGCTGTGTGATATATTGTTTTTATGACATGACTTTTGCCAGGGTTGAGTTCATCAGGTTTTAAGGACCTGATATTTTTCACCTTGTTTCTGCACCAGGATAGAACAATATTATAAGCAATACGCTGTATAGCGTTTAATGACCTCACAAACTCACGTAATAAATCATCCGAATCTTGAATGTAGCATGCAATTGTTGGAACTGTTGATGGAAAAGCACAGTCAGAATTAGAGGCATGATATGAAGGTGCTTGTTTATTAAATGATTCCTCATCACTTTCATCATTGCCTTGCATATATAATTGCAAGTCTTCACTGATTTTCATGATCATTCAAAGAATCAAAGGAATAGACAATATTGTTGCCTTCACTGTTTCTTAAAGCTTCCAGTGCTTCTGAGATAGCATCTGCATCAGGTTCAAATGTTGCTCTATTTTGTTCAACAACAGCTTGCACTTCAGCTTCATAGAATTTTGATGCATATGTTTCATCACTGCCAATAAGATTATCTTCTTTTCTCCATGGATAATACAGCATGAGTAGGTGATGAAAATACTTCTCAGGCTCTTTTGTTTTGTTTGGTGTATGGTATCGTATTACAGCCTTAGTTGTCCTGCATTTCATGACTTCATTAGTGTTAAGTAATTTAATTTTAGGAGGTAACAGTGTGAAGTAGGAGCAAACGTAAGTTACACATTTGTAATGATTAAAGACAGGGTGCAAGTCAACATTAGCTCTGAACCCTTTTAATCCTGCAATAAAATAATTATTCATGAAACAGCTATCAAGTGGTCTTTTAAGGTGCAGATCAAAGTCTAAATCAGCAGACACAGATAACGCCCAGTAATATTGTTCTTCGGTATTAAATACCTAATGAACTTAGAACTTCTTCTTCTCTTTTAGTAGGATCGTATTGTTCCTTATTTGGATTTAACTCTCTGTCTATTTCTTCTTTGACTAATATAAGAACTTCATTTCGTTCGCTTAACAAGTTTGTTTTTAACTCTTCATCCAATTCGTGAGATAGCGGTTCTGCTACAACTGTTCTGTTTGTGAAAAATTGACCAAAGTTAAATCTGCGTGGAACATTTTTATATTTTCTACAAGTCTTTGAGTGATTGTGCTTTTCATAGGTTCCAGCCAAATCATACAATTCAGAGTCTGCATGATTATATGGTAGGTATGCCTGAACATGAGCATCAATAAAATCTATATAGTCTTGTTTAGTTTCACATGTTAACCTTGGACAATCACTGGTCCATATTAATGCATGCAGATGAGGTGACCCTCTCATCTGAAATTCAATGCGTAAAGCATAATGAACTATTTTACTAGTAGGATGTGCGCTAGTAAGCAGTACTTCGGTAAAAAATGTTTCAACCCTATACTGAAAATGCTTTGCCGCAACAACAGGGTTTACGTTAAGCATAGAGCACCTTTCATTGTAAGACAATGCTTTGATTTGTTCTTCAGTTAAATTAAGACCTTGCGTTCTGGCAATCATTTGAAACAACTCAGGCCATCTCAGGTCAGCACAAGACAATGTCATAAACCAGGTTGGAATGCCAAAGTTGTTTCTTTCACCATGGCTACAACTTCATACATAAACTTTTGCCAATATGGTGGTGTGCCTGGGATTTGTCTTAAAACTAAATAAGCCTGGTCTTGGCATATAAGATTTTGTAAACTTTGTACATTGGATCTTAAATGTGATGCAGTAAGAGACTGTCCATGAACTTTCCTGAGAGCTATATTAATACTATCTGATACTTTTTTCTGTTCTATTATAAACTGTGCAAAGAATAAATACTCGGGATTCATTGCAAACCTGCCACTATAATGTAAAAGGCGGGCATTGAAGTATTTTGTAGGTGATAATTTAACTGCTAAAAATGCTAAAAATGCTAGTTCTTTGCAATGTTTGTCAGTCATGAATGAAACTGGATGTTTGTTTTCACCTGGAGCAATATTGAAAATTTCATTTCCAGTGGACTTTGAATTGCCATTTTGCTCAACATTCACAGGATAGTTTGGTAGAACTAACAGCAAGCATGTTTCAATAGTGGGTGCCCTAAACTCATTCAAAGGATCATCTTTTTCTTCTTCATTTTGATCTGTTGCTTCCTGTTTACAAGAGGCATTGATACATTTTGCCATCATTTTCTGAAGTAGTGTGCAGCTGTAGTTCAGTGAGATTTGCCTCAAAGTTTTCAACATTAACAGTTATGCTGCTATACAAAGGGTTATTCAACCTAAGCCAGTTTAGGGCATTGAGCACAAAGTCAGGCCGCACAGCTTGAAAATAAACATGACCTCTAAAATCGAGCTTCCTTTTTAGCTTTAGCATTATTATTCCTGACCTTTCAGGTGGTCTAGGCAAATTATCACATTCTACAGGCACATTACAAATAGCGCCTTTAATTTTTCTTTGTTGACCTTTGGGCATAACTACTATTTTTTTCAAAAACAATGCGTTGAGCTATAAGAATCTGCTCAAGCGTTTCTAGACATTTTAGTTCTGAGGGGATTTCATCAACCACTAATTTGTTTTTAACTGCTTGGCATGGCATTTGTCCCTTACACAACTTTGCATTACATGTTTTACAGATATATTCTTTGTTATCAAATGACTTTTTTCCTGTAAAAAGATCACCAATGGCATATTTACTTTGCTTTCATTCTGTGACTGTTTTTCTATAAAGAATTCTATTACACACAGAACATATGTAATAAGGGCCTTCCCTGATTTTTATTTGAAAACAAGTGAGACAGGAATCTAAGTTATTGTGCCCAGTAGCTTTTCCTAGCCTTGCATTACTTGCCACTTTCCTCTTTCTTACAAGCACTTCTTCTTTTTCCTTTCTTTCCATATTTTGATAAGCTAGTCTTGTTTTACCTAAGAGTTGCTGTTTTTGATCTGCATCCATGGCTTTATATTTTTCTACACGAGTATTAAGAAGATTCTGTTTCTTGTTTGCATCCATAGATTTGTATTTTTTTCCACGAGCACTCAGAATATTTTGCTTGTCTTTCTTGTAACGTTTATGATACCTACCCAAGCAGATTTTTTTGTTTGCCGGTTCAAGTTGTGCATACGCATTCCTCCGTTTAACGGCAATTTCTGTTTTCTGCTTAGAAGATTTGTGGCATTTTAGAATCTTCTGTTTTTCATTTTTCTCTAACTGTCATGCACACAATACACACTGAATCATGTAATACTCTGTTTCATTACCATTGAGTTTGAGTTAGGGCTCTCTTATTATTATCATTATTATTATTATCATTTTTTTTCATTATTATTATTATTATTATTATTATTATTATTATTATTATTATTATTATTATTATTATTATTATTATTATTATTAGTAGTAGTAGTAGTAGTAGTAGTAGTAGTAGTAGTAGTAGTAGTAGTAGTAGTAGTAGTAGTAGTATTATTATTGACACCAATTGAAGACTTCAAATATGGCAAAAAACCAACCATTGAAATGGTCATGCAAAAGACCCTGAAATGAACTGTAACTCCTGACTGAAATACACATGTCATCAATGTACACCCAAGAAGTGTCAGACTTTAAAGCCACTGTGAAATGATGACTTATGCATCGAACCAACGTAATATTCACCTAATACATCCATGGTCAGAGGGAAAAATATTTTATCAATACAATTTGATGACAGTTCTGCGATTAAAAATGTTGGAAGCGTAACTACATGTCGCAGCAATGAAATATCTCCAAAATTCTCTTCACACAATTCACAATAAAGTGTTCTGCTATTTGGTAATACAGCCTCAGAAACATAATTTTCAAATTGGTTGTGATGCAAGCTCAGGGGAGCTTGTATAAGAAAGAGAGATTCTAATTCCTGTGTCATCACACCAACTGTATTCAATGTAAATATGTCACTAAATACGGCATCTGCAGTCATTGATGCAAAGGAGCTGCAATGTTCTCTTAAATACGCCCAAACACGTTCTCGAACTACTGTCATACCTATTTGAACGTCATACTTTTCTAACTGTACACATGCGCCTCAAATAAGATTTCAAAAAACTCATTACACTTCACACGTTTCCACGAATCTTTAAAAATTGCAAAGCAAAGTTCTAGAAACGAGTCCACCGCACATGAGAACTTGCCTGGATGGGTTAGACAATAATTCATGAAATGTACTCGTTCATTTGTTATTTGTTGTGACTGCTCACTAATAGTAGTCGTCTTGCATTTTGTTACTTTATCATCGTTTATATTGCCATAAATAATATGTGCTTCTTTGTTTGAGATAATGTAAGGATCAAAGCTTCCACGTGAAGCGTGAGGAATTCTTCTTGACAAATACCTTCCCCTGTATTTGTAAATATAAATGGCGCAATGTTGAAAACAATATGAGCATAGATTTGGAACTTTACCAGCACTATTTAAATTCTGGTTAAGTAATGTGAGCAAAAATATCACATTCAATAGAGACAACATAGTGCTTGTCGATAAAAGGGAAGCGTACAACAGCTGTATGTGAAATGAACTGTACACTCACAACCTTTTGTGGCTTGCAGCTTCAACGGGACACCGACAAACACAAGTACTTTGACTCGATTTGATTTTTAATAAGCTGATTCAACGAGTATAGAATGTGAAATTTATTTGATCAGTTAACAAGTAAGCACACTGGTTATATCTGATTGTTTCGTGGTTTCTATTGCAATTTTTGAGCAGATTGTACGGCAGTTTTTTGTACGCGCGAGCCTCAAGTCTGGATCGAAACAGGAGCTCAAAAATATGTTCTAGAGAGACTATCTTGGCCGTTATGTTTGATGTGTGTGTTGTATGTTGAAGAGCTCCAAAGGAAAAGAACACTGAAAAAGTAATGATTACTTACCAACGCGAATCTCGTAGACAGACTAATCCGCGACTTGTAGTTACAGTAGTTACAGGTATATCTCGAATGATTGCAATTATGAATTGCCATTACCACTGAAAAGTTTAAAAATAGATCGTTTTCACTGTAACGCAACAAAAAATTAAATTCGAAACTGTTCGATGAAAAAGAGCAAGAACTTGAAATATTATAGGAAACAAATTTATAAACCACCTCTGCAATTCCGGTACACAGTTTCTGAGTTATTTGTCGAAGCGTTTCACGCAACTAAGAGAGTTGAGCCGCGTTGACCGCATTGATTGTAGCCGATAATAGACGAAAACATCTGCAGTTCACTTTGCGACTACAGCGCTTACTTTTCGCTCATGATATAAAGGTACATTTGTATGAATGCATCTCCTAATGTACCTGAAATCATCAAACTGCTGAGATTCATAGCGATAGGCATTTTTTTTTTCAACCAAATACAGGCGTAGCTTCAACGTGTCACGCAACGTGACAATTGGGAAATTCAACCGATGTATTTCAAAACAAGTCACGGAACGGGAAACTTTAAGAAGATTATTTCTTGTTCATCTTCAACCTCCTGTAGATATAAATTCAGTAGCCATAGCGAACATTATTTTAGAATTTGATGACAACTTAGTGATTGTCCGTAAACGGGAAGCGTACTACGTATGATGAACTGTAAGCCTTGCTTGTAGCCCTCGTAGATTTTATCAGCTTCGACTGGACACTAAAAGTAATGGCTGCACTTGAACTCGATTTTTCACCGCTAGGGTTGAACGTCTCGGCTTCTCGATCCATGTTGCAAATTTTACTGAGAAGTTCCGAAATTGGGATTTGATGTTAACTTATATATTAGACAACACAATATTTCTTATCATTGCACATTTGTACATGGGATTCATCGAAATTTATACTTTCGACTCTTTCTAAAAATGAATGCCTTGACGAATGCAAAAAGTGCAAAAAGTTATAAATTCAACGCAAAAACGGGTTTTGTAACATCAACCTCCTTGATTGTGCAATAGCATCTCATGCTCGGTTCGAGTTCAAACAGGGGGTCAGGTCTGTCAAAACTCTTTTCATGTCGCTTTCCGCGGGATAAGGAATTTTAAAAAAAGGCAATTTACGACTACGAAGAAGACAAAAAAAAAACAGTAACACTAAACTCTCATTGTACCTGAAGAAGGCTGGTTTGGCCAGCCGACATATAGTACACCTCTAAAATGAAATCTCCCTTGTATCGGCTCTTGCTTAAAATATTTAGTTTCGCATTTTACGACTACGAAGAATAAAAACAAAACAAGAACCAAAAAGTCAACAGCAGAATATCTTACGTGAAGTCTCCCATCCAAGTAGCCACCCCAGCCAACGGCGCTTAACTTTAGTGTGAAGCGCAAGCACGTGGCTAATTGCTATATCTGACTACGAGGAAGAATAATTTATACCGTTGGGCTGCCTGTTACACAGGCATCCCACGGAAAAACCTCTTCGAAGCCTTGAAACTGTCGCCATATTTGTTTTTCTCATCCAGCAATGTTTCACGGGAAATAAGCTTGATACAGATCCCCTCATCCTAAAGTAGAGCCTTGAATAAATTTATTTTCTCGCGCGAAAATTTTAAAAAACATAACCAGAGTCCTTTTGGCAGGCTATAAGTCGCTTTGCCTCAAAAAATACCAAGAGATTTGTGCAAAGTTATTTTTCTTTTGCTTTTTTCTTCATAAAGAAGATCTACAGAACTTAAATCGTTCAGTATTTTGTATGGAACTTGTCTCTCCCTTGATCTCTTCGAAGTCCTGGCCAATCTCGTACCCAGAGTCCTCGGGCTTTTTGGCCAGCGGGTGAGCGCCCGGAGAGACTCTGGGATAATCGACTCTATTTTCCCAGAAAACGTGGGTTCCGGTCTTATGAGGTATGGTTGAGTTTAAACGGAAGCAGAAAAGAGAAAACCGTTAACATTAGAAATGGCGGGTTGAAAGTGTTCGAGAAACAAGAATTTTAGCCTTGCACACAAAGAAACTGGAGAAATGATCATTGGCTTGCTGTAAGAGCAAGTGAAGATGAAACCTCTGACACTTTCGGTGAGTGTATTTTTGGTGTTTCAGCGTACATTCCATCGTTCAGAATGCAATGAGAATGCCATCGTGCAAGCAAAACGATCGACAATTTTTTTTGTGGAAACGACACAAATGTCCTCTTCTTCTACAATTTGATGTTTCCGTAATTCTGAATGGCTTCGACAAGACCTTATTCCACGGATTTCGCCTCAAAGAGACTGATGTAATGTTTCCCACGGTACTTTTGCAACAGCAACAGTAATCACTTTTTAGCAGCGTGAGAAAATTCCCGTGCGGTATAAGACATAGTTCAAACCTCGTCGTTTTATTATTTTTGTGATTTATATATTTCTGAGGTAGAAAAAATCAAACAGCACTGAAACTAGTTTTAGATTTTGATTGTCCCTCCAAATTCTGGGGCTTCCGAATTACTTACCGACTTCCTGTCGGACTGCCATTGCTACGCAATCGGCCAATCAAAAATATAGTTCAAATCGATTATCCCAGAGTCTCTCCGGGCGCTCACCCGCTGGCCAAGAAGCCCGAGGACTCTGGGTACGAGATTGAGTCCTGGCCGGCATTTTGTTTTTATCCTACTGCGATATAAGATACTCCGCTGACCAATGAATGCGAAAGCAAAATGTCCTCGATTTCTGGCGATGCAAAAAAAGGTAATGAGTGAAATAAGACAACTGATTGTTTTATTACAATAATGACATAAATACAGAGGTGAAAGGTTTTTTTTCCACATTGAAACGGGATGCTTAAAGTTAAGGAATTGATTCTGTGAAAATGGAGTCTATTAGAATTTGTAACAGGTAATATTAAATTGAAATATACATTCCTTTATGCAAAATGAGTATTGAAGTTTTGGCCATAAAAAAAAAAACTTCCGAGTAATTCATTGAGATTGGAAACTATTTTGTAAGTATGGAGGATTGTGATATTATAACTAAAGGATTCAATTGTCAAATAAATAAATCATTAATAGAATTTATGGTGGTACGCTTGATCAGGGTCTCATACCTTTTTTTGTAAAACATGAAAGAGACTACTCTCTTAACATATTTCAAAAGACAACTTGAATAACATACCATTGCTTTGACTGGCTTCAGAACTGCATGAACTAAGGGCGATTGCTTTGAATTGTTTGCCTCTGAGGGCCATTGTCTTAAACAAATTGCCTCAACGGGCGAATGATTTTGTTCAAGATCAGTGTCCTCCATGGGCAATTGAACAGTCCAGCGGACTTGACTTGGCATATAAACCAGGGACAGCGTCTCTATATCTGGAACACTTTGATTTTAAAGTGCATTCAAGAACATCTTGTCTCCTTCAATAAAAATTTGGTCGACTGTAGCAGTATCCCAGTGCCGCATTGTCTTCCCCTGGAAATATCACTAAATCGTTCGTGACCTTGATGAATACTTCCAGCGATTGATAAAATTGCGTTTGACATGATAACCAAGATTAAAAAAGAAACAGACTTACCAGGATAGGTCGACTTCAACTCAACAGAAACGAACGAGTCCGAAGAGCAGCAACATGACACCAACATGTAGACAATCATGTGAGCTGAGCACGCACATATCCGCAACTACTGCCACTGATCCGACAGACTTCATATACTTAAAATCATCCGTAAAGAAAAGAATTTGGCTAAAAATCGAGTTTTTTGTGGCATTCAAAAAGTGCCCAGGCCCAACACGGTCTGTTGAGATTAATGTTGCTCCTCGCTAAGGCTCGCAGCAATAATTATGTACTTGGTAGGCAAACGATGGGATGAAGAAATTCTGACTCATTCATCTTTTCACAGTGGCAATTCGACCTTGATTTGATCACAGTTAGACAACCATGAAGATTCAAGACTGCATATGACGGCGAAGGCGCGGTCACGGTGTGCAATTTTTTGATCTACTTGTCTCGCAACGCCCTTTCTACAAACGTTCTCACGTTACGGAACAAGTCGTTTTACGGATGTTACACTGAGCAACGTTTCATGCAACTTGTCTCGTTTCCATGATCACATGAGGTTAAAGGAATATTTTCATTGGCTGCTGCCCCAAACCGTTGCGACACAAGTTGCAGGACAGATGTTACACTGTGCAATGCTTAAAAAATTCGTTGCAAGCGTTGCGGAAAGTAGAAATTAATTCTATTCTTTCCGCAACGGTTTCCGTAACTGGCCTCGCAACGTTTTCGGCCGTTACACTGAGTTATGTTACATTGACCAGTGATTCGTGCAACTAGTCTCGAAATGGCAGAATGGCGTTGCGAGACAAGTTGCTTATTATTATTATTATTATTATTATTATTATTATTATTATTATTATTATTATGGAAGTCTTTATTGAAAACAATTGGTCCGTAGCAAAGTACAGTTGCGAGCCAATCGACCGGCCTAGGCAACTATACTGCATATGTACAAAAAACTAATTAAAATAAATAAATAAATGATATAATAAAATAATAAATGAAGGCTATTCCTAGTCATGTACATAATGAAGCTAACTAACGACTATTATTAAAAACTGTATCATTGGATAATGCAATTCGAGAGTTTTGATTGGCTAAGCCATCATGGGTTATGAGACATTATACCATGATCTACAAACACGGCAAGCATATGCGTGATTTTGTGGGCCTTTTTATTTTTATTATAGTCTAGTTTTCTATATTTTGGGGGCGTTTTTAATAAAACAATTATTCCACTAGCGCTTGTTGGACATGAGATGATTATAGCCAACTCGGCGCTACGCGCCTCGTTGGCTATCTATCATCTCATATCCAACGCGCACTCATGGAATAATTGTTAATTATTGCCACATGAACCGTTTCACAATTTCGCAATTCTGAGAAATTCTCCATTTCTGTGTCTTCTCTATCGGTACGCTTACGGCTTTCTTATCTTGCAAAATATCAACTAACTCTTTTGCCACGTTAATGGAGTGTGCACCTACTAGAAAGTCAAATAGTACTTGCACGCTGCTAACTGTGTGTCCAGAATACAAACTCTTCACTCCTAATCTGAAATCCTCATTCTTGTCTCTTTTAAACATTGCCCTTGCTGGTATTGTTCCAGGCACGCACACAGTTCCTTCTATTATGTACCATTCCTTGTTCTTTTTGTCCAGCACACTCATATCAGGTTTGTTGCTTTATCATTCTCCAAACATGGAACTGGATAGCTTTGCCTGTACCAAGGTATAGAGTTTATACTTTTTTCCAGTATTCTATGCTGGGTATAGTGGTCGTAGCAGTCGATCGTGTCTGTCCTTGTAGAGTCCTTGTGCCATTTTTGAGCAACCACATAGGATGTAGGATACCGTTTCTTGATCATTGGAGCATACTCGGCAGTTGATTTTCATCAACACTCTCTTGTAACTTTTCTTTTCTATACGTCTTAGTGTTAATTAATTGTTGTCTAATGGACGTGTCCACTGACAGGACAATATCTGGGATGTTCCTCCATTCCTTGAATTTGTGATATGACGCAGGCGCTATTTCTGGATCCTTCCAATGCTAAGTTACATATTGTCCAACCCAGGACTGTTCCATGACTGCAGTTCTTCTCTTCTGCTTAGTACTTCCACTAGGATTGCTTTGATGTTTTTGGGTCCTTTACCATGAACCGTTACTACCTGATTGGCCTGTCCGATAAGTGCAGCTCCATCATTAAATTGGCAGTCAAGTTGTATCTCTTCGATATATCTCTTAGAATCTTTAAATACTGATTTAAGACTCCCATTTTCCTTTCTCTTCTGAAAAGACTTGACTAACGTAATGTGTTCATTGATAAAACCAAATTTCCCGTTTACTCTTCCTATTATTATTATAATTATTATTATGTCCATTTCTTATAGACTCAGGTAGGATATTCGGCCTGGTTTATAGTCCTCGGGAGCAGGTTACAACAAGTGAGTCTCTCTTTCCTTCCTTCTTACAGGGACAGTACTTTCGCTAGTATCTTTCCTGTCCCCGGCAATGCTGTTTTCTGGATCCCTTCCAACCTCACATTCACGCCGATTGGCTTCACTTACTCCTTAATGTTGGCTGCTGCGGCTCCAAGGGCCCCAACAACAACAGGCCCTACAATGACTTTTTGCATGTGCCAGATTTTTCCAATTTCATCTTTCAATAGTTGGTATTTCGCTGATTTCTCAAGTTCCTTATCTTTCACCCTGTCATCACCTAGGATGGCAACATCAATTACGACAACCTCTCACTCCTTATCAATAAGACTTATCTGGTCTTCTTGCCTAGATTTTCCGATCACAAGTTCTGCCAAGTTCTATCCGAATATATTATTATTATTATTATTATTATTATTATTATTATTATTATTATTATTATTATTGTGGTTCTCATTGACCGCAAACTTTCGACCGCAGACCCCAGCAGTTAAAATCTTTGCTGTTGTCATTTAATTTGACTTTCATTGACTGTAATGAAGGCACAAACAAGTATTTTGGCCTGTCTCCAAACTTAAAGCTATTTTACATAAATATTCGTGGTTTAGTTCCGTTTGTATTTTTTAACAGATCCTCATTTGGTTATTTGCTTCTACATGGATTTTGACTTTTCAAAGTGCAAAGGCCGATGGTAAGTCTTGCGACTTTCACCTGCTATTAAAATAATTCTCTTCCTTTTTCGAATAGGACCGTCTATATATTCTGATTTAGTGCGAGGTAAGTTCAACAGCCACGCCTCAGGTCTCAGGCCGACATTATAACCCAGCAACATTTCAATTATACTTTCAACGAATGTGGCCATGCAAAGACTGCTTCTGACCACAACTTTTTATTTCAATTTGAAAACCAGAATGTCAACAACCTCTTGGCATGGAATTTGGTGCAATCAAAGATGCGCAAATAACAGCGTCTTCCGAGTACGATCGAAATCACGCCGCCATCCAGGGAAGACTGAACTTCCAAAAGTCATTAATAAAACGAGGTGCCTGGTCCGCAAGGAATAACGATAAGAATCAATGGTTGCAGATTGATCTGCGAGCACCGTACACTAAAGTGACGGCTGTAGCTTCACAAGGAAGGAATCAGGTCAACCAATGGGTTACAAAGTACAAACTGCAATACAGTAACGATGGAGTTACCTTCCGATACTACAGGGAAGAAGGACACACCGTTGACAAGGTAAGATGTGATGATAAGCAATTCGTCATAACCTGCTCTGAAGGAATGAATATACTTGCGGGTTTTTTATATAAATACCTAGTTGGTCTAAGAGAGAGGCGGACAAACCCGACACTGGAAACAACCTATCCTTGCCCTTTCTTTAAATCTCAGATCTAGATCTTCCAAAGTAGTAACGTTCCAATCATTCTCGCGGTATCGTTTTACATTCAAACATTCCTACCAAAGTCACTTCTTTCTTCATTTTTTAAATCTCTTACTCAAACTTTCAATTATTATTGATTGGATATCATGTGTACATTATCAACATGCGCTGGGCTTTTTTTATAGTGTCTCTCATTGGTTGTGCTATAGATCATGAATTCTTTAGCCAGTCAACAAAAATTATCCGTCTTTGCCTCACCATTTGTCTTCCTTTTTTTTTGTGTTTAGGAATTCGCTGCAAATAGCGATCAAAACTCAATAATCTATCACAAATTAAACCCACCAATCGCGCCGCGTTACATCCGAATCCGACCGGTCACTTGGTACGGCCACATATCAATGAGAGTAGAAGTCTACGGCTGCAAACAAGGTAATCATGATTTTTTTTTTCCATCCACTCTACAATAAACTAAATTATTAAATGAACTAATCTAAAGTTAAGTGGAATTGTCCCTGAATAGAGTTTAAGAGTCCCTTTAGGATACACGGCATTAATCTAGAAAGCTGAACATTCTGGTGTAAGGAAGGGCGATGGTCAAGCTTTATATGCGAAGATTGGCTATGAAAGATATACTTTCCCACCCCTCCATATGGTGTCGTAGGTTAAAATATGGTTTTTGTCCCTTTCATTTCCACCATTACCCTGATTCTGATTTGAGCTTTTCTTTTTGAATTCCCTTAGTCCCTGCCAAGTTAATAGAAAAACTTGTAAAGTAAAAACATAATTTGGTTAAATAAAATAGATTATGGACAAGGTTCTCATTTTGTGAGTTGATGTAAAGGCACAAGTTAATTCCATATAATGAGCTGGAAATGTTCGCTTTCCATTTTTGATTTGACATCTATATATTGTTACATATTATAAACTACTCACTTTATTACTAAGTTTCTAATCACTTGAAGTGGCTCTGTTACTTTTGACGAATGTGGACATGTAAAAACCGCTTGTGACCAGAACTTTTTATTTTAATTTGAAAACCAGAATGTCAACAACCTCTTGGCATGGAATTTGGTGCAATCAAAGATGCGCAAATAACAGCGTCTTCCGAGTACGATCTAAATCACGCCGCCATCCAGGGAAGACTGAACTTCCAAAAGTCATTAATAAAACGAGGTGCCTGGTCCGCAAGGAATAACGATAAGAATCAATGGTTGCAGATTGATCTGCGAGCACCGTACACTAAAGTGACGGCTGTAGCTTCACAAGGAAGGAATCAGGTCAACCAATGGGTTACAAAGTACAAACTGCAATACAGTAACGATGGAGTTACCTTCCGATACTACAGGGAAGAAGGACACACCGTTGACAAGGTAAGATGTGATGATAAGCAATTCGTCATAACCTGCTCTGAAGGAATGAATATACTTGCGGGTTTTTTATATAAATAACTAGTTGGTCTAAGAGAGAGGCGGACAAACCCGACACTGGAAACAACCTATCCTTGCCCTTTCTTTCAATCTCAGATCTAGGTCTTCCAAAGTAGTAACGTTCCAATCATTCTCGCGGTACCGTTTTCCATTCAAACATTCCTAACAAGGTCACTTTTTCCTTCATTTTTTAAATCTCTTACTCAAACTTTCAATTATTATTGATTGGATATCATGTGTACATTATCAACATGCGCTGGACTTATTTCATATGGTCTCTCATTGGTTGTGCTATGGATCATAAATTCTTTAGCCAGTCAACAAAAATTGTCGGTCTTTGCCTCACCATTTGTCTTCCTTTTTTTTTCTGTTTAGGAATTCGCTGCAAATAGCGATCAAAACTCAATAATCTATCACAAATTAAACCCACCAATCGCGACGCGTTACATCCGATTCCGACCGGTCACTTGGTACGGCCACATATCAATGAGAGTAGAAGTCTATGGCTGCAAACAAGGTAATCATGATTTTTTTTTCCATCCACTCTACAATAAAGTAAATTATTAAATGAATTAATCTAAAGTTAAGTGGAATTGTCCCTGAATAGAGTTTAAGAGTCCCTTTAGGATACACGGCATTAATCTAGAAAGCTAAACATTCTGGTGTAAGGAAGGGCGATGGTCAAGCTTTATATGCAAAGATTGGCTATAAAAGATATACTTTCCCACCCCTCCATATGGTGTCGTAGGTTAAAATATGGTTTTTGTCCATTTCATTTCCACCATTACCCTGCTTCTGATTTGAGCTTATCTTTTTGAATTCCCTTAGTCCCTGCCAAGTTAATACAAACACTTGTAAAGTAAAAACCTAATTTGGTTAAATAAAATAGATTATGGACAAGGTTTTTACTTTGTGAATTGCTGTAAAGGCACAAGTTAATTCCATATAATGAGCCGGAAATGTTCGCTTTTCATTTTTGATTTGACATCTATATATTGTTACATATTATAAACTGCTCACTTTATTACTAAGTTTCTAATCACTTGAAGTGGCTCTCTTACTTTCAACGGATGTGGACATGTAAAAACCGCTTCTGACCAGAACTTTTTAATTTAATTTGAAAACCAGAATGTCAACAACCTCTTGGCATGGAATTTGGCGCAATCAAAGATGCGCAAATAACAGCGTCTTCCGAGTACGATCTAAATCACGCCGCCATCCAGGGAAGACTGAACTTCCAAAAGTCATTAATAAAACGAGGTGCCTGGTCCGCAAGGAATAACGATAAGATTCAATGGTTGCAGATTGATCTGCGAGCACCGTACACTAAAGTGACGGCTGTAGCTTCACAAGGAAGAAATCGGGTCAACCAATGGGTTACAAAGTACAAACTGCAATACAGTAACGATGGAGTTACCTTTCGATACTACAGGGAAGAAGGACACACCGTTGACAAGGTAAGATGTGATGATAAGCAATTCGTCATAACCTGCTCTGAAGGAATGAACATACTTGCGGGATTTTTATATAAATCATTACCTAGTTGGTCTAAGAGAGAGGCGGACAAACCCGAAACTGGAAACAACCTATCCTTGCCCTTTGTATCAATCTCAGATCTAGGTCTTCCAAAGTAGTAACGTTCCAAGCGTTCTCGCGGTACCGTTTTCCATTCAAACATTTCTACCAAGGTCACTTTTTCCTTCATTTTTTAAAGCTCTTACTCAAAATTTCAATTATTATTGATTGGATATCATGAGTACATTATCAACATGCGCTGGGCTTTTTTCATAGTGTCTCTCATTGGTTGTGCTATGGATCATAAATTCTTTAGCCAGTCAACAAAAAATGTCGGTCTTTGTCTCAGCATTTGTCTTCCTTTTTTTTTCTGTTTAGGAATTCGCTGCAAATAGCGATCAAAACTCAATAATCTATCACAAATTAAACCCACCAATCGCGACGCGTTACATCCGATTCCGACCGGTCACTTGGTACGGCCACATATCAATGAGAGTAGAAGTCTATGGCTGCAAACAAGGTAATCATGATTTTTTTTTCCATCCACTCTACAATAAACTAAATTATTAAATGAATTAATCTTAAGTTATATGCAATAAAAAATTGTCAAGTACTTGTGAAGAATTTAAATTTCGTGGCTGGTATGGCGCGGCGTTTCGTCTCGGCCAAGAGACTCATCAGATACTTTTCGAATTCCAGCAAATTCGTTGAGCAACGCGCTCAAAGTCCCATTCGCGAAGTCAAGATGTTAGCAGTCTGGCCTTCTATCGCAGAAGGATTCCCAACCGCAAAGTTCACGAGTTATATGCAACAAAAAATTGTCAAGTACTTGTAAAGAATTTAAATTTCGTGGGTGGTATGACGCCGCGTTTCGTCTCGGCCAAGATACTCATCAGATAAAGTTAAGTGGAATTGTCCCTGAATAGAGTTTAAGAGTCCCCTTACGATACACGGCATTAATCTAGAAAGCTGAACAATCTGGTGTAAGGAAGGGCGATGGTCAAGGTTTATTTGCCAAGATTGGCTATGAAAGATATGGTCTCCCACCCCTCGGTATGGCGTCGTAGGTTAAAATATGTTTTTTATCCCTTTCATTTCCCCAATTACCCTGCTTCTGATTTGAGCTTATCTTTTTGAATTCTCTTAGTCCCTGCCAAGTTAATACAAAAACTTGTAAAGTAAAAACCTAATTTGGTTAAATAAAATAGATTATGGACAAAGTATTTACTCTGTGAATTGCTGTAAAGGCACAAGTTAATTCCATTTAATGAGCCGGAAATGTTCGCTTTTCATTTTTGATTTGACATCTATATATTGTTACATATTATAGACTGCTCAGTTTGTTACTAAGTTTCTAATCACTTGAAGTGGCTCTGTTACTTTCAACGAATGTGGACATGTAAAAACTGCTTCTGACCAGAACCTTTTTATTTTAATTTGAAAACCAGAATGTCAACAACCTCTTGGCATGGAATTTGGTGCAATCAAAGATGCGCAAATAACAGCGTCTTCCGAGTACGATCTAAATCACGCCGCCATCCAGGGAAGACTGAACTTCCAAAAGTCATTAATAAAACGAGGTGCCTGGTCCGCAAGGAATAACGATAAGATTCAATGGTTGCAGATTGATCTGCGAGCACCGTACATTAAAGTGACGGCTGTAGCTTCACAAGGAAGGAATCAGGTCAACCAATGGGTTACAAAGTACAAACTGCAATACAGTAGCGATGGAGTTACCTTCCGATACTACAGGGAAGAAGGACACACCGTTGACAAGGTAAGATGTGATGATAAGCAATTCGTCATAACCTGCTCTGAAGGAATGAATATACTTGCGGGTTTTTTATATAAATACCTAGTTGGTCTAAGAGAGAGGCGGACAAACCCGACACTGGAAGCAACCTATCTTTGCCCTTTGTTTCAATCTCAGATCTAGGTCTTCCAAAGTAATAAGGTTCCAAGCGTTCTCGCGGTACCGTTTTCCATTCAAACATTCCTACCAAGGTCACTTTTTCCTTCATTTTTTAAAGCTCTTACTCAAACTTTCAATTATTATTGATTGGATATCATGTGAACATTATCAACATGCGCTGGGCTTTTTTCATAGTGTCTCTCATTGTTGTGCTATAGATCATGAATTCTTTAGCCAGTCAACAAAAATTGACGGTCTTTGCCTCAGCATTTGTCTTCCATTTTTTTTCTGTTTAGGAATTAGCTGCAAATAGCGATCAAAATTCAATAATCTATCACAAATTAAACCCACCAATCGCGACGCGTTACATCCGATTCCGACCGGTCACTTGGTACGGCCACATATCAATGAGAGTAGAAGTCTATGGCTGCAAACAAGGTAATCATGATTTTTTTTTTCCATTCACTCTACAATAAACTAAATTATTAAATGAATTAATCTAAAGTTATATGCAATAAAAAATTGTCAAGTACTTGTGAAGAATTTAAATTTCGTGGCTGGTATGGCGCGGCGTTTCGTCTCGGTCAAGAGACTCATCAGATACTTTTCGAATTCCAGCAAATTCGTTGATCAACGCGCTCAAAGTCCCATTCGCGAAGTCAAGATGTTAGCAGTCTGGCCTTCTATCGCAGAAGGATTCCCAACCGCAAAGTTCACGAGTTATATGCAATAAAAAATTGTCAAGTACTTGTGAAGAATTTAAATTCGTGGCTGGTATGACGCGGCGTTTCGTCTCGGCCAAGAGACTCATCAGATAAAGTTAAGTGGAATTGTCCCTGAATAGAGTTTAAGAGTCCCTTTAGGATACACGGCATTAATCGAGAAAGCTAAACATTCTGGTGTAAGGGAGGGCGATGGTCAAGGTTTATTTGCCAAGATTGGCTATGAAAGATATGCTCTCCCACCCCTGGGTATGGCGTTGTAGGTTAAAATATGTTTTTTATCCCTTTCATTTCCCCAATTACCCTGCTTCTGATTTGAGCTTATCTTTTTGAATTCCCTTAGTCCCTGCCAAGTTAATAGAAAAACTTGTAAAGTAAAAACCTGATTTGGTTAAATAAAATAGATTATGGACAAACTTTTTACTTTGTGAATTGCTGTAAAGGCACAAGTTAATTCCATTTAATGAGCTGGAAATGTTCGCTTTCCATTTTTGATTTGACATCTATATATTGTTACATATTATAAACTGCTCACTTTATTACTAAGTTTCTAATCACTTGAAGTGGCTCTGTTACTTTCAACGAATGTGGACATGTAAAAACCGCTTCTAACCAGAACTTGTTATTTTAATTTGAAAACCAGAATGTCAACAACCTCTTGGCATGGAATTTGGCGCAATCAAAAATGCGCAAATAACAGCGTCTTCCGAGTACGATCTAAATCACGCCGCCATCCAGGGAAGACTGAACTTCCAAAAGTCATTAATAAAACGAGGTGCCTGGTCCGCAAGGAATAACGATAAGAATCAATGGTTGCAGATTGATCTGCGAGCACCGTACACTAAAGTGACGGCTGTAGCTTCACAAGGAAGGAATCAGATCAACCAATGGGTTACAAAGTACAAACTGCAATACAGTAACGATGGAGTTACCTTCCGATACTACAGGGAAGAAGGACACACCGTTGACAAGGTAAGATGTGATGATAAGGAATTCGTCATAACCTGCTCTAAAGGAATGAATATACTTGTGGGTTTTTTATATAAATACCTAGTTGGTCTAAGAGAGAGGCGGACAAACCCGACACTGGAAACAACCTATCCTTGCCCTTTCTTTCAATCTCAGATCTAGATCTTCCAAAGTAGTAACGTTCCAATCATTCTCGCGGTATCGTTTTACATTCAAACATTCCTACCAAAGTCACTTCTTTCTTCATTTTTTAAATCTCTTACTCAAGTTTTCAATTATTATTGATTGGATATCATGTGTACATTATCAACATGCGCTGGGCTTTTTTCATAGTGTCTCTCATTGGTTGTGCTATAGATCATGAATTCTTTAGCCAGTCAACAAAAATTGTCCAGCTCAATCATCATTTGTCTTCCTTTTTCTTTCTGCTTAGGAATTCGCTGCAAATAGTAATCAAAACTCAATAATCTATCACAAATTAAACCCACCAATCGCGACGCGTTACATCCGATTCCGACCGGTCACTTGGTACGGCCACATATCAATGAGAGTAGAAGTCTATGGCTGCAAACAAGGTAATCATGATTTTTTTTTCCATCCACTCCACAATAAACTAAATTACTAAATGAATTAATCTAAAGTTAAGTGGAATTGTCCATGAATAGAGTTTAAGAGTCCCTTTAGGGTAAACGGCATTTATCTAGAAAGCTGAACATTCTGGTGTAAGGAAAGGTGATGATCAAGGTTTATATGCGAAGAGTGGATAAAGATATTCTTTCCCACCCCTCAAAATGGCGTCCTTGGGTAAAATATGGCTTTTGTCCCTTTCATTTCCCCCATTACCCTGCTTCTGATTTGAGCTTATATTTTTAATTCCCTTAGTCCTTGCCAAGTTAATAGAAAAACTTGTAAAGTAAAAACCTAATTTTGTTAAATAAAATAGATTATTTACAAGGTTTTTACTTTGTGAATTGCTGTAAAGGCTCAAGTTAATTCCATATAATGAGCCGGAAATGTGTCGCTTTCCATTTTTGATTTGACATCTATATATTGTTACATATTATAAACTACTCACTTTATTACTAAGTTTCTAATCACTCGAAGTGGCTCTGTTACTTTCAACGAATGTGGACATGTAAAAACCGCTTCTGACCAGAACTTTTTATTTTAATTTGAAAACCAGAATGTCAACAACCTCTTGGCATGGAATTTGGCGCAATCAAAAATGCGCAAATAACAGCGTCTTCCGAGTACGATCTAAATCACGCCGCCATCCAGGGAAGACTGAACTTCCAAAAGTCATTAATAAAACGAGGTGCCTGGTCCGCAAGGAATAACGATAAGAATCAATGGTTGCAGATTGATCTGCGAGCACCGTACACTAAAGTGACGGCTGTAGCTTCACAAGGAAGGAATCAGGTCAACCAATGGGTTACAAAGTACAAACTGCAATACAGTAACGATGGAGTTACCTTCCGATACTACAGGGAAGAAGGACATACCGTTGACAAGGTAAGATGTGATGATAAGGAATTCGTCATAACCTGCTCTAAAGGAATGAATATACTTGTGGGTTTTTTATATAAATACCTAGTTGGTCTAAGAGAGAGGCGGACAAACCCGACACTGGAAACAACCTATCCTTGCCCTTTCTTTCAATCTCAGATCTAGATCTTCCAAAGTAGTAACGTTCCAATCATTCTCGCGGTATCGTTTTACATTCAAACATTCCTACCAAAGTCACTTCTTTCTTCATTTTTTAAATCTCTTACTCAAGTTTTCAATTATTATTGATTGGATATCATGTGTACATTATCAACATGCGCTGGGCTTTTTTCATAGTGTCTCTCATTGGTTGTGCTATAGATCATGAATTCTTTAGCCAGTCAACAAAAATTGTCCAGCTCAATCATCATTTGTCTTCCTTTTTCTTTCTGCGTAGGAATTCGCTGCAAATAGTAATCAAAACTCAATAATCTATCACAAATTAAACCCACCAATCGCGACGCGTTACATCCGATTCCGACCGGTCACTTGGTACGGCCACATATCAATGAGAGTAGAAGTCTATGGCTGCAAACAAGGTAATCATGATTTTTTTTTCCATCCACTCCACAATAAACTAAATTACTAAATGAATTAATCTAAAGTTAAGTGGAATTGTCCATGAATAGAGTTTAAGAGTCCCTTTAGGGTAAACGGCATTTATCTAGAAAGCTGAACATTCTGGTGTAAGGAAAGGTGATGATCAAGGTTTATATGCGAAGAGTGGATAAAGATATTCTTTCCCACCCCTCCAAATGGCGTCCTTGGGTAAAATATGGCTTTTGTCCCTTTCATTTCCCCCATTACCCTGCTTCTGATTTGAGCTTATCTTTTTAATTCCCTTAGTCCTTGCCAAGTTAATATAAAAACTTGTAAAGTAAAAACCTAATTTTGTTAAATAAAATAGATTATTTACAAGGTTTTTACTTTGTGAATTGCTGTAAAGGCACAAGTTAATTCCATATAATGAGCCGGAAATGTGTCGCTTTGCATTTTTGATTTGACATCTATATATTGTTACATATTATAAACTACTCACTTTATTACTAAGTTTCTAATCACTCGAAGTGGCTCTGTTACTTTCAACGAATGTGGACATGTAAAAACCGCTTCTGACCAGAACTTTTTATTTTAATTTGAAAACCAGAATGTCAACAACCTCTTGGCATGGAATTTGGCGCAATCAAAAATGCGCAAATAACAGCGTCTTCCGAGTACGATCTAAATCACGCCGCCATCCAGGGAAGACTGAACTTCCAAAAGTCATTAATAAAACGAGGTGCCTGGTCCGCAAGGAATAACGATAAGAATCAATGGTTGCAGATTGATCTGCGAGCACCGTACACTAAAGTGACGGCTGTAGCTTCACAAGGAAGGAATCAGGTCAACCAATGGGTTACAAAGTACAAACTGCAATACAGTAACGATGGAGTTACCTTCCGATACTACAGGGAAGAAGGACATACCGTTGACAAGGTAAGATGTGATCATAAGCAATTCGTCATAACCTGCTCTGAAGGAATAAATATACTTGCAAGTTTTTTATATAAATACCTATTTGGACTAAGAGAGAGGCGTACAAACCCGACTCTGGAAACAACCTATCCTTGCCCTTTGTTTCAATCTCAGATCTAGGTCTTCCAAAGTAGTAACGTTCCAAGCGTTCTCGCGGTACCGTTTTCCATTCAAACATTCCTAACAAGGTCACTTTTTCCTTCATTTTTTAAATCTCTTTCTCAAACTTTCAATTAATATTGATTGGATATCATGTGTACAATATCAACATGCGCTGGGCTTTTTTCATAGTGTCTCTCATTGTTGTGCTATGGATCATGAATTCTTTAGCCAGTCAACAAAAATTGTCCGTCTTTGCCTCACCATTTGTCTTCCTTTTTTTTTCTGTTTAGGAATTCGCTGCAAATAGCGATCAAAATTCAATAATCTATCACAAATTAAACCCACCAATCGCGACGCGTTACATCCGAATCCGACCGGTCACTTGGTACGGCCACATATCAATGAGAGTAGAAGTCTATGGCTGCAAACAAGGTAATCATGATTTTTTTTTTCCATCCACTCTACAATAAACTAAATTATTAAATGAACTAATCTAAAGTTAAGTGGAATTGTCCCTGAATAGAGTTTAAGAGTCCCTTTAGGATACACGGCATTAATCTAGAAAGCTGAACATTCCGGTGTAAGGAAGGGCGATGGTCAAGGTTTATATGCGAAGATTGGCTATGAAAGATATACTTTCCCACCCCTCCATATTGTGTCGTAGGTTAAAATATGGTTTTTGTCCCTTTCATTTCCACCATTACCCTGATTCTGATTTGAGCTTTTCTTTTTGAATTCCCTTAGTCCCTGCCAAGTTAATAGAAAAACTTGTAAAGTAAAAGCATAATTTGGTTAAATAAAATAGATTATGGACAAGGTTCTCATTTTGTGAGTTGATGTAAAGGCACAAGTTAATTCCATATAATGAGCTGGAAATGTTCGCTTTCCATTTTTGATTTGACATCTATATATTGTTACATATTATAAACTACTCACTTTATTACTAAGTTTCTAATCACTTGAAGTGGCTCTGTTACTTTTGACGAATGTGGACATGTAAAAACCGCTTGTGACCAGAACTTTTTATTTTAATTTGAAAACCAGAATGTCAACAACCTCTTGGCATGGAATTTGGTGCAATCAAAGATGCGCAAATAACAGCGTCTTCCGAGTACGATCTAAATCACGCCGCCATCCAGGGAAGACTGAACTTCCAAAAGTCATTAATAAAACGAGGTGCCTGGTCCGCAAGGAATAACGATAAGAATCAATGGTTGCAGATTGATCTGCGAGCACCGTACACTAAAGTGACGGCTGTAGCTTCACAAGGAAGGAATCAGGTCAACCAATGGGTTACAAAGTACAAACTGCAATACAGTAACGATGGAGTTACCTTCCGATACTACAGGGAAGAAGGACACACCGTTGACAAGGTAAGATGTGATGATAAGCAATTCGTCATAACCTGCTCTGAAGGAATGAATATACTTGCGGGTTTTTTATATAAATACCTAGTTGGTCTAAGAGAGAGGCGGACAAACCCGACACTGGAAACAACCTATCCTTGCCCTTTCTTTCAATCTCAGATCTAGATCTTCCAAAGTAGTAACGTTCCAATCATTCTCGCGGTATCGTTTTACATTCAAACATTCCTACCAAAGTCACTTCTTTCTTCATTTTTTAAATCTCTTACTCAAACTTTCAATTATTATTGATTGGATATCATGTGTACATTATCAACATGCGCTGGGCTTTTTTTATAGTGTCTCTCATTGGTTGTGCTATAGATCATGAATTCTTTAGCCAGTCAACAAAAATTGTCCGTCTGCGCCTCAGCATTTGTCTTCCATTTTTTTTCTGTTTAGGAATTCGATGCAAATAGCGATCAAAATTCAATAATCTATCACAAATTAAACCCACCAATCGCGACGCGTTACATCCGAATCCGACCGGTCACTTGGTACGGCCACATATCAATGAGAGTAGAAGTCTATGGCTGCAAACAAGGTAATCATGATTTTTTTTTTCCATCCACTCTACAATAAACTAAATTATTAAATGAACTAATCTAAAGTTAAGTGGAATTGTCCCTGAATAGAGTTTAAGAGTCCCTTTAGGATACACGGCATTAATCTAGAAAGCTGAACATTCTGGTGTAAGGAAGGGCGATGGTCAAGGTTTATATGCGAAGATTGGCTACGAAAGATATACTTTCCCACCCCTCCATATGGTGTCGTAGGTTAAAATATGGTTTTTGTCCCTTTCATTTCCACCATTACCCTGATTCTGATTTGAGCTTTTCTTTTTGAATTCCCTTAGTCCCTGCCAAGTTAATAGAAAAACTTGTA
Source organism: Montipora capitata (assembly GCA_949126865.1). NCBI lineage: Eukaryota > Metazoa > Cnidaria > Anthozoa > Scleractinia > Acroporidae > Montipora > Montipora capitata. The sequence goes on along the minus strand of OX421457.1, from coordinate 9,286,298 downwards.
AAGTAAAAACATAATTTGGTTAAATAAAATAGATTATGGACAAGGTTCTCATTTTGTGAGTTGATGTAAAGGCACAAGTTAATTCCATATAATGAGCTGGAAATGTTCGCTTTCCATTTTTGATTTGACATCTATATATTGTTACATATTATAAACTACTCACTTTATTACTAAGTTTCTAATCACTTGAAGTGGCTCTGTTACTTTTGACGAATGTGGACATGTAAAAACCGCTTGTGACCAGAACTTTTTATTTTAATTTGAAAACCAGAATGTCAACAACCTCTTGGCATGGAATTTGGTGCAATCAAAGATGCGCAAATAACAGCGTCTTCCGAGTACGATCTAAATCACGCCGCCATCCAGGGAAGACTGAACTTCCAAAAGTCATTAATAAAACGAGGTGCCTGGTCCGCAAGGAATAACGATAAGAATCAATGGTTGCAGATTGATCTGCGAGCACCGTACACTAAAGTGACGGCTGTAGCTTCACAAGGAAGGAATCAGGTCAACCAATGGGTTACAAAGTACAAACTGCAATACAGTAACGATGGAGTTACCTTCCGATACTACAGGGAAGAAGGACACACCGTTGACAAGGTAAGATGTGATGATAAGCAATTCGTCATAACCTGCTCTGAAGGAATAAATATACTTGCGGTTTTTTTATATAAATACCTATTTGGACTAAGAGAGAGGCGGACAAACCCGACACTGGAAACAACCTATCCTTGCCCTTTCTTTCAATCTCAGATCTAGGTCTTCCAAAGTAGTAACGTTCCAAGCGTTCTCGCGGTACCGTTTTCCATTCAAACATTCCTAACAAGGTCACTTTTTCCTTCATTTTTTAAATCTCTTAGTCAAACATTCAATTATTATTGATAGGATATCATGTGTACATTATCAACATGCGCTGGGCTTTTTTCATAGTGTCTCTCATTGGTTGTGCTATAGATCATGAATTCTTTAGCCAGTCAACAAAAATTGTCCAGCTCAATCATCATTTGTCTTCCTTTTTCTTTCTGTTTAGGAATTCGCTGCAAATAGCGATCAAAACTCAATAATCTATCACAAATTAAACCCACCAATCGCGACGCGTTACATCCGATTCCGACCGGTCACTTGGTACGGCCACATATCAATGAGAGTAGAAGTCTATGGCTGCAAACAAGGTAATCATGATTATTTTTTCCATCCACTGCACAATAAACTAAATTACTAAATGAATTAATCTAAAGTTAAGTGGAATTGTCCCTGAATAGAGTTTAAGAGTCCCTTTAGGGTAAACGGCATTTATCTAGAAAGCCTAACATTCTGGTGTAAGGAAAGGTGATTATCAAGGTTTATATGCGAAGATTGGCTATGAAAGATATACTTTCCCACCCCTCCATATTGTGTCGTAGGTTAAAATATGGTTTTTGTCCCTTTCATTTCCACCATTACCCTGATTCTGACTTGAGCTTTTCTTTTTGAATTCCCTTAGTCCCTGCCAAGTTAATAGAAAAACTTGTAAAGTAAAAACATAATTTGGTTAAATAAAATAGATTATGGACAAGGTTCTCATTTTGTGAGTTGATGTAAAGGCGCAAGTTAATTCCATATAATGAGCTGGAAATGTTCGCTTTCCATTTTTGATTTGACATCTATATATTGTTACATATTATAAACTACTCACTTTATTACTAAGTTTCTAATCACTTGAAGTGGCTCTGTTACTTTTGACGAATGTGGACATGTAAAAACCGCTTGTGACCAGAACTTTTTATTTTAATTTGAAAACCAGAATGTCAACAACCTCTTGGCATGGAATTTGGTGCAATCAAAGATGCGCAAATAACAGCGTCTTCCGAGTACGATCTAAATCACGCCGCCATCCAGGGAAGACTGAACTTCCAAAAGTCATTAATAAAACGAGGTGCCTGGTCCGCAAGGAATAACGATAAGAATCAATGGTTGCAGATTGATCTGCGAGCACCGTACACTAAAGTGACGGCTGTAGCTTCACAAGGAAGGAATCAGGTCAACCAATGGGTTACAAAGTACAAACTGCAATACAGTAACGATGGAGTTACCTTCCGATACTACAGGGAAGAAGGACACACCGTTGACAAGGTAAGATGTGATGATAAGCAATTCGTCATAACCTGCTCTGAAGGAATGAATATACTTGAGGGTTTTTTATATAAATACCTAGTTGGTCTAAGAAAGAGGCGGACAAACCCGACACTGGAAACAACCTATCCTTGCCCTTTCTTTCAATCTCAGATCTAGATCTTCCAAAGTAGTAACGTTTCAATCATTCTCGCGGTATCGTTTTACATTCAAACATTCCTACCAAAGTCACTTCTTTCTTCATTTTTTAAATCTCTTACTCAAACTTTTAATTATTATTGATTGGATATCATGTGTACAATATCAACATGCGCTGGGCATTGTTGTGCTATGGATTATGAATTCTTTAGCCAGTCAACAAAAATTGTCCGTCTTTGCCTCACCATTTGTCTTCCTTTTTTTTTCTGTTTAGGAATTCGCTGCAAATAGGGATCAAAATTCAATAATCTATCACAAATTAAACCCACCAATCGCGACGCGTTACATCCGAATCCGACCGGTCACTTGGTACGGCCACATATCAATGAGAGTAGAAGTCTATGGCTGCAAACAAGGTAATCATGATTTTTTTTTTTCCCTCCACACTACAATAAACTAAATTATTAAATGAACTAATCTAAAGTTAAGTGGAATTGTCCCTGAATAGAGTTTAAGAGTCTTTTTAGGATACACGGCATTAATCTAGAAAGCTGAACATTCTAGGTTAAGGAAGGGCGATGGTCAAGGTTTATATGCGAAGATTGGCTATGAAAGATATACTTTCCCACCCCTCCATATGGTGTCGTAGGTTAAAATATGGTTTTTGTCCCTTTCATTTCCACCATTACCCTGATTCTGATTTGAGCTTTTCTTTTTGAATTCCCTTAGTCCCTGCCAAGTTAATAGAAAAACTTGTAAAGTAAAAACATAATTTGGTTAAATAAAATAGATTATGGACAAGGTTCTCATTTTGTGAGTTGATGTAAAGGCACAAGTTAATTCCATATAATGAGCTGGAAATGTTCGCTTTCCATTTTTGATTTGACATCTATATATTGTTACATATTATAAACTACTCACTTTATTACTAAGTTTCTAATCACTTGAAGTGGCTCTGTTACTTTTGACGAATGTGGACATGTAAAAACCGCTTGTGACCAGAACTTTTTATTTTAATTTGAAAACCAGAATGTCAACAACCTCTTGGCATGGAATTTGGTGCAATCAAAGATGCGCAAATAACAGCGTCTTCCGAGTACGATCTAAATCACGCCGCCATCCAGGGAAGACTGAACTTCCAAAAGTCATTAATAAAACGAGGTGCCTGGTCCGCAAGGAATAACGATAAGAATCAATGGTTGCAGATTGATCTGCGAGCACCGTACACTAAAGTGACGGCTGTAGCTTCACAAGGAAGGAATCAGGTCAACCAATGGGTTACAAAGTACAAACTGCAATACAGTAACGATGGAGTTACCTTCCGATACTACAGGGAAGAAGGACACACCGTTGACAAGGTAAGATGTGATGATAAGCAATTCGTCATAACCTGCTCTGAAGGAATAAATATACTTGCGGTTTTTTTATATAAATACCTATTTGGACTAAGAGAGAGGCGGACAAACCCGACACTGGAAACAACCTATCCTTGCCCTTTCTTTCAATCTCAGATCTAGGTCTTCCAAAGTAGTAACGTTCCAAGCGTTCTCGCGGTACCGTTTTCCATTCAAACATTCCTAACAAGGTCACTTTTTCCTTCATTTTTTAAATCTCTTAGTCAAACATTCAATTATTATTGATAGGATATCATGTGTACATTATCAACATGCGCTGGGCTTTTTTCATAGTGTCTCTCATTGGTTGTGCTATAGATCATGAATTCTTTAGCCAGTCAACAAAAATTGTCCAGCTCAATCATCATTTGTCTTCCTTTTTCTTTCTGTTTAGGAATTCGCTGCAAATAGCGATCAAAACTCAATAATCTATCACAAATTAAACCCACCAATCGCGACGCGTTACATCCGATTCCGACCGGTCACTTGGTACGGCCACATATCAATGAGAGTAGAAGTCTATGGCTGCAAACAAGGTAATCATGATTATTTTTTCCATCCACTGCACAATAAACTAAATTACTAAATGAATTAATCTAAAGTTAAGTGGAATTGTCCCTGAATAGAGTTTAAGAGTCCCTTTAGGGTAAACGGCATTTATCTAGAAAGCCTAACATTCTGGTGTAAGGAAAGGTGATTATCAAGGTTTATATGCGAAGATTGGCTATGAAAGATATACTTTCCCACCCCTCCATATTGTGTCGTAGGTTAAAATATGGTTTTTGTCCCTTTCATTTCCACCATTACCCTGATTCTGACTTGAGCTTTTCTTTTTGAATTCCCTTAGTCCCTGCCAAGTTAATAGAAAAACTTGTAAAGTAAAAACATAATTTGGTTAAATAAAATAGATTATGGACAAGGTTCTCATTTTGTGAGTTGATGTAAAGGCGCAAGTTAATTCCATATAATGAGCTGGAAATGTTCGCTTTCCATTTTTGATTTGACATCTATATATTGTTACATATTATAAACTACTCACTTTATTACTAAGTTTCTAATCACTTGAAGTGGCTCTGTTACTTTTGACGAATGTGGACATGTAAAAACCGCTTGTGACCAGAACTTTTTATTTTAATTTGAAAACCAGAATGTCAACAACCTCTTGGCATGGAATTTGGTGCAATCAAAGATGCGCAAATAACAGCGTCTTCCGAGTACGATCTAAATCACGCCGCCATCCAGGGAAGACTGAACTTCCAAAAGTCATTAATAAAACGAGGTGCCTGGTCCGCAAGGAATAACGATAAGAATCAATGGTTGCAGATTGATCTGCGAGCACCGTACACTAAAGTGACGGCTGTAGCTTCACAAGGAAGGAATCAGGTCAACCAATGGGTTACAAAGTACAAACTGCAATACAGTAACGATGGAGTTACCTTCCGATACTACAGGGAAGAAGGACACACCGTTGACAAGGTAAGATGTGATGATAAGCAATTCGTCATAACCTGCTCTGAAGGAATGAATATACTTGAGGGTTTTTTATATAAATACCTAGTTGGTCTAAGAAAGAGGCGGACAAACCCGACACTGGAAACAACCTATCCTTGCCCTTTCTTTCAATCTCAGATCTAGATCTTCCAAAGTAGTAACGTTTCAATCATTCTCGCGGTATCGTTTTACATTCAAACATTCCTACCAAAGTCACTTCTTTCTTCATTTTTTAAATCTCTTACTCAAACTTTTAATTATTATTGATTGGATATCATGTGTACAATATCAACATGCGCTGGGCATTGTTGTGCTATGGATTATGAATTCTTTAGCCAGTCAACAAAAATTGTCCGTCTTTGCCTCACCATTTGTCTTCCTTTTTTTTTCTGTTTAGGAATTCGCTGCAAATAGGGATCAAAATTCAATAATCTATCACAAATTAAACCCACCAATCGCGACGCGTTACATCCGAATCCGACCGGTCACTTGGTACGGCCACATATCAATGAGAGTAGAAGTCTATGGCTGCAAACAAGGTAATCATGATTTTTTTTTTTCCCTCCACACTACAATAAACTAAATTATTAAATGAACTAATCTAAAGTTAAGTGGAATTGTCCCTGAATAGAGTTTAAGAGTCTTTTTAGGATACACGGCATTAATCTAGAAAGCTGAACATTCTAGGTTAAGGAAGGGCGATGGTCAAGGTTTATATGCGAAGATTGGCTATGAAAGATATACTTTCCCACCCCTCCATATGGTGTCGTAGGTTAAAATATGGTTTTTATCCCTTTCATTTCCACCATTACCCTGATTCTGACTTGAGCTTTTCTTTTTGAATTCCCTTAGTCCCTACCAAGTTAATAGAAAAACTTGTAAAGTAAAAACATAATTTGGTTAAATAAAATAGATTATGGACAAGGTTCTCATTTTGTGAGTTGATGTAAAGGCACAAGTTAATTCCATATAATGAGCTGGAAATGTTCGCTTTCCATTTTTGATTTGACATCTATATATTGTTACATATTATAAACTACTCACTTTATTACTAAGTTTCTAATCACTTGAAGTGACTCTGTTACTTTTGACGAATGTGGACATGTAAAAACCGCTTGTGACCAGAACTTTTTATTTTAATTTGAAAACCAGAATGTCAACAACCTCTTGGCATGGAATTTGGTGCAATCAAAGATGCGCAAATAACAGCGTCTTCCGAGTACGATCTAAATCACGCCGCCATCCAGGGAAGACTGAACTTCCAAAAGTCATTAATAAAACGAGGTGCCTGGTCCGCAAGGAATAACGATAAGAATCAATGGTTGCAGATTGATCTGCGAGCACCGTACACTAAAGTGACGGCTGTAGCTTCACAAGGAAGGAATCAGGTCAACCAATGGGTTACAAAGTACAAACTGCAATACAGTAACGATGGAGTTACCTTCCGATACTACAGGGAAGAAGGACACACCGTTGACAAGGTAAGATGTGATGATAAGCAATTCGTCATAACCTGCTCTGAAGGAATGAATATACTTGCGGGTTTTTTATATAAATACCTAGTTGGTCTAAGAAAGAGGCGGACAAACCCGACACTGGAAACAACCTATCCTTGCCCTTTCTTTCAATCTCAGATCTAGATCTTCCAAAGTAGTAACGTTCCAATCATTCTCGCGGTATCGTTTTACATTCAAACATTCCTACCAAAGTCACTTCTTTCTTCATTTTTTAAATCTCTTACTCAAACTTTCAATTATTATTGATTGGATATCATGTGTACAATATCAACATGCGCTGGGCTTTTTTCATAGTGTCTCTCATTGTTGTGCTATGGATCATGAATTCTTTAGCCAGTCAACAAATATTGTCCGTCTTTGCCTCACCATTTGTCTTCCTTTTTTTTTCTTTTTAGGAATTCGCTGCAAATAGCGATCAAAATTCAATAATCTATCACAAATTAAACCCACCAATCGCGACGCGTTACATCCGAATCCGACCGGTCACTTGGTACGGCCACATATCAATGAGAGTAGAAGTCTACGGCTGCAGACAAGGTAATCATGATTTTTTTTTTCCATCCACTCTACAATAAACTAAATTATTAAATGAACTAATCTAAAGTTAAGTGGAATTGTCCCTGAATAGAGTTTAAGAGTCCCTTTAGGATACACGGCATTAATCTAGAAAGCTGAACATTCTGGTGTAAGGAAGGGCGATGGTCAAGGTTTATATGCGAAGATTGGCTATAAAAGATGTACTTTCCCACCCCTCCATATGGTGTCGTAGGTTAAAATATGGTTTTTGTCCCTTTCATTTCCACCATTACCCTGATTCTGATTTGAGCTTTTCTTTTTGAATTCCCTTAGTCCCTGCCAAGTTAATAGAAAAACTTGTAAAGTAAAAGCATAATTTGGTTAAATAAAATAGATTATGGACAAGGTTCTCATTTTGTGAGTTGATGTAAAGGCACAAGTTAATTCCATATAATGAGCTGGAAATGTTCGCTTTCCATTTTTGATTTGACATCTATATATTGTTACATATTATAAACTACTCACTTTATTACTAAGTTTCTAATCACTTGAAGTGGCTCTGTTACTTTTGACGAATGTGGACATGTAAAAACCGCTTGTGACCAGAACTTTTTATTTTAATTTGAAAACCAGAATGTCAACAACCTCTTGGCATGGAATTTGGTGCAATCAAAGATGCGCAAATAACAGCGTCTTCCGAGTACGATCTAAATCACGCCGCCATCCAGGGAAGACTGAACTTCCAAAAGTCATTAATAAAACGAGGTGCCTGGTCCGCAAGGAATAACGATAAGAATCAATGGTTGCAGATTGATCTGCGAGCACCGTACACTAAAGTGACGGCTGTAGCTTCACAAGGAAGGAATCAGGTCAACCAATGGGTTACAAAGTACAAACTGCAATACAGTAACGATGGAGTTACCTTCCGATACTACAGGGAAGAAGGACACACCGTTGACAAGGTAAGATGTGATGATAAGCAATTCGTCATAACCTGCTCTGAAGGAATGAATATACTTGCGGGTTTTTTATATAAATACCTAGTTGGTCTAAGAAAGAGGCGGACAAACCCGACACTGGAAACAACCTATCCTTGCCCTTTCTTTCAATCTCAGATCTAGATCTTCCAAAGTAGTAACGTTCCAATCATTCTCGCGGTATCGTTTTACATTCAAACATTCCTACCAAAGTCACTTCTTTCTTCATTTTTTAAATCTCTTACTCAAACTTTCAATTATTATTGATTGGATATCATGTGTACAATATCAACATGCGCTGGGCTTTTTTCATAGTGTCTCTCATTGTTGTGCTATGGATCATGAATTCTTTAGCCAGTCAACAAATATTGTCCGTCTCTTCCTCACCATTTGTCTTCCTTTTTTTTTCTTTTTAGGAATTCGCTGCAAATAGCGATCAAAATTCAATAATCTATCACAAATTAAACCCACCAATCGCGACGCGTTACATCCGAATCCGACCGGTCACTTGGTACGGCCACATATCAATGAGAGTAGAAGTCTACGGCTGCAGACAAGGTAATCATGATTTTTTTTTTCCATCCACTCTACAATAAACTAAATTATTAAATGAACTAATCTAAAGTTAAGTGGAATTGTCCCTGAATAGAGTTTAAGAGTCCCTTTAGGATACACGGCATTAATCTAGAAAGCTGAACATTCTGGTGTAAGGAAGGGCGATGGTCAAGGTTTATATGCGAAGATTGGCTATAAAAGATGTACTTTCCCACCCCTCCATATGGTGTCGTAGGTTAAAATATGGTTTTTGTCCCTTTCATTTCCACCATTACCCTGATTCTGATTTGAGCTTTTCTTTTTGAATTCCCTTAGTCCCTGCCAAGTTAATAGAAAAACTTGTAAAGTAAAAGCATAATTTGGTTAAATAAAATAGATTATGGACAAGGTTCTCATTTTGTGAGTTGATGTAAAGGCACAAGTTAATTCCATATAATGAGCTGGAAATGTTCGCTTTCCATTTTTGATTTGACATCTATATATTGTTACATATTATAAACTACTCACTTTATTACTAAGTTTCTAATCACTTGAAGTGGCTCTGTTACTTTTGACGAATGTGGACATGTAAAAACCGCTTGTGACCAGAACTTTTTATTTTAATTTGAAAACCAGAATGTCAACAACCTCTTGGCATGGAATTTGGTGCAATCAAAGATGCGCAAATAACAGCGTCTTCCGAGTACGATCTAAATCACGCCGCCATCCAGGGAAGACTGAACTTCCAAAAGTCATTAATAAAACGAGGTGCCTGGTCCGCAAGGAATAACGATAAGAATCAATGGTTGCAGATTGATCTGCGAGCACCGTACACTAAAGTGACGGCTGTAGCTTCACAAGGAAGGAATCAGGTCAACCAATGGGTTACAAAGTACAAACTGCAATACAGTAACGATGGAGTTACCTTCCGATACTACAGGGAAGAAGGACACACCGTTGACAAGGTAAGATGTGATGATAAGCAATTCGTCATAACCTGCTCTGAAGGAATGAATATACTTGCGGGTTTTTTATATAAATACCTAGTTGGTCTAAGAAAGAGGCGGACAAACCCGACACTGGAAACAACCTATCCTTGCCCTTTCTTTCAATCTCAGATCTAGATCTTCCAAAGTAGTAACGTTCCAATCATTCTCGCGGTATCGTTTTACATTCAAACATTCCTACCAAAGTCACTTCTTTCTTCATTTTTTAAATCTCTTACTCAAACTTTCAATTATTATTGATTGGATATCATGTGTACATTATCAACATGCGCTCGGCTTTTTTCATAGTGTCTCTCATTGGTTGTGCTATAGATCATGAATTCTTTAGCCAGTCAACAAAAATTGTCCAGCTCAATCATCATTTGTCTTCCTTTTTCTTTCTGTTTAGGAATTCGCTGCAAATAGCGATCAAAACTCAATAATCTATCACAAATTAAACCCACCAATCGCGACGCGTTACATCCGATTCCGACCGGTCACTTGGTACGGCCACATATCAATGAGAGTAGAAGTCTATGGCTGCAAACAAGGTAATCATGATTATTTTTTCCATCCACTGCACAATAAACTAAATTACTAAATGAATTAATCTAAAGTTAAGTGGAATTGTCCCTGAATAGAGTTTAAGAGTCCCTTTAGGGTAAACGGCATTTATCTAGAAAGCCTAACATTCTGGTGTAAGGAAAGGTGATGATCAAGGTTTATATGCGAAGATTGGCTATGAAAGATATACTTTCCCACCCCTCCATATTGTGTCGTAGGTTAAAATATGGTTTTTGTCCCTTTCATTTCCACCATTACCCTGATTCTGACTTGAGCTTTTCTTTTTGAATTCCCTTAGTCCCTGCCAAGTTAATAGAAAAACTTGTAAAGTAAAAACATAATTTGGTTAAATAAAATAGATTATGGACAAGGTTCTCATTTTGTGAGTTGATGTAAAGGCACAAGTTAATTCCATATAATGAGCTGGAAATGTTCGCTTTCCATTTTTGATTTGACATCTATATATTGTTACATATTATAAACTACTCACTTTATTACTAAGTTTCTAATCACTTGAAGTGACTCTGTTACTTTTGACGAATGTGGACATGTAAAAACCGCTTGTGACCAGAACTTTTTATTTTAATTTGAAAACCAGAATGTCAACAACCTCTTGGCATGGAATTTGGTGCAATCAAAGATGCGCAAATAACAGCGTCTTCCGAGTACGATCTAAATCACGCCGCCATCCAGGGAAGACTGAACTTCCAAAAGTCATTAATAAAACGAGGTGCCTGGTCCGCAAGGAATAACGATAAGAATCAATGGTTGCAGATTGATCTGCGAGCACCGTACACTAAAGTGACGGCTGTAGCTTCACAAGGAAGGAATCAGGTCAACCAATGGGTTACAAAGTACAAACTGCAATACAGTAACGATGGAGTTACCTTCCGATACTACAGGGAAGAAGGACACACCGTTGACAAGGTAAGATGTGATGATAAGCAATTCGTCATAACCTGCTCTGAAGGAATGAATATACTTGCGGGTTTTTTATATAAATACCTAGTTGGTCTAAGAAAGAGGCGGACAAACCCGACACTGGAAACAACCTATCCTTGCCCTTTCTTTCAATCTCAGATCTAGATCTTCCAAAGTAGTAACGTTCCAATCATTCTCGCGGTATCGTTTTACATTCAAACATTCCTACCAAAGTCACTTCTTTCTTCATTTTTTAAATCTCTTACTCAAACTTTTAATTATTATTGATTGGATATCATGTGTACAATATCAACATGCGCTGGGCATTGTTGTGCTATGGATCATGAATTCTTTAGCCAGTCAACAAAAATTGTCCGTCTTTGCCTCACCATTTGTCTTCCTTTTTTTTTCTGTTTAGGAATTCGCTGCAAATAGGGATCAAAATTCAATAATCTATCACAAATTAAACCCACCAATCGCGACGCGTTACATCCGAATCCGACCGGTCACTTGGTACGGCCACATATCAATGAGAGTAGAAGTCTATGGCTGCAAACAAGGTAATCATGATTTTTTTTTTCCCTCCACACTACAATAAACTAAATTATTAAATGAACTAATCTAAAGTTAAGTGGAATTGTCCCTGAATAGAGTTTAAGAGTCTTTTTAGGATACACGGCATTAATCTAGAAAGCTGAACATTCTAGGTTAAGGAAGGGCGATGGTCAAGGTTTATATGCGAAGATTGGCTATGAAAGATATACTTTCCCACCCCTCCATATGGTGTCGTAGGTTAAAATATGGTTTTTATCCCTTTCATTTCCACCATTACCCTGATTCTGACTTGAGCTTTTCTTTTTGAATTCCCTTAGTCCCTGCCAAGTTAATAGAAAAACTTGTAAAGTAAAAACATAATTTGGTTAAATAAAATAGATTATGGACAAGGTTCTCATTTTGTGAGTTGATGTAAAGGCACAAGTTAATTCCATATAATGAGCTGGAAATGTTCGCTTTCCATTTTTGATTTGACATCTATATATTGTTACATATTATAAACTACTCACTTTATTACTAAGTTTCTAATCACTTGAAGTGGCTCTGTTACTTTTGACGAATGTGGACATGTAAAAACCGCTTGTGACCAGAACTTTTTATTTTAATTTGAAAACCAGAATGTCAACAACCTCTTGGCATGGAATTTGGTGCAATCAAAGATGCGCAAATAACAGCGTCTTCCGAGTACGATCTAAATCACGCCGCCATCCAGGGAAGACTGAACTTCCAAAAGTCATTAATAAAACGAGGTGCCTGGTCCGCAAGGAATAACGATAAGAATCAATGGTTGCAGATTGATCTGCGAGCACCGTACACTAAAGTGACGGCTGTAGCTTCACAAGGAAGGAATCAGGTCAACCAATGGGTTACAAAGTACAAACTGCAATACAGTAACGATGGAGTTACCTTCCGATACTACAGGGAAGAAGGACACACCGTTGACAAGGTAAGATGTGATGATAAGCAATTCGTCATAACCTGCTCTGAAGGAATGAATATACTTGCGGGTTTTTTATATAAATACCTAGTTGGTCTAAGAAAGAGGCGGACAAACCCGACACTGGAAACAACCTATCCTTGCCCTTTCTTTCAATCTCAGATCTAGATCTTCCAAAGTAGTAACGTTCCAATCATTCTCGCGGTATCGTTTTACATTCAAACATTCCTACCAAAGTCACTTCTTTCTTCATTTTTTAAATCTCTTACTCAAACTTTTAATTATTATTGATTGGATATCATGTGTACAATATCAACATGCGCTGGGCATTGTTGTGCTATGGATCATGAATTCTTTAGCCAGTCAACAAAAATTGTCCGTCTTTGCCTCACCATTTGTCTTCCTTTTTTTTTTCTGTTTAGGAATTCGCTGCAAATAGGGATCAAAATTCAATAATCTATCACAAATTAAACCCACCAATCGCGACGCGTTACATCCGAATCCGACCGGTCACTTGGTACGGCCACATATCAATGAGAGTAGAAGTCTATGGCTGCAAACAAGGTAATCATGATTTTTTTTTTCCCTCCACACTACAATAAACTAAATTATTAAATGAACTAATCTAAAGTTAAGTGGAATTGTCCCTGAATAGAGTTTAAGAGTCTTTTTAGGATACACGGCATTAATCTAGAAAGCTGAACATTCTAGGTTAAGGAAGGGCGATGGTCAAGGTTTATATGCGAAGATTGGCTATGAAAGATATACTTTCCCACCCCTCCATATGGTGTCGTAGGTTAAAATATGGTTTTTATCCCTTTCATTTCCACCATTACCCTGATTCTGACTTGAGCTTTTCTTTTTGAATTCCCTTAGTCCCTGCCAAGTTAATAGAAAAACTTGTAAAGTAAAAACATAATTTGGTTAAATAAAATAGATTATGGACAAGGTTCTCATTTTGTGAGTTGATGTAAAGGCACAAGTTAATTCCATATAATGAGCTGGAAATGTTCGCTTTCCATTTTTGATTTGACATCTATATATTGTTACATATTATAAACTACTCACTTTATTACTAAGTTTCTAATCACTTGAAGTGGCTCTGTTACTTTTGACGAATGTGGACATGTAAAAACCGCTTGTGACCAGAACTTTTTATTTTAATTTGAAAACCAGAATGTCAACAACCTCTTGGCATGGAATTTGGTGCAATCAAAGATGCGCAAATAACAGCGTCTTCCGAGTACGATCTAAATCACGCCGCCATCCAGGGAAGACTGAACTTCCAAAAGTCATTAATAAAACGAGGTGCCTGGTCCGCAAGGAATAACGATAAGAATCAATGGTTGCAGATTGATCTGCGAGCACCGTACACTAAAGTGACGGCTGTAGCTTCACAAGGAAGGAATCAGGTCAACCAATGGGTTACAAAGTACAAACTGCAATACAGTAACGATGGAGTTACCTTCCGATACTACAGGGAAGAAGGACACACCGTTGACAAGGTAAGATGTGATGATAAGCAATTCGTCATAACCTGCTCTGAAGGAATGAATATACTTGCGGGTTTTTTATATAAATACCTAGTTGGTCTAAGAAAGAGGCGGACAAACCCGACACTGGAAACAACCTATCCTTGCCCTTTCTTTCAATCTCAGATCTAGATCTTCCAAAGTAGTAACGTTCCAATCATTCTCGCGGTATCGTTTTACATTCAAACATTCCTACCAAAGTCACTTCTTTCTTCATTTTTTAAATCTCTTACTCAAACTTTTAATTATTATTGATTGGATATCATGTGTACAATATCAACATGCGCTGGGCATTGTTGTGCTATGGATCATGAATTCTTTAGCCAGTCAACAAAAATTGTCCGTCTTTGCCTCACCATTTGTCTTCCTTTTTTTTTCTGTTTAGGAATTCGCTGCAAATAGGGATCAAAATTCAATAATCTATCACAAATTAAACCCACCAATCGCGACGCGTTACATCCGAATCCGACCGGTCACTTGGTACGGCCACATATCAATGAGAGTAGAAGTCTATGGCTGCAAACAAGGTAATCATGATTTTTTTTTTCCCTCCACACTACAATAAACTAAATTATTAAATGAACTAATCTAAAGTTAAGTGGAATTGTCCCTGAATAGAGTTTAAGAGTCTTTTTAGGATACACGGCATTAATCTAGAAAGCTGAACATTCTAGGTTAAGGAAGGGCGATGGTCAAGGTTTATATGCGAAGATTGGCTATGAAAGATATACTTTCCCACCCCTCCATATGGTGTCGTAGGTTAAAATATGGTTTTTATCCCTTTCATTTCCACCATTACCCTGATTCTGACTTGAGCTTTTCTTTTTGAATTCCCTTAGTCCCTGCCAAGTTAATAGAAAAACTTGTAAAGTAAAAACATAATTTGGTTAAATAAAATAGATTATGGACAAGGTTCTCATTTTGTGAGTTGATGTAAAGGCACAAGTTAATTCCATATAATGAGCTGGAAATGTTCGCTTTCCATTTTTGATTTGACATCTATATATTGTTACATATTATAAACTACTCACTTTATTACTAAGTTTCTAATCACTTGAAGTGGCTCTGTTACTTTTGACGAATGTGGACATGTAAAAACCGCTTGTGACCAGAACTTTTTATTTTAATTTGAAAACCAGAATGTCAACAACCTCTTGGCATGGAATTTGGTGCAATCAAAGATGCGCAAATAACAGCGTCTTCCGAGTACGATCTAAATCACGCCGCCATCCAGGGAAGACTGAACTTCCAAAAGTCATTAATAAAACGAGGTGCCTGGTCCGCAAGGAATAACGATAAGAATCAATGGTTGCAGATTGATCTGCGAGCACCGTACACTAAAGTGACGGCTGTAGCTTCACAAGGAAGGAATCAGGTCAACCAATGGGTTACAAAGTACAAACTGCAATACAGTAACGATGGAGTTACCTTCCGATACTACAGGGAAGAAGGACACACCGTTGACAAGGTAAGATGTGATGATAAGCAATTCGTCATAACCTGCTCTGAAGGAATGAATATACTTGCGGGTTTTTTATATAAATACCTAGTTGGTCTAAGAAAGAGGCGGACAAACCCGACACTGGAAACAACCTATCCTTGCCCTTTCTTTCAATCTCAGATCTAGATCTTCCAAAGTAGTAACGTTCCAATCATTCTCGCGGTATCGTTTTACATTCAAACATTCCTACCAAAGTCACTTCTTTCTTCATTTTTTAAATCTCTTACTCAAACTTTCAATTATTATTGATTGGATATCATGTGTACAATATCAACATGCGCTGGGCTTTTTTCATAGTGTCTCTCATTGTTGTGCTATGGATCATGAATTCTTTAGCCAGTCAACAAATATTGTCCGTCTTTGCCTCACCATTTGTCTTCCTTTTTTTTTCTTTTTAGGAATTCGCTGCAAATAGCGATCAAAATTCAATAATCTATCACAAATTAAACCCACCAATCGCGACGCGTTACATCCGAATCCGACCGGTCACTTGGTACGGCCACATATCAATGAGAGTAGAAGTCTACGGCTGCAGACAAGGTAATCATGATTTTTTTTTTCCATCCACTCTACAATAAACTAAATTATTAAATGAACTAATCTAAAGTTAAGTGGAATTGTCCCTGAATAGAGTTTAAGAGTCCCTTTAGGATACACGGCATTAATCTAGAAAGCTGAACATTCTGGTGTAAGGAAGGGCGATGGTCAAGGTTTATATGCGAAGATTGGCTATAAAAGATGTACTTTCCCACCCCTCCATATGGTGTCGTAGGTTAAAATATGGTTTTTGTCCCTTTCATTTCCACCATTACCCTGATTCTGATTTGAGCTTTTCTTTTTGAATTCCCTTAGTCCCTGCCAAGTTAATAGAAAAACTTGTAAAGTAAAAGCATAATTTGGTTAAATAAAATAGATTATGGACAAGGTTCTCATTTTGTGAGTTGATGTAAAGGCACAAGTTAATTCCATATAATGAGCTGGAAATGTTCGCTTTCCATTTTTGATTTGACATCTATATATTGTTACATATTATAAACTACTCACTTTATTACTAAGTTTCTAATCACTTGAAGTGGCTCTGTTACTTTTGACGAATGTGGACATGTAAAAACCGCTTGTGACCAGAACTTTTTATTTTAATTTGAAAACCAGAATGTCAACAACCTCTTGGCATGGAATTTGGTGCAATCAAAGATGCGCAAATAACAGCGTCTTCCGAGTACGATCTAAATCACGCCGCCATCCGGGGAAGACTGAACTTCCAAAAGTCATTAATAAAACGAGGTGCCTGGTCCGCAAGGAATAACGATAAGAATCAATGGTTGCAGATTGATCTGCGAGCACCGTACACTAAAGTGACGGCTGTAGCTTCACAAGGAAGGAATCAGGTCAACCAATGGGTTACAAAGTACAAACTGCAATACAGTAACGATGGAGTTACCTTCCGATACTACAGGGAAGAAGGACACACCGTTGACAAGGTAAGATGTGATGATAAGCAATTCGTCATAACCTGCTCTGAAGGAATGAATATACTTGCGGGTTTTTTATATAAATACCTAGTTGGTCTAAGAAAGAGGCGGACAAACCCGACACTGGAAACAACCTATCCTTGCCCTTTCTTTCAATCTCAGATCTAGATCTTCCAAAGTAGTAACGTTCCAATCATTCTCGCGGTATCGTTTTACATTCAAACATTCCTACCAAAGTCACTTCTTTCTTCATTTTTTAAATCTCTTACTCAAACTTTCAATTATTATTGATTGGATATCATGTGTACATTATCAACATGCGCTCGGCTTTTTTCATAGTGTCTCTCATTGGTTGTGCTATAGATCATGAATTCTTTAGCCAGTCAACAAAAATTGTCCAGCTCAATCATCATTTGTCTTCCTTTTTCTTTCTGTTTAGGAATTCGCTGCAAATAGCGATCAAAACTCAATAATCTATCACAAATTAAACCCACCAATCGCGACGCGTTACATCCGATTCCGACCGGTCACTTGGTACGGCCACATATCAATGAGAGTAGAAGTCTATGGCTGCAAACAAGGTAATCATGATTATTTTTTCCATCCACTGCACAATAAACTAAATTACTAAATGAATTAATCTAAAGTTAAGTGGAATTGTCCCTGAATAGAGTTTAAGAGTCCCTTTAGGGTAAACGGCATTTATCTAGAAAGCCTAACATTCTGGTGTAAGGAAAGGTGATGATCAAGGTTTATATGCGAAGATTGGCTATGAAAGATATACTTTCCCACCCCTCCATATTGTGTCGTAGGTTAAAATATGGTTTTTGTCCCTTTCATTTCCACCATTACCCTGATTCTGACTTGAGCTTTTCTTTTTGAATTCCCTTAGTCCCTGCCAAGTTAATAGAAAAACTTGTAAAGTAAAAACATAATTTGGTTAAATAAAATAGATTATGGACAAGGTTCTCATTTTGTGAGTTGATGTAAAGGCACAAGTTAATTCCATATAATGAGCTGGAAATGTTCGCTTTCCATTTTTGATTTGACATCTATATATTGTTACATATTATAAACTACTCACTTTATTACTAAGTTTCTAATCACTTGAAGTGACTCTGTTACTTTTGACGAATGTGGACATGTAAAAACCGCTTGTGACCAGAACTTTTTATTTTAATTTGAAAACCAGAATGTCAACAACCTCTTGGCATGGAATTTGGTGCAATCAAAGATGCGCAAATAACAGCGTCTTCCGAGTACGATCTAAATCACGCCGCCATCCAGGGAAGACTGAACTTCCAAAAGTCATTAATAAAACGAGGTGCCTGGTCCGCAAGGAATAACGATAAGAATCAATGGTTGCAGATTGATCTGCGAGCACCGTACACTAAAGTGACGGCTGTAGCTTCACAAGGAAGGAATCAGGTCAACCAATGGGTTACAAAGTACAAACTGCAATACAGTAACGATGGAGTTACCTTCCGATACTACAGGGAAGAAGGACACACCGTTGACAAGGTAAGATGTGATGATAAGCAATTCGTCATAACCTGCTCTGAAGGAATGAATATACTTGCGGGTTTTTTATATAAATACCTAGTTGGTCTAAGAAAGAGGCGGACAAACCCGACACTGGAAACAACCTATCCTTGCCCTTTCTTTCAATCTCAGATCTAGATCTTCCAAAGTAGTAACGTTCCAATCATTCTCGCGGTATCGTTTTACATTCAAACATTCCTACCAAAGTCACTTCTTTCTTCATTTTTTAAATCTCTTACTCAAACTTTTAATTATTATTGATTGGATATCATGTGTACAATATCAACATGCGCTGGGCATTGTTGTGCTATGGATCATGAATTCTTTAGCCAGTCAACAAAAATTGTCCGTCTTTGCCTCACCATTTGTCTTCCTTTTTTTTTTCTGTTTAGGAATTCGCTGCAAATAGGGATCAAAATTCAATAATCTATCACAAATTAAACCCACCAATCGCGACGCGTTACATCCGAATCCGACCGGTCACTTGGTACGGCCACATATCAATGAGAGTAGAAGTCTATGGCTGCAAACAAGGTAATCATGATTTTTTTTTTCCCTCCACACTACAATAAACTAAATTATTAAATGAACTAATCTAAAGTTAAGTGGAATTGTCCCTGAATAGAGTTTAAGAGTCTTTTTAGGATACACGGCATTAATCTAGAAAGCTGAACATTCTAGGTTAAGGAAGGGCGATGGTCAAGGTTTATATGCGAAGATTGGCTATGAAAGA
>OX421457.1:9241876-9261876 GCA_949126865.1 Montipora capitata | reverse complement strand
CTAAGCCAGTCGCTCGCCATTTTAATCTGCCTAACCACTCCAAAAAACACATGGCAGTCTGCGGCCTTTCCCTACATCTAGGTACGACGGAAAGCCGCAAGAATCTGGAACAAAAATTCATCTTTCAAATCGGCACCCTTAATCCTCACGGTATTAACGAACGCTTTTCATTTAACTAATATATTCCTATTTTCACGTTGCCATGTTACCACCAATAGCGTAGCTCCTACTCTACTATAAAAACTACACGTAACCCATAATCCCTCGATTCGCTCTGACGAAGGGCTAACGCTCGAAACGTCAGCTTTTAGAATCTCTGTACGGTGGCCAATTTACATTATCAACTCCGTTGATAAAACCAAATTTTTGTATACTACTTCCCCACCGACGCAGCACCACAGTTTCTTTAGAAACTACCCCTTCATTCATTAGTTAAAAAACACTCCGCTTGGACTCGTCTTCTTATATACTCTCACAATAAGCTTTTAGAACTTTCTAAAATAGTAATCAATCTAATTATAGAAAGATTACAAAACACACCGATTTAGAAACGCTTACGCACGAACCTAAAAATAAACAAATTACGAACTCTCGCGAATCGTCTAGAAAGTAACGCTTGTCACGCAATACTATTTTTCGTAACATAACCCCCTTCTAGAAGAAATTTTCTAAATTTATCCTAAACAAGAAAAATTGCTAAATAAGGGGCAGTTCAATCTCATTCCTCAGCACGACCCAAGTAATCTGCTCCAACGTTCTTTGAGCCCTTAATGGCTTCAACTGTGAATGAATAACTTTGCAAAAACATAGCCCAACGCATAAGACGTCCGTTGGCAAACTTAGCACTGTTCATGTACTTAAGGGTTCATGGTCCGTCTGAAGAACAAAAGAGACTCCGTACAAATAAAGATGAAATCTCTTGATACTCCATACGATCGCTAGACATTACTTCTCAATTGTAGAGTAGTTCCTTTCTGCACCTGTCAATTTCTTGCTTGCGTAGCAAACGGGAAACAACTTCTCATCATGTTTCTGCATTAAAACTGCACCGATACCACTGTTGGAGGCGTCCGTCCTTAAGAAATAAGTTTTAGCTGGATCGGGGAGTCGTAAAATACGCTCACTTGTTAGGTAATACTTGATTGTTCGGTAGGCTTTCTCTTGGTTCTCACCCCACTCAACTTTATTAGGTTGGCCTTTCCGTGTGAGATCAGAGAAGGGCACTGCGATCGCTGCAAAGTTGGGGATGAAATCTCTATAGTATCCTGCTAGACTCATAAATGATCGCACCTGTTTCTTTGTGCTTGGCCTTGGAGCATCTTTAATTTTCTCCACGTTATCCTGATGTAGGCCAATCATTCCTTGCTCCAGGCGATGACCTAGGAAATCCACACTGTTTACACCGAATAGACACTTAGTAGGTCTAATAGTGAACCCCGCTTGTACAAGGCGCGAAAATAGCTCTCTTAGGGCTCTAATATGTTCTTCCCACGTACGGGTGTGAACCAATATATCATCCCAGTAGAAATCAACATTGGCTAGATCTTTTAGCAACTTCTTCATTGCACGCTTCAGTGTTGCTGCCGAGTTGATCATTCCAAACGGCATCTTCAGGAACTCGTACGACCCGTCAGGTGTTACGAACGCCGTTTTCTGTATGTCCTTCTCTGGTATTGTTATCTGCCAATATCCCTTGCTAAGGTCAATTTTTGAGTAGAACTTGTCTCCACTAAGCTTCTGAAACAAATGTTCAGCAGTTGGCATAGGCTCGGGATCAAATACAGTTAGTTTATTTAATTTCCGATAATCAACGCACACACGGTTTGTGTTGTCTTTTTTCTTCACTACTACCACAGGTGATGCATACGGAGAACTGGACTCTCTAATAACTCCCATTTTGATCATGTCGGCAATATCTCTTCTCAGCGACTCTCTGATGCTGTAAGGTACTGGGTAAGGTCTTGATCTAACCGGCTCGTCTGAAATGAGTTTAATATGATGCTGAACGAGATCTGTAGCACCTGGTGCTTCAGTAAACAAATCCGTGAACTGTTTAGCCAAATCCATGAATTCATTCCGTTGGTCATCCGTCAGATTTGGTCCGGTTTTAACATCTTTGATTGATTCCTTGGCTACATATCCACCAAGCTCTAAGAAATCAACGTTTTCTCCTTCTGCTTCATCAGCTTTAGCCGCACAGCATCGTCTACACACGAAGCGCCTACTCCACCAGCTACTGCTCCTTCGGGTGTAGTCTCCTCTCGCTCAAAGTACTTTTTAAGAAGGTTAGTGTGGTAAACTTTCTCCTTGCCTTTTACTTTCACTTTGTAGTCATTGAGACCTACCACAGAACTAACTTCAAAGGGACCCTTCCACTGCATAAGTAGCTTGTTATGGTAGGTAGGTAGCAGTATAAGCACTTTCTCACCTGACTGGAACTTCCTAACTTTAGACTTGCGGTCGTAATAGTGCTTTCCTTTCTGCTGGGCTTTCTCCAGTTCACTATGGGCGAGTTTAAGGGTATCTTCTAACTTCTCTCGTAATTCAAAAACGTACTGGTAACTGTTCTTTACCTCAGGCTCGTCAACTTCTTTCGTCCACAGCTGTTTGAGTATAGCCATTGGTCCTCTGACAGCTCTTCCATATAACAGCTCAAACGGTGAGAAACCAGTGGACTCTTGGGGAACTTCACGATAAGCAAACAACAGCGTGTTTATGTAGCGATGCCACTGTCTTGGCTGCTCACTACACGGTCTCTTCAGCATAGATTTCATTGTTCCATTGAACTTCTCTGTCAAACCGTTACACATCGGGTGATAGGGTGTTGTTGTAAGCTGTTTAATGCTTAGTAGTCGGGTGACTTCTCTCATACAGTCAGAAACAAACTGCGTACCCAGATCACTCAAGATTTCTTCTGGTACTCCTAGACGGCTGAAGATATCTACCAATGCCTCTGCTACAGTCTCTGTGTCAATGTTCTTTAGTGGCACAGCCTCAGGGTAGCGAGTCGAAAAATCTACCAGTGTCAATATACATCTGTGTCCTTCTTCACTCGGGGGACTGATAGGACCAACAAGATCTATTGCTACTCTCTTAAAGGGTTTATCAATCAGTGGCATCTTCTCTAACGGTACCTTCGGTACTGATCCTTTACTTACGGTTTTCTGACACACATCACAGGACTTGCTGAATCGGGTGACGTCACCTTGAATTCCAGGCCAATAAAATGCACTCTGGATCTTGTCTGTTGTTTTCTTGATGCCCATGTGACCACCCATGATCGATCCGTGAGCTACTTCCATTATGGGGCGTCTCAACTTCTCAGGTACCATAACTTGTTTAAGCGGTTTACCACCGTTCACGTAAGGATGCTTGTATAAGCGGTACAGTACTCCAGATTTTTCTTCAAAGGAAACTCCGCCTGACCCTTCACGAGCGCATCGTCTCGATCCCAGTACTTACGCAGACTCTCATCTTCTCGCTGCATCTGCTTGAGTTTCTCTCTATCCACAATAGGGTTGTCACGGGTATTAGGCACCTTCAAAGTCGTGCGTTCATCCTTTTTCTTAGCTTGACTTCGGGTCGTTACTGCACAAGCCTCTTGCCAACTGGGGTCTGGATTCTGTGCGTCCCTTGCATCATGTACGTTACCAATAATTAGGTCGTAGATAGGATCTGAAAGGCACTGCGCTTCTACATGACCCTTAAGATAAGGCGTATCAACATAAATTCTTGCTATAGGAACCTTCCTCGCTGTGTTGTCAATAAGCAACATGACGTTAAAATCTCCGGTGAACTGATCCTCGCTGACAAGGTCCTTCTTGACTACAACTCCACTGCAACCGGTATCTCTTAAAACGTCAACAATCTTCTCTCCAACTCTGCCTTTTACAACTGGCATCTTACTTCTTACTCCAGTTAAGGGTTCAACACAGGCATTACTTAGCAACGGAACTTTCTTGCCACAGGCTAACAGAAGCTTATCATTTTGGATACACGACCTGACTTCCTCGGGGGTGGCGTTAAGATCTGGTGACTTAACCAAACAGCCAGCACTAACTTGACCACGTTGCACAGGGTTACCATCTTTACCTTGCTTTCCTGACTTCCGTCCACTTGATCGACAGTTCCTCGCTTCATGATCTTGCTTGCCACATAGAAAATACTTTCTTGCTAGAGCTGGGCAATTAATTGCTTTGTGTCCGTGGGCATTACACTTGTAACACAGGAGGGCTGTTGTATCACTCTGTACGTTCTTTGTTTCTTCCGCCTTGGACTGTACTACCGGCTTCTTGGTCGCAGAGCTAAACAAGTGCTTTCCATTTGCTTCCAAGTATTGATCGGCGATTTTCGCTATCTGGTCAAGCGTTTCCGGGGCTCTTTCACGAAGGTGAATAGCTAACTCTTTTGGACAAGAGTCAAGAAACTGTTCCTCCACAATTAGATCTTTTAGGCCTTCAAAAGAACGTTCAGTATGCGACAATTCCAACCACCGCAACAAGTATCTCTCCAGTCGCACTATAAACTGTTCTGGGCTCTCATCAACTTCCGGCTTTGATGCTCTAAATTTACGGCGATAACCATCCTCCGTAAGGTCGTATCTCTTCATCAAAGCTAGCTTTACTCGGTCATAATCTTGGGCTGCTTCCTCGGATAACCGCGAATAAACTTCTTCTTCTAGCGCACGTCCACACAAAAGAGCACTAAGTTTCGAAGCCCATCCTGTCTTCTCCCATTTAGCTGTCGCTGCAAATCTCTCAAATCTTTGTAAGTAAGCATCTAAGTCGTCCTTGACAGTGTCTTGGCCCTATCCTCTTTCACTTCAGGACGCCCGTCAGCATTCTCCACAGTCAATCGTGCAATCTCCAACTCGTGTTCTCTTTTTGCCGCTTCAATAGCCTCTTTCTGTTTCAACAGCTCGGCTTCCATCTCCAACTTTCTTAGTTCGCGTTCTTGTCGCCTAGTGTCTCCCTCTTCGTCTTCTCTTCTGCGCCTTTCCTCCTTCTCTTCCTCTTCCTTTCTTTTATCCTCCTCAAGCATTCGTCGTCTCTCTTCCTTTTCTTCTTCAAACCGCCTACGCTTTTCTTCTCTTTCTTCCTCTTCCCTTCTTCTTTCTTGTTCTAATTGTCTGCGTTTTTCTTCTTTTTCTTCCTCCAACTGTCTACGTTTTTCTTCTTTTTGTTCCTCTTTCCTCACAAACTCGAGAAGCCTTTCTCCCTCCAATCCGAACTTTTCTCCAATCTGTATAAACTTATCCATTTCCACAGTAGTATTTCACAGCAAAAACACAATATACTCTCTTGTACAGTTCTCCTTACTTTTTCTGTAACTCCTTCTTCTTGAACTGTCCTTTCCCGGTTTCTGTAGTCAGCAAACAAATGAATTCCTCTCCCGGACGGGCCCCCAATGTTACGAGTTCGAATGTTTTGAGGAAAGGTAGTTTGCAAACTAAACTGAACGCAGGGTTGCCGGAACAACAACAAGAAGATTTATTCCAAAATGAACGTAGTTTCCACGAAGTAAAACTCTGAACAACACGTACTTGACAAACTTACACAGCCTCCGCCGACTTGAATACACACTGCTTCTGTCACACTTGACTAAACACGGCTAACGCCAACTCTCTTCGCTTGTGAAAAACTAGTTAAAAAACACTCCGCTTGGACTCGTCTACTTATATACTCTCACAATAAGCTTCTAGAACTTTCTAAAATAGTAATCAATCTAATTATATAGAAAGATTACAAAACACACCGGTTTAGAAACGCTTACGCACGAACCTAAAAATAAACAAACTACGAACTCTCGCGAAGCGTCTAGAAAGTAACGCTTGTCACGTGATACTATTTTTCGTAACACCAGTCAAAAAAAATTGTCCGTCTTTGACTCAGCATTTGTCTTCCTTTGTTTTTCTTTGTTTAGGAATTCGCTGCAAATAGCGATCAAAATTCAATAATCTATCACAAATTAAACCCACCAATCGCGACGCGTTACATCCGATTCCGACCGGTCACTTGGTACGGCCACATATCAATGAGAGTAGAAGTCTATGGCTGCAAACAAGGTAATCATGATTATTTATTCCATCCACTCCACAATAAACTAAATTATTAAATGAATTAATCTAAAGTTAAGTGGAATTGTCCCTGAATAGAGTTTAAGAGTCCCTTTAGGATACACGGCATTAATCTAGAAAGCTGAACATTCTGTTGTAAGGAAGGGCGATGGTCAAGGTTTATATGCAAAGATTGGCTATGAAAGATATACTTTCCCACCCCTCCATATGGTGTCGTAGGTTAAAATATGGTTTTTGTCCCTTTCATTTCCACCATTACCCTGATTCTGATTTGAGCTTTTCTTTTTGAATTCCCTTAGTCCCTGCCAAGTTAATAGAAAAACTTGTAAAGTAAAAACCTAATTTGGTTAAATATAATAGATTAGGGACAAGGTTCTCACTTTTTGAGTTGCTGTAAAGGCACAAGTTAATTCCATTTAATGAGCTGAAAATGTTCGCTTTCCATTTTTAATTTGACATCTATATATTGTTACATATTTCAAACTACTCACATTATTATTTCTAAGTTTCTAAACACTTGAAGTGGCTCTGTTACTTTCAACGAATGTGGACATGTAAAAACCGATTCTGACCAGAACTTTTTATTTTAATTGGAAAACCAGAATGTCAACAACCTCTTGGCATGGAATTTGGCACAATCAAAGATGCGCAAATAACAGCGTCTTCCGAGTACGATCTAAATCACGCCGCCATCCAGGCAAGACTGAACTTCCAAAAGTCATTAATAAAACGAGGTGCCTGGTCCGCAAGGAATAACGATAAGAATCAATGGTTGCAGATTGATCTGCGAGCACCTTACACTAAAGTGACGGCTGTAGCTTCACAAGGAAGGAATCAGGTCAACCAATGGGTTACAAAGTACAAACTGCAATACAGTAACGATGGAGTTACCTTCCGATACTACAGGGAAGAAGGACACACCGTTGACAAGGTAAGATGTGATGATAAGCAATTCGTCATAACCTGCTCTGAAGGAATGAATATACTTGCGGGTTTTTTATATAAATACCTAGTTGGTCTAAGAGAGAGGCGGACAAACCCGACACTGGAAACAACCTATCCTTGCCCTTTGTATCAATCTCAGATCTAGGTCTTCCAAAGTAGTAACGTTCCAAGCGTTCTCGCGGTACCGTTTTCCATTCAAACATTCCTAACAAGGTCACTTTTTCCTTCATTTTTTAAATCTCTTACTCAAACTTTCAATTATTATTGATTGGATATCATGTGTACATTATCAACATGCGCTGGGCTTTTTTCATAGTGTCTCTCATTGGTTGTGCTATAGATCATGAATTCTTTAGCCAGTCAACAAAAATTGTCCGTCTCAATCAGCATTTGTCTTCCATTTTTTTTCTGTTTAGGAATTCGCTGCAAATAGCGATCAAAATTCAATAATCTATCACAAATTAAACCCACCAATCGCGACGCGTTACATCCGATTCCGACCGGTCACTTGGTACGGCCACATATCAATGAGAGTAGAAGTCTATGGCTGCAAACAAGGTAATCATGATTTTTTTTTCCATCCACTCTACAATAAACTAAATTAGTAAATGAATTAATCTAAAGTTAAGTGGAATTGTCCCTGAAAAAAGTTTAATTGTCCCTTTAGGATACACAGCATTTATCTAGAATGCTGAACATTCTGGGGTAAGGAAGGGTGATGGTCAAGGTTTATATGCGAAGATTGGCTAAAGATATACTTTCCCACCCCTTGATATGGCGTCGTAGGTTAAAATATGGTTTTTTTCCCTTTCATTTCCCCCATTACCCTGATTCTGATTTGGGCTTCTCTTTTTGAATTCCCTTAGTCCCTGCCAAGTTAATAGAAAAGTAAAAACCTATTTAGGTTAAATAAAATAGATTATGGACAAGGCTCTGGTGTCAAACCGTGGTTTAATACTATTAGTGTAAATACCCACTGAGGTTATTTTACAAAATCGCACGCTCCCATTGGCTCGCTATCTCGGATTATCAGCCGATAATCACCTTAACGGACAAAATGGCTGCCCTTAGTCGTTTTGCCACTGTAAGTGAAGATGATTTCGCGTTGAATGGTTTTTTTTTCTCTTTTTGGAAATAATCACCTGTGTATTTATACTAAAACAATTGTTCGCCTCAGGCTCAGTGATTATCGGTGATTAGTTTATATTAAAACAGTGGATAGCGTTGAACTCGCGCGCTGATTGGCTACTCAAACTCCGGATATCCTTTGGTATTCACCTCCGAGCAATTCGTGCGGAATTTGGGCCCGAAAATGTTGTAATCTTTGCAGGTATAAATGAGTTAAAATCATCTTTTTGTGCTATATTATCTCACTGTTTGAGTATATACTAAAACAGCTATTTACCTTAGTGTCGTTGGCTAGTGGTGGATATTTACCGAGCCGCGAAGCCACCTCCACTTCGGTGACTTCGTCTCGGTGAATGTTCACCGATAATCACTTCGCCTTCGGCGAATAATTGTTAACTATTTATTATATAAAGCCAAGTGAGCTTTCGCGCGAAAACATGATATCTTCACTCGTGAAAATAACAAGTTATTTTCACGCGTGAAAAGATCACTGTTGCTATGGTTACATATAAAAGTCGAGTCTTTCGATGCCTTTCGTGAGTGATTTAGTATTTCATTGGTGTTTATATAATAAATAGAATATTACATGACCGCTTGGAGATACGAAATTTCTCTTCTCGTGTTGAAAAACATTTCACTTGTTCGCTGCCCTCACTCGTTAAATATTTTTCAGCACTCTATGAGAATCTTCTTATCTCCGCGCGGCCATGTAATATCCTCTATATTGTTTGTCTTTTATTTACGAAATGAAATAATCTAAGAGGGCACCCATCTTAGTAGTAACCCTGCATAAAAAGGTTTAACTTTTAAGATGAGGACAACCACGTGGGAAACAACCTCATGCAACTTTGGTTACAGCTAAAACGGCTGGATTTTAGGCGTGGTCTTCCTATGGCATACCAGGGAAAGGTAAATGAGGTACACTGAAAGTCAGGTGCAATTGCCAGAGTGCCCTAGCTGTACAAAGAGGCGCGATTACAGATAATGAGTTCCCCTTATTAGAGTGAGATCGAAATCACGCAGCCTCAAAGCATAGACAGTTTTTCATATCGACTACTAAAGCAGATTCCTGGTCGGCAAGGGGAGACGATGCCAATTGGTGACTCCAGATTGATCGGCGAGTATTTTCTAGGGTGACACGTGTTTCGTCTCAAGGTAGCCATGATCATCCCACAGTGGGTAACAACATACAAGATGCAGTATAATGACGATGAAAAAACATTCCTCTACTACATCGAAGCAGTACCGACAGCCCATAAGCACACCGGCATTTGTATTCTTCCTGATTTCTGTTCTTGTTTTAAGCTCTTGGACAAGTCTGAATAAGGTTTTTAGACCAGAGTTGACGTCACTATTAAAATATTGAACTACATGAGAATTGCGTTCAAGTCTGAATTTACCTCAGGCTTTCTTCGCAACTATTTAAGTTTCTACTTAAATGCGATGATATCTAACTCTGATGTATTTTTAATATGTATGGCGGACGGTTGACGAAAATATGGGAAAGCGTATACATGTTTGTAAATCAATGTGCATCAGTATGTAAGGCGTGTTGTGACTTTGTTGCAATTTAATTGCCTGAACATTTGAAATCCAACCACCTTGGGCGCATGACGTTTTTTAGGAAAAAGAAAGGCTTATCTCATCCCCGGCTTTTTGACACAGCGATCGAGTTGAGGAAAAGAAAAGATGTTTGGAAGTATTAAATTCTATCAAAACTTCTTTTCCTCACGCTGCTAACAGATGTTAATTCATGCAGGTGCAATCAGGTCCCATTAGTCGCCAGTGACGGAAATTTATCATTATTTCTTTAGAAGTGTTAAAGTAAATGAGTGAGATGAGTAACTTGTACCCACGAAAAAGACAGGTGAGTTTACGAAGTGGCCCAGTTTACTAACTTAATCACTTTTTCTGTCGGATGAAATATTGTTTAAAGCTTATGCCGCCTTTTCCCGGGTCTCGGAGATTTCCCGTGAGGCTGTACGCAAATTTCGTGAAGATGAATAGCTGGAAACAGAAACGGGATAACAGATTTTTAAACCTGGAACTACTAAGGAAAAATTGAAAAACTCAAACCTCCCTTATCTTTAGAATACCCTCGTACTGATGCCATCAGAACGGCGACTCGATCATTTGCCATGCATGGATGTCATGTTCTTTTCGATGCCCTCATTAATTTAAAATAGTCATTAAAGTGTTTGTTGCTGTCAACGTAGACGCATACGTCTTTATAATGTAAAGTAATCCCTTTGATACCAATGACCGTAAGTAAAACTTACGACTTTGCTTCGGAAGCCCTTGGAAGACAGGTTTGATTACAGAAAGCTAAAATACTGTTCTGTAGTCGAGGGGAGGTTTTAACCGCAAGATGTCAGTGTGAAAATAGAAGTACCTACGTACACTATAATTAAATATTTTATTTTGTTCTAGGTCAAAACAATTCATGGAGGACAAAAAACAATCAACTATATAGAGAGAATTTTAGAGAACAAAATGAGACTACACTGTGGAGAAAATGAATCAAATCGTAGGCGATGCATGTATTAAGGGAGTAAAGAAATAAATTCCATTACAATGAAAGAGATTGTTTTTTTTTTTTTCAAACTACCCAAATATGGCAATAGCGCTCCGTTAGGAGAAACTTGTTGCTTAGTTGACACGGAACTTGCATAGCATAGCAGCTGATGTCGAAGTCCAACGAAGATCTGATTATTTCGGATCCACAAAATTATGGGTACTATTCCCGAAAATAAATACTCTTTCAAGTTCTTGGGTAGCTGAAGGCAAAAAACCCACGAAACACTTCGAGATTTCGCCCACAACGTTTTTACGCGTTTCACTCGCCATACCTAGATGAAATCCCAATGAATGATTTTTGTCATACTCAGTTTGCTGATATTATTGGTTGTTTTTATAGACCGTGAATACATTAGGAAATGAATGTGGTTCGAATGTGAGCAGCCGTTTCTTGGGGGAGCGTTGTGTGACATCGCAAACGGCTGCAAAGGAGACTCTTCTTCTTGACAATTCCCACCCTGGTCAGAGTTTTTCTCTGTTCTTGTGTGGGCCCATTTCCATCAGTAGGGCTAACGCTCACATGGTTCATATGGGATAGAAACTTATCACTTCACATTACACTCTATTCAGTTAAGTCTATTCTCCTTGACGCCTTCCACGAATGTTGATTATTTCGTTCTTGTTGCCATTATCACGTAAATCATTGCGATCCTTGACATTCATCACCATGGGCGTCGTTATCCAACCTCGATCTCAGGGTCCTCTCTCTTCTTCCCCCGATAAAGCACCCTGGTTGCGGCTGGTCTCGTGTGTGCTAGATTTTGCAGATTCCAGAAAAGTAAATGAAGAGAGGGGTACGAAGGCTAATCTTTGTCTCCACTGAATTCATCTACTGAGCTCAGTAAGGAGTGGAAATTAAACATAGCGTGGCGCGGGAATGTCTACTAATCTCGAACAAAGCAATTATCTTAATCCGTATTATGTTGGAAGTACTGCCGCTACATCCTTCCTCAAATTCAACGTTTTCAAACAAATTAGTCGTTCTGTATCATCCGAAAGCAGTACAACTAGAAGTCTACCTTAATTAGGAACGTGGGCTTCATTTGGAAAAGAACACAATCTGTTTCGCCCTCTCCTAGATAGAACTGAATACTGTGGACAAAATGAAGTCGATGACCCACCCTCCGTGCGCATTTCATTTGTACTCATAGGCACGTGACCAGCTGCAACCGGGGTACTTTATCAAGGGAGGAAGAGAGAGGACCCTGGGAACGATCGAGGTCGTCGTCATCATCATACCTTGAATGATCCTGAGACAAAGATATACAATTCAACTACAAGCCTATACAACTAGCCTCTCAGGCTATGACAAGCTGAATCATATGTGTTCAGCCTTCACGTTACAATCATGCTTTGCATATGCAAAGTAGCTGAGGATTAACGAACGTTAGGATCCATCTTTATAAAGTCACTGTTTCCAACTGTTTTTGGAAATATGTAAGTCTTTAAAAAATGGTATTGAACGTACCGATCACTATGCAATTATAATTAGTTCGTCATTAAACTTAGGTAGTCCAGTTACGTGGACGCGCTTAAGCAAAGACGTACACACCAACCTCTCGATCTATTTGTGTAAATAGTTACATTCACCATTTTTTTTATACCAATGGTATCGTAATTCGTTCATGTCTGTCTCCTCTTCAAAGCGACTCTAAGTGCAAACTTTTTTATTCATGTGTAAAGTCGAACTAATTACCATCACAAAAACTTCGCACTTAGACTCTCTTTGGGAGGAGGCAGACATGAACTCGGAAATGACCTATTTGCGCGGCACTTGTTTGAATATTCTGAAGGGACGATCGACTTCACGTTAGTCATAAATCCTTTTGTATATATAATTAGCTCGCTAACAAATCTCATCTACTTTGAAACAATTTCGCTTCAAACTGAATATTTTTAAGCTTCAGAGTGCCAGTCTATTACTCTTCCTAGGCACATCTTTTGAATTAAGTTTCTATATACCTTAATTTTTAATCTCTCATTTTTTTAATACTACTACATATCGATATTGACATTGATATTTATTTAATTACTTTATTCCATCATTTTCATTTTTGAGAGTTTTTTACATGAGCCTCTGGCGATTCGACATTGATAAAGTCATCATGGTAGCCCATGCATCACGGTAGCCTACGCTTTGCACGTTTCGTACTGAGCAACAAGGGCGTGGTGAAGTCCGGTACTCACTTGTCTGCTTTGCTTTCCTGCTAGCAGAGATCTCTTTTCTTTTTGCGTTCGTTGGACTGACGAGTACGGGAAAAGAGACCTTTGCCATGGGTCGAAATTCGCTGTGTTGAGCAAGCGCTGCAGTTACTCAGCGACCGGATCCTCCCGCGATACTTCATCTTGTATGGGCTCACTTAACAACAGTGGAACTACTGTAAAGGAATGCGATGGACACAGCGGGCTCAAGTCACAGTCATCAAATATATCAGTCACTAGACGCTCTACTTATGCGCCCTACGATTGTGGTGGTATCAAAATGGTTGATTATGAAAACATGGTTAAAGCCATAGGATTATATTGGTTAAAACGAATAACTGATGACAGCTACAACGGTTTTTGGAGACTTATCTTACTAATCTTCTACGAAGTAGCGGGGGACTATTGTTATTTGATCCAATGCCTGAAGAGTCTGCATGATCTTGATGTATTCAGTCTAAATATTAACACTAGGGTAAACCCCGATCATAACTTAAATTACAAACCTATACAATGTAATTATTATTCTCCATATGGTTTTAGTCAGCAGAAATCTTTTTTATCGAGAGGATCATCTTTTTCTTTATTGACGCGAGAAGTCTACGGCGTAATCTGGACAATTTTCAGTCTCATCTTTTGGAAGAATTACAGCTACATTTCAGTGTCATCGGGATTACAGAAACTAAAATTTCAATTTCTCATTTGCCCCTTGATTTCGATCCTTCAATACCTAATTATCGCTTGGAATACGTACCTACACCTCTATCGGCTGGAGGTGTGGGTATGTATATTCACTATGACATTGATTCTATTCCGTCACCGCACTGAGGGCTCACGTGAGATAGTACTGCGCCTGCGCGAACTCAGTGTGTTGCCGCCTTTGAAAGCAAACTGAAGTCAGCACCTAATTCGATTTCTAAAGATTGTTGTTGTTGTCTGTAAAGCGATAATTTGCAAAGAATGCCTGAAAGTTCGACTAATGTTGAGCCTAAGGGCAAGAAATGGAAAGCCTCTTCCGGTAACAGTTCGACATGATAGTTCCTCTGCGCAAAAAAAGAAGAGTGAAAAGAGGGTTTCTTCTTTTTCAATGAAAAATTACAACGACTGTCGAGAATTACCACAAAAAAGAAGACTGAGAATTTTACTGATTCATTGTCGAAACTCTTCACGTTTGAAACTTCAAGAAACTTGACAGTACTAAAAACGAAAATCTTTGTTGCTTGGTTACAGAGTGTGCAAGGCATTTCACAAACTTCACGCCCACTCAAAAAATCAATAATTGATGTTCATAAAGGAGTAAATAAAAACGAATCTCTGCGTGCCTAACAAAAGCCTTGGCATGCTTTAACGCATACATCGAGTTGAACAAAAACAAAAAAAATGCGTTTACCTGGTGCATGCTAGATTTCTGGACAGCTGGAATTGATATTTCGTACAATAACGTCACGTAAACGGAAGTTTTTCTCCTATTCTATCCTCATATTTGGCAAAAAATTATTTGATCATTGTCCCGGGGAAAAAAAAAGAACTGTTGATGATTGTATGTAAACTTTGGCCTCGTCAGTTTACTTTATCTGCCTTCTGGATTTCAAGCCTTGGCTATCTCAAGCACCTTAAGAACTGAAAGAAGGTGAGTTCCCCGGGTGGGTTCCTAAGCTCAGCCAATCCAATCCATACCATAACTTTGTGAAGGTACTGTTTAATATGTAATGAAATGGCATGTGCAAGAGGAAACTGTTTAAAATTGAAGGGACACTGTCAAGGCTCTAGTTTTGGAGAAGAGGGCTGCAGGCAAATCCAAGAGCAATGGCAGAGGAAACCTTTCACATCATAGTAAAACCCCCGGAGTTCCGAAACACTCCACAAAAACCTTTTCGTAAGAACAAACTTTTGTTGGAATGTAGCTCTTAAATATTTGCTCAACACGTTTTAAAGTTACAACTGCATGATATGATATGAATCAAAATAAATCACGCTCAACTCGACCGACAAGAGCGCGGCGTACATATCAGCGAGGCTGCATGGTACTATTTATAACATGGTTCGCTTTCCTCTAAGAGCGAAAACCTCATGCCAGTTGAAGGTCTCTAAGTAATTGACAAAAAATCCATTGTAATTTAGTTGTAAAGATGAATTTTTCTACTTTCAATTCTGAAGATAATCTGGAAGATCACTTCTGTTTCATATCTGAGTGCAGAATCGAAGGGAATTAGCTGATTTGAAAGGAATTGGAAGATTTGAAATTCGATAAAAGTATTAAAAGCTAAGGGTCAAGTGGCGCCAAGCACGCATTGTTGAACTGGAATGGCCAAGGCTAAGAGATTGGTTCAAAATAAATAACGACAACAGCAGCATTATATCCAACAACAATGAAACTAATATGAAAACTTGAGTCATTTCCCGCGTGATTTTTGGCACGGTTTGATGCCCCCCTGAGCAGCTCTCGACGGTTCACTTGCCACTATTTACAAAGAATGGAGTTACCATATCGAAGAATTAAACCCACTTGGTTCGGGGCAAATTATACTCAAACGGAATGACTGTTTCTTTAATAAGTCCTTATCTAGGGAGTCAAGTTAAAGAACCCGGGTGACGGCGAGAAAGGAGTGTCGCTGGTTTCGTACAAGAGATGGAAGTATTCTGCAGTCTTCCTTTAAAGTCTTCTTCTATTGTCATTGGGACGTCATGCGACTTATCGCCTTTGCTGCTTGGCCCTTTTATCAGCCGAAGGGTTTTTTCCATGTTTTCCATCTTCGCCCAGATGTATAATTAACACTTTCCCTCCTGAGAACGAGCGCGGCTTCCAGATTTTACTTCGTCTAGAACACTAGACGATTTTGATACCCCTAAATTCCGGCCTGCGCTTTATAAGTGAATGGGCTATGTTGCTACCTTTAATAATTCTACCCGGCTGACGATTTAGTGGTGAACTGAAATCCAATTCATGACGGGATGGACTAAAAAGTGGATGAGTAGGGGAGACCGAGGCAAAAAATGGGCTGTTGGCTACTTGGAATTTTTTTATCCTATCGGATAAAGCAAGCAGAGGTTAAACGAGATTTTAACGTTTGTTGAAAATTCGTATACAGCATTGTTTTGAGCCCGTAATACATTAAAATTTTCAAGTCAAATCAAGTAAAGTCTAATAATACTGATGAAAAAAATATAGATCCACATCTCACAATCTCCGTATCATTGTGATCTACCGGTTGCCGTACTCAGATGAGCACAGAGTTACCACGAGTACATTTTTTGCCGAATTTGCAGATTATGTCGAGACAATTCTGTTGTCAAAAGAAGAGTTACTAATCCTAGGTGACTTCAACATCGAATTGACGTCGCTGGAGACAGTGATACCAATAAACTCTCTGATTTCTTTGAATCAGTCGGTCTTCAACAGCATGTTGAACAAGATACTCACGTCCAAGGTCATACTTTAGATCTTGTAATTTCTCGGCGGTCTGACAATATCATTGAAGACTCACCACGTGTAGACCGTTTCCTGTCTGACCATGGTACGGTTTTGTTCAATCTCAAGTCAACAAAACCACCGTTATTAGAGAAGACTATCTCCTACAGAAAGTTTAAATCTATTGACTTCAATTCCTTCCAGTCCGATCTGGCTTCCACTGATTTGAGCAGAAATCCTCCTGAAGCCCTGGAAGATTTGACTAAATGTTATAACAGCACACTGAAAGTTGTCTTGGATAAACATGCTCCTTTAATTACCAGGTCTATCAAAGAGAGACCTCGTGTTCCTTGGTTCAATGAGGAGATCAAGATGGCTAAACGTGGAAGAAGAAAAGCTGAGAAAAGATGGAGAAGAACTAAGTTATATACTGACCTGGCTGCCTTCAAGGTTAAGAGGAATGCAACAACCGCTCTTATGAACAAGGCTCGCAGGGAATTTTACACTAATTTCATTGAGGAGAACAGCAAGGATCAAAAGAAGCTGTTTGCCGCTAGTAATCGCTTGCTAAATAGAGGATCTGCCGACTGTCTACCCCCCACTATTGATAAGGCCCAATTCGCCGAGGACATCGGGAAGTTTTCTGTACAGAAAATAGTGAATATTAGGAGTCGTCTCGATAGTCATGGTGCTGCTGACTGCCATAAACACGACAAAGAGGGCATTGAGTCTTCTTTCGTCCACCTCACTGAATTTGAGATGTTAACGGAACAAGATGTGAAGTCTCTTATGCAGTATTCGTCTTCAAAATCTTGTGTTCTTGACCCTATGCCTTCAACGTTGGTCAGCCGATGTGATGTTCTATTACCTGTACTTACAAGTTTGATAAATATGTCCTTAAAGTCTGGTCACTTTCCTGTCGCCTGGAAGGAGGCTCTAGTCTTACCGTTACTTAAAAAACTTGGCCTCAACATACTCTTCAAGAATGTTCGTCCCGTTAGTAACTTACCATTTGTTTCGGAGCTGACAGAGTCAGCCGTCTATAACCAAATTCATAGCCACATTTGCGAGAACAATCTTTATCCTTCCAATCAGTCATCTCATAGGAAGAATTATGGCACAGAAACAGCGTTGCTGAGAGTGAAAAATGATATCTTGTTAAATATGAACAAACAGCATGTTACACTATTGGTGTTATTAGATCTTAGTGCGGCATTTGACACTGTGGATCACAATGTTTTACTTAGTCGCCTTCACTCAAAGTTTGGTATATCTGGGATGGCACTTGAATGGTTTAGCTCCTACCTTAGGGGAAGATCCCAGCGTGTTATGGTCCAAGGCAATTTATCTCAGAATTTGAATTTGGACTTTGGTGTACCGCAGGGCTCTTGCCTCGGACCATTGCTTTTTACGATTTATGCAAGCAAATTGTTTGACGTTATCAAGGCGCAGCTCCCTACGGTTCACTGCTACGCTGACGACACGCAGCTGTATGTGTCCTTTAGTCCAAATAAGAGCATTGGGCAATTTGAGGCTGTGACTGCTATTCAGCACTGTGTGGATGATATACGCAATTGGATGACCAATGATAAACTACTTCTCAATGATGATAAAACAGAATTTCTAATGATAGGTACCAAGCAACAACTAGCCAAGGTTAACATTGATCATCTTATAATTGGAGGCAGCATAATTAGACCAAAGGAAGTAGTTAAGAATCTGGGGGCATGGTTAGACTCGACTCTTTCAATGAATGTAAATAATACTTGCTCAAATGCTTTTTATTACTTGTATAATATAAGAAGAATTAGGAAATATCTTTTTAGGCGGTCCACAGAGACGCTTATTCACGCATTTGTCTCAAGCCGCGTCGATTATTGCAACAGCCTGCTCTATGGCCTAGCAACCTACCAGCTTAATTAATAAGCTGCAGAGGGTCCAAAATGCTGCAGCTAGGTTAATTTTTCAGGAATCTAAGTACTGCCATGTAAGACCGCTGCTGTATAATCTGCACTGGCTGCCCGTTAAATTTCGAATTGACTTTAAGATATTACTGTTAACGTATAAGGCTATCAATGGCTTAGCGCCTTTTTGTCTCCAAGAACTTATTAATCTTAAAGAAGCATGTAAATACAAGTTACGCTCCGACTGTGATGGACTGCTACTAAACCCTGTGAAATTTAAGACCTTAACAACTTTAGGAGATCGATCTTTTGCTGTTGCTGCTCCTCAACTATGGAATTTACTGCCCTATGCGATCAGGAGTAGCCCCTCAGTACCATCTTTTAAAAAGACACTCAAGACATTTTTATTTCAGAAAGCTTTTTCATAATTTTATTAATATGTTTTAGTAGGTTTTATGTAGTTTTATGTTTTAAGCGCTGATGAAAATAGCTATATTGATATCGGCGCTATACAGGTTTATTATCATCATTTATTATCATCATATTTCACAAGGAATTTTTATCGCTTAATCACAAGCCGTTTCTCTGCAAACTTTCCAGAATTCTGCATGCTGGATTAGGATTGAAAGAAACCCTTAATTCACTTGATTCTAAAGCATTACTGTAGCTCAGTCAGTCTCTTTACAGCTTAGCTACACGGGCTCATTCCGCCATATTGGCCCGTGCGCTAAATTAATAACGCTGTGTGGATGATTTCCTTGAAGAATGTTTTGTCTGCACTGAAACTACGTTGCAGTTGGCAAAAATGGAATGTACTCTACTTAGTTTGATAAATTTAAGCTAAATTCTTGAAATTCTCCATCTTCGTTCAAAGACACTGACAACAAAATATTTACTACAAATGTAAAGATACTTTTCCTTGTGCTTGAAGACTCTGGTTTCATTTTGTTTTGGACTTCTTAATATAATTCAATTATCTTAGAAATATTCATCACCGAATTAAAAATAGAGGCTGAGAGTAATAATTCCAGTGGAATTTAGAACCACTGAACTTGAAGACGTGCTAAATCATGTGGGCTTCAAGTTTGACGTCTGCACTTAAATGAAACCGTCTGGTAGAGTTCTAGTGGCCGGAAATCTTATTAAAGCGATATTTAAAACTACTTTGGCCTTAATTAAAGGGCTTAAAGCAATGGGACAATTTCTTCCCAATATTGTCTGGACAGCGTGATTCGGCTATTAGCATCCCGCATGTTATCTTTTGGCAAGGCAGCGTTACCGTATTGGTATTAAAATTACCTAACGAAAGAACAACTTTAATGCACTAGCCCCACCAGCCCCGGGACATAGCGGGACAGTATTATATTTTAAATTTCCCCCCACCCCTCGGGTGAAACTTCAGTAATCCCCACTGCCATGGCTACGGTGTGAAACTAGAAGATTTTGCTAAGTTCATATTAAAAATGATTGTTTTGCATCGCTGACAAACGCGATAGCTGCCAGGGTTTTCATCACATCATTGCAATTGCTAGTAGAATCATTGTGTATCAAAGGCATTGCAGCTCGCGGAATCAGGAAACGCAGCCAGGAGGGAACGGAAATAAGTGTTACCCAAACAAACCCTCTTTTTGTTTTACTTAGTAAAGGTCGAGTGACAAATGACCTCGCCTTTGCCGAATTCGTGCATATTTAAATACTTGTATAATAATCATAGTTTTCGAACCAAACCTCATTCCCCTTGCTAGTTATTGCGTGTATA
>OX421457.1:9224376-9236876 GCA_949126865.1 Montipora capitata | reverse complement strand
GTTCAACTGTTCACTTCTCGGTTATCTGGAATATTTCATAGGGAATTCTACCTGGAGCAGGTTAGTTTATAACATCAAGACAAATGTAAGCCTCAAGAGATCTTTTTTTTTTTTTAATTCTTGATTACACGACCATAGAAACACCATAGAATTTCCAGAACTTACTGGAAAACTGATATTGACTGTGCAGATTGCAACGCGAACATCCTCAGTCTCAAAATCAATTGTAACCACGTAACCAATCCAATAGTGACAAAGGTGCGGTGACAGTTTAACCAAGAACGAAACTGGAATTAGCTGCGGCGCCAAGCGGCGCTTAATATAAGCAATGAACATCTATGCTTGCAGCCTGGCGTCCTCCGTAAAATCTTGAATTTGGCTTTTGGTTGTTTTGCAGAGGACGGCATACAAAGAAGTGTATTATAAAATTTAAAATTGCTCGTGTGGGTCGACGAGCTCATGTAAATGTGTAAATTCATGGCCCAAGGAGTTCATTTAAGTTCCTTGATTAAAGTTTCTAAGGAACGCGATCGTATGTTTTTTCGTTGTCATTTACACACGAAAAGACTTTCCGTAAAGACTTACCGTAAGCGTTAGAATTGTTCGCGGTTGAGAGATGTACGTATACACGAAACTCAGAAGATCCTACCGCTTAAGACAGAAAAAAAAGCAAACATGGCGGCTGCTTGGGATCTTCGAGTTTGGTCACTTGCTTTCGATCTTTCAAACATTTAAGAAAGCCTCCAAGTGACTATTCTTGCAGGGTGTGTAAGGTGTTACCCGCCCTGAGCGAAATTTTTGCATAAGCGGGAAGCAAAGGGGAATAATTAACGAACGTTACATTTCCAAGGGGAAACTTGTTTCGCTTTCATTTAAACAGTCTCGTACTGAACGATGATGAAATCCTCGTCAAATTGTTGACATGCAACCAAGTCACGAAAGATTACTGGTTAATCATTTTTAAATTCCTTTTTTTTTTTTTTTTTGCGGCAAACGATTTCTCGTAATGAACTGTCATTAATAAGTGAAATTTCGACTTGGTTCACGAGAGTTAACATGATTTCCCATCAGAGACGAA
Source organism: Montipora capitata (assembly GCA_949126865.1). NCBI lineage: Eukaryota > Metazoa > Cnidaria > Anthozoa > Scleractinia > Acroporidae > Montipora > Montipora capitata. Next base: position 9,235,798 of record OX421457.1, on the reverse strand, counting down.
ACAGCATTTCACAAGCAGACCAAAGTCATCATGATCATAGAGACAAGACGATCCTGTCGTCCCTTTGAAATTTTGATCTCAACTCTTTCTTGAAGTTGCATAGAAAATTTATCACTTGAAGAATGTTCTTTCTAATTCAATCATCTCCGTATCTTTCAAAAGTAGAGACATTTAATTATACCAACCGGCCATGAATAAGGAAGCAGATTAAGGTTGATGACAAAGGACAGAATCTCGAAGCCTTGTGACCCGGAAATCAAACAACTGGAACTCACTGCAGACTGTACGTGACTTCCGGTTTTTTCAAAGGTTGAAAAACAGACAGCAGTTTCGAGTCTTCATTGAGCGCCATCACACCCAAGCGCTTGCATGCATGAGATGCATTGCTCCTGAGCAGGGCTTCCTTTTGATGCTTTGTTTTTCTGTTGTACACCGGGATTTTAACTTTTGAGCCTGTGGGTGAAACCCTCAAGTCTTCACTTTCAAATTTCAAAGCGACCGAGAAGTGTTTTCTATGGTGCTGTTCGTTTCGCTGTACAAGAACTATTGTTCTCAGTAACTTTTGATTCCTTAAGTCGCAATGATTATTCATGAGAAACCTAATCAGCATTTTGTTATTCGCTGGATAAAATCTATAGCGACTTATTTAAAGACCATCTTACTTAGAGAGCGAGGTTTAACTCCAGAACTTTGTAGAAGATAATTGCTTGAAGTAGAACACTGGTTTCCTAAATACTGTCCTCGTTTTCTCTTGCGTTCTCGACACTCTTTTCGTCCATTAAAAGCCTTTATGTACTAGGATTGGCAAAAAGTTTCAAAAAAGCTCAATTGTTTTTAAACCTGTAAGCACTGTTGATATTTCTCCCCTTAATGTACTTAACAGGGTGTGAGTACTAATTTCACGACGATACTCTTATTATTATTATATGACGAGCTCCGTGAGCGGGCAAGATGAACCAAATCCCGCGCTGTGATTGGTTACCCGAGCGGGAAAGATGGACCTAAAATGCCCGCTCGGGATTTCTCGCTTAGTCCCGCAAGATCATCAATGATCTTTTTTTGGGTGTTTTATCCTATATAATAAATCCTTTATTGACCAAGCTTTTTCGGTCAAGATGTTGGCCTCGTTCTTTTTTTGCGTGTTTATGGACCGAGACGAAGTCGCCAATATCCAGCCATCTTGACCTCACGCTTGGTCAATAGCCCATATGTATCAGCTGCGGATCACGTATGCTCTTCAAATATTGGTTATCAGTGTCTTGCAACGTGTAGCGGATTTTAAATCAGAACCGTTATCTCCATATGACATTAGCCTCAAAATATACTTGAAACTGAGCTCCAACATAATTTGCGACCTACTAACACGGAATTGACGAAGATATTGTCAAATTTCTTAACCTTGTTACCAAAAACAATTCAGGCAATTTCAGGCTACCAATCTTATATGCTAAGTTCTGTAAAATTTTCAAAGGGACATGTAATATAAAAGCAGGATTCAGATAGTACTATCACTGAGGCCAAATTATCAATTTACAACACGTAATTTGATCTATGTATGCTAACTCGATTGCTACAGAAATAAAGAAAAAAGATTACAGAGAAAAATGCGAGAGAAACCAGAAATGAAGATTTTCAAGAAGTTCAACGAAATAGGACACTTGCAAACGTTGTTTGATTTCCAGGATGGGAACGTTCTACGTCTTGGAAACTTTGTTAAGCAGTGACAGTGGAAGCAGTTATGAAATAAGGAAATTTATACTGGTAATGATAAAACAAAGGAAATCTATGCGAGTAAAAGGATAACAGAAATAAGTTGGATAACTTACAAGAAAAAAAATATGACAAAAACGCATAATTAACACTAAGCGTAAATGCGTCAGCAACAATCATGTAGAGTCCTTCAAGTTCAGATACACTTCAAATAATACCCTGTAATCGCTTAAGATCCTACGCCTAGTTATTGTGAATAAACCATAAAGATTGATCTGTTACTTACATATGGCTTTATCAAGATTTTTGAAACTTCACGGCTACATAGTTGTTGCTTTGGCCCAGCACGTATGGTGTAGCCACCCGGGTTCGATCGTGTCAAGTTGTTGTTTCTTTACTCTGCTCCGAGAGCGTTTTCTCAAGTTCTCCGATTTTCCACTCTCCTCAGATCAAAAACCAACATTTTTAAAATTCCAATTCGATCAGATGCAGGATTTCCCTGAATACCACTTTCGAGTGAGTGGAGCTTCCTGGGTAAATATCATTAATTATCATTACGGTAACAAATAATCTCTCTCTCTCTCTTTTGCTGACAGGATGGCTCGCCAGAATTTGATCTTCACGTTGCTTGTACTTTTAGCTGCTAAAGTCATGGCACAGAGACAACACACGATAACTTTTACAAAGACGAGATTTCAACAGTGTAATAGCTCATTGTGCGAATGCGTTCCAAGGAACAATATCCAAGCCTTCAGCAAATGTACCCAATCCTGCGGCAATTCTGGTTGCAAATTACTCAAGTGTTCTACAAGGACCTGTTACCAAGAATGCCACAACTGTCAAATGGAGTGCACCAGTGACGTCCATTTTTGTAGACAGCGGTGTCTCTCAGGAGCATGCTCTTTGAAGTGCAAGGCTAGTCAATGCGTGAAACAATGTAACGATGGAGAATGCGAAAGCAGATCCTCGAACAGTACAGAATACAAACAATATCAGCTGGTTTTTCCAAGACCTTATCTGATAATTCTGGCTGTACTATTAGGTTTGGTAGCCGTTTTATCGCTTGGACTTTTGGTGTATCTTACTTGCGGGTGCAACTGTTGCAAGACGCAAAACGGCTACTTCAAACTGACATCGTACAGCAGTAGCTTGGAGAGCTTGGATGTGAAACCGATTTTTGTGTAGTTCTTCGAGAAAAGTTTAGTGCTACGACACCATTTCCTTCTATGAAAGAATTAACATATATCTTACAAAGGCGGTAAACGATTTGATCGATCCGTGCGTGCTAAGTTAACAGGCCGATCAAGAAACGCAATGACGTTTGTGTGAAAACCGAAAAGGTCAACTTTAATAACCTCGCTTTTATCCAAAGGCCAGCCCTCCTAGAACACCATTCTCTGATTTAGGCCGGCTTTCCTTTTGTCAGAACTGACTGGCCAGATCCTTCAGTTTGCAAAGAAAATGCAACAATTTGAAGGAACACCTGCATGATAATCCTTCGCATTCTTCCGGAGGAGTATATAACATTTTTTAGTGTGTTAAGAGTTTGTCCTTGCAAAAGCCCCGTCTGGCTGGTTAGTTCTGTCAAATGGAAAGCGTCCTTAGTCTTCTTTGGATTATTGAAGAAGACGTAACTTTGATTCAGGAACACCTAACGTCGGACATATGAAAGCAACAGATTTTTCTTGAACCTACATCAGAGATCTGTAATGTAATTACCCCAAAACCAAGGGCTCAAAATGTAATGTGTTTTTGATAGGTGTCCGGCTTAGAAAAGAAATCAAGAATAAGGGAAATTAAGATTTCCGCTTTCGTAACAACAAGGTGTAACAGTTTCTTATCAAAGCACCTCAGGATCGGACGTGATATTTAAAAAAGAGTAAAAAGTCAATAGGATGTCAGACATTAATATTGACACTTAAGTTTAATTTAAGATTTCTTAGCGGGTTATGGCTATACTGGCCCAGACTATTTATTTCAGACACACAAGACTATTATACTATATGTATAAAGATGGAGCATGATTAGAATGCAGACATTGAAGACACTAAAAAGGAGAGATTAGCATGAGTAACACCAGAAACCCATAAGGGTTGAAACGTGTAACGGCCCCTTGAGTGCTGGGAAACAAGCTTCTGAATATTCAATTTGCTAAGTACCATATTTGGAACAACAAGAGCAAGGGGTTTCCAAATATGGTACTTAGCACTGAAACATTCAACCAATCAGTTCTCACTGAATATTCGGAAGCTGTGAACGCGCGTTACACGTTTCAGCCCTTATGGGTTTCTGGTAACACCTTATTCTCCTCTTTGCCTTAGTGTCTCTTTCTTAATAATTACTTCCTAAAAAAACTGTGGTAGGTACTGCATAATTAAATTAGCTACCATAAGAAAGATTTGCTAGTAGAAGTTTTTCAAGAGAGTGAAATCTTCTTCAGAGCAAATTCTCTGTTTGTTAATTTAAAGGGCACCATGTTCACGCAAAAGACATTGTGCGCTTGTGTTGTTGTTTTGATTGGGTACTCACCGGTGATTTTCGAATTTTCCGTCCGTGCGAAATTCAACCGTGAAGCGGAGGTTAATATCTTTTGGGTGAACGTGAGCCTTAAAAGTAGTTTAAAGGAATTTCAAAGTCACCTCAAAAAAACTTTGCAGTATGTTTAGTCTTTCTCCATTATTCCATCTGGTTCTCGTTGTACAATGTGGGCGAAATATCCCAAAAACAAATTGATACGAGGGCTTTCAGAGTAAAGTAGAGGAATAGAAGTTCACACTTATATACTCACGTTGCGGTCTAAACCTCAAATTTGGCAAATTCACATCGTTGTTTTGCAGAGAACCACAAAAATAAGTGCTAAAATGCATGTCGCACGATGCAGCACGTTTATTTTTCCTCTTTTCACCAATCATATCATTATTTTGTGGCGTTTTCGTCGTCGTTGCCGTCGCAGTTGTTGTTGAACTCCCTCATGATTGTACAAGAATTTGACGGCCACTGAACAGAGGCGTGTATATCACAATGAACGGCTCTCTCCATTTATTTAAAAAATATTGGCACGTCAGGAACAATGGAACGATTTTCCAAGCGAAAGATCTTTCCAGTTTCATTAAAGAAACATCTTCGGCGTGAAAATGAAATCTAGGCTTGAACGGAAATGGAGCTTTCTTCGACCCCTAAAGCAACTTTCACACGACAAACTAAAGTCAGGCAAATTCGTGTTGGCAAGCTCAAGTTGGCGTGTGTGAAAAACACAAAAAAAGTTGGTGAAAAAGTTGGCGAGAATAAAGGCAAGTTCTATTTGTCGCCAACAGTTTGCCAACATGTTTGACAACTGTTTTTGTGTCTTTCACTCACGTCAACTTGAGTTTGCTAACACGAGTTTGCCAAATTTAGTTTGTCGTGTGAAGACCGCTTAACTTTACTTCAAATAACTGTCACAAATAGGGCTTCAAAATAGCAATGCCGCTTGCGTTAACTTTGTTGTTATAAATACCTAGTTGAGAACGGGACACACGCTTTGTGACCGTTATGAAATTGGCATTGATCCCATCAGTTTGCATTCCTGGCCGCAGTTGTTCGAAGGGTCGGAGAGTATATCCACCCTTTGAACAACCGAGGACTGAACTCAAGATGCGAGTGCACATTTCCTCTGTTTGCCGAAATCAATCTCGAAAAATAGGCTAATGTAACGCTAAGACGGCTTGAGCAGTCTTCACTGTCATTTGAGGCTATGCAAACGTGTGAGACTGTCACGAGAGCACGGGAATTATCATTTATTTTGTTGTTCTCGATATCGCGAGAGTGTAGTAGACCTGAACCGTTGCTACCAAGTACCAAAGTTGTACTGAGGTACATGAGCATGTTGCAGGTTACTGAAATGTGGTGTCCGGTTGAACCCGTTTTTGCCGATGTTAAATATATGATACGCCTTTCTCCCCCGGGTTAATATGTACTGGACTTCATGATCCATTTATTAACCCAATGGGGATTTTCGTCATGGGTTGTAGTTTTTAAAAAAAGCCACATTACGTAACACTAACACGTTAGAAGTACTGCACAAAAACTGTTGCATTCCGGTAATTTATCTCCTTATCTCTTTGTGACACCCTGATTGAAGAAACCAAGGATGAAAAGCTGTTAGGCAATAAGATAGACAAACACTTGAACTGGGATAATCATATCGATTTCCGTATCTAGAATTTGTTTGCTTAAAAGAGCTAAGACATATCTTAATCATCGGCTACGAAATCTATTATATAATGCATTAATTCGTCCGTTATTTGAATAATGTTGCACAGTGTGGGGAAACACCAAAAATGAAACGATTATTAAGAGTACAAAAGCGTTGTGCCAGGCTAATCGTAGATGCTAGGTTTTGTTGAACCTTTTAATAAGCTTGGCTGATTACCTATTGATGACGTCATACCAACGAGGAAGCTTTGTTTAATGCACAAGATTGTTAATGGCTGTTGCCCTCAGTACTTTAAAGATTAAATCTCCTATGTTAATGATAAACATAGACACAGTACAAGGGCGTCATCAAATAAGAATTTATTCTTACCCCTTTTTCGTACCAATTCTGGTCTACGCACTTTTTATGCAACCGACTATGGAAAATATTAGACTATAGCACCAGAAGCATTACAACCCTAAGGAATTTTAATAAGTACATTAGTAATAAATACTTAGCTAGTAATTCCAAGCTCGATCATTTTACTATTCATAGAACCTTTTCACAATTTTACTTTAGTTTAGGAATACTTTGTGAATATTTCATTTTTATCAATGCTATTGTTAACGGTCCACAATGTATAAACTACTGAATTATCAGTAATTGTGTCATCCAATAAAGTTGTATCATTATTCACACTGAGTTCGACATGATAGTTCGGCTCTGCAAGAAACCTTTTCTTTTCTAAGAGAGTTTCATCTCAGTTTTTCGCTAGAGGACTAACGACTATTGAGAGTTGCTTCAGAAATGGAGACTGACAATCTTACTTATCCAGAGTGAGACTTGACAGCAGTGAAAACAAAAATTTCTTTGTTGTTGTTTACAGAGTGTTATGCGGGCGTGCAGGGCATTTCGCAAACTTCACGCACTCCATCCACCGATTACAAATTGATAATTGATGTTTATAAAGGACTGAAAAAAAAAGAACGAAGCTTTACGTGTCTAATAAAAGCCGTGGCAGGCTTTAATGCATATATCAAGATATATCGAGTTAAACAAAAACAAATGAAAAATGCGTTTTCCAGGCGCAGGCTAGGTTTGTGCACAGCTGGATTTATAATCGCTAATTGATACCTCATACAATAACATCACGTAAACGGGAAGTATTACTCCTACTTCATAGTCATATTTGGCAAAAACTACTTCCATCATTGTCCAGGGAAGAAAAAAACAAGTACTGTTGATGTTTGTATTTAAACCTTGGCCACGTTAGTTTACTTTATTTGCCTTCCAGATTTCAAGCCTTGGTTCGAACAAAAATAACGAAAATTTCAAGCTACAAAAGAACTGAAAGAAGGTAAGTTCGTTATCTCAGCCGATCCAACCCATACCATATCTCTGCTTTATTGTACTGTACATGTAATGGAATGGCATATGCAGGATGAAAGTGTTTAAAACTAAAGGGACACTGCCAAGACTCTGGTTTTGGAGGAGAGGGCTGCCGGCAAATCCGAGTGCATTGGCCGGAGGAGACCTTTCACATCATAATAAGACCTCATGTTCCGAAGTCGGTGAAAAGTGTTCTCAACACTCCACCAAAACCTTTCCATAAGAACAAACGTTTGTTTGAATGCGGCACTTGAATATTTGATCCACACGTTTTGAAGTTACAACCGCATGATGTGATATGAATCAAAATAAATCACGCCCAACTCGACTGACAAGAACGAGGCATACATATATCAGCGTGGCTGCTACTATTTTTGGACATAGTTCGCTTTCATCTAAGACCAGATGAAGGTCTCCAAGTAATTGACAAAAAAATCGTTTCATTGTAATTAAGATGTAAAGATTAATTCTCATACTTTCAATTTTGAAGATAATCTGAAAGATCACTTCACATTTGAATGCAAAATCGAAGGGAATTAAATGATTTGGTAGATTTGAAATTCGATAAAAAGCTACAAGTGAAGTGGTGTTAAGCACGCATTGTTGAACTGGACAGTGGCCAAGGCTAAGAAATCACGACAACAGGAGCATTATATCCAACAACAATGAAAACCCGAGTCATTCCCCGCGTGTGTTTTGGCAAGGCTTAATGCTCCCCTAAGCAGCTCTCGATGGCAATTTCGGGTTAAAACTACAAAATAGCCCGAAATTGCCTTGCATCCACGTTAGATTACATTGTAATGCAAATGAGAAAAACTAACCCGCGTGAAAAGGGCTATTAAACCAATTTGGTTCGGGGCCAATTAATACTCAAACGGAATGACTGTCTTTTAATAAGTCGTTTGAAGGAATCAAGTCAAAGTTCCCGGAAGACGCGGCGAGAATAAAGAGGGTGTCACCCTCATACAAAAGATGGAATTACTCTTCACTCTTTCTTTAAAGTCTTCTGTCACTGTCAATGGGACGTCATGCCACTTATCGCCTTTGCTACTTGGCCCTTTTATCAGTCTGAGGTTTTTTGCCACGTTTTCTATCTTCGCCCAGTTTGACACTTTTCATCGTGGGAATGAGCGCCTTCCAGATTTGACTCTGTATAACGCCAGACGATTATAATACTTTTATGCGGCCTGTGCTTTATGCTTGAATGGGTTAAATGGCTACCAGTGACATATACACCTTGTTGCAAAATGGCCGCCATTTAGATATTCTTTTGTTTTTATTCAAATTATACCTTGATGCCTCGTTCAAGGCAAAATATTCTTTTGAATTTTCAGCTCAAGAACGAGGCATCAAGGGCTAATTTGAATAAAAAAGGAAGAATATTTAAATGACGGCCATTTTGGAATAAGGTCTATAGCTTCAAAAATTCTCCCTGACGATTAGTGGCCAACTGAAATCCAATTCATGAATGGACTGAAAATTGGTGGAGTAGGGTAGAGCGAGCAGAAATAAAGTGGGGTGTTGGCGACTTGGAAACGTTTCGGTTCAAAATTCGTGCACAGGGTTGTTTTAAGCTTGTAATAACTTAATTAAAATTTTCAAGTCAAAATAGTGTAGGTAACAAAAAATAATGACAAGATAAAATACAGCAGATCACACAAATTTCACAAGGAATTTTTATTACTTAATCACAAGCCGTTTCTCTGTAAACTTTCTAGAATCCTGGATGTTGGATTGGGATTATTTGGGAAATAAGAAATAGTGAAAATTTGTTGTAGTTTAAAAATTAGAATTGGAAGTTAAAAATTGGTACTGTATATGGACACCCAAGCAGTCCCCTACCAACTGGGAGTCCTGTTGGTTAGAGGGCCAACTGTCTGTTGGTGTTTCCAAAAAAAATTTCTTTCATTTAACACATTTAATCGGTCAGTGTAAAACGCAGACTGCAGACCAGGGGTAAAATGCAGACTGAGGTTATAACGTAACTTTTGAAAAAGCCCAAACCCCTCAGAAATGCTAACCTTATGCCTAATTAGGCCTAAACAATATTTAGGCTTAACTGTTAGCATTTCTAATGGGTTTGGGCTTTTTCAACGGTTAAATTATAACCTCAGTCTGCATTTTACCCCCGGTCCGCAGTCTGCAGTCTGCGTTTTACATTGACCGCTTCCTTAATCCTACAATGTCATTGAAATTCACGTTTATCTCCGCCTTAATGTAGTTCAGAGTTCTTTACAGCCTAACCTACCGTTTAAAGGGGCATGCTAAATTTGCTGTTTGTAGGCCAAAACTGGGTAAATTTAGCGCACACCTACAATATTTCTGACAGCCAGAACCCACATCTCCATCCATGGATGCAAATAACAGAGAATAGCTTCAGTGTCCTTCAGTTGTTATTGGCAACAAAACTACACCATTATTGTTTGGTCTTGGTTGATGCAAAGACGATTTTTTATTGTTTTGAAGCTTGACTGAAATAGCGTGACACTGCCCCTTTAAGCAAACTTAGAAGGGCTCTTTCACAGATTTCCTTGAATCGATAAAAAAGATGCTGTGTCTGCTCTGAAACTACGATGTAGATGGCAAAAATGGAATGTATTCCACGCAGTTTGATAAAGACACCGACGACAAAAATTTCTACCAATGTAAAGATACGTTTTCCGTGTGCTCGAAGACTCCGGTTTCATTTTGTTATTGACTTTTTATTATCATTATTTTAGAACTATTCACCACAAAAAATAGAAAATGGAGGCTGAGAATAATAGGTTCCAGTGGAATTTGGAACCACTAAACTTGAAAACGTGCTAAATCATGAGCGCTTTAGTATGACGTCTACACTTAAATCAAACCGTCTGGTAGATGGCAAGTGGCCGGAAATTACATTAAAACGATATTTAGAACTACCCCCCTACTTTGGCTTTAGAACTCTGGACCGCGTGATTCGGCTGTCAACTCCCCGTGTGTTATCTGCCGTATTAAAATTACGTGACGAAAGAACTATTCTTATTTAAATCAGCATCTTGCCTGGAAGCCCCATCAAACAGAGTGACTGGTTAGCTTTTGATGGACCACAAATTTCGTGGAAAAACCAATTTAGTGACGTCATTTTTCCTGGCGGCTCTTTGCGATCACTCCTGCGCAAGTTGTCCGATGAAGCTAAATTACATCCAAGGATTGCACTGATAGGATAGTGATGAAATTGAAAAAGAAAAAGTTATATATATGAAAATCATTATTCGATCTCATTTCCCGGGTTACACGTTAACGTTGATGTTTAGTAGAAACCTAGGAGAGAACGAGAAGGGGCTCTTTCAAGGCAGATATTTGTCCCATGCATGCACGATGTTTCCGGAAACAAAATCAATTTTCAAGCGTTTCCGAGAAATTGAATGTGCTCGCAGTATGATCTTATTGTTTATGTAACTTAAACGAATGTGCCATTCATACGACCCGTCAAAAGGCACTCGACTGTTCATAAAGAGGATAAGCAAAATTCCCGACAGAAAAAAATTATATCGGTTCTGCTGAAACGTGCACTGTAGCGCGAATCTTTAAAAAGGACGTGCTGTACAGAGAATGAAATGCTTGAAAAACACACTTATCAAGTGTAAAAATTCCTTTTTTTCCAGGAAAGCAAGACTTTCCATTTGTTTCGCAAATTGATGACGTGGCCTTCCAAAGAAGACTTTATCATGACAATTACGGTATTCACCTGGAAATAACTCGACAATACGCTTTTTCACGCATAAATCTTCGTTGACCAGTCGAGAACGACCCGAGTTTACTAAAGGCATTAATTGACGATTTGTTGGCGATATTTATGCAAATATCTCGAAACGTTTTCTCCTGGTGAGTACAAGTGTAAGTGTCTTCTCTCTGTAACAAGTTTCCTTTAGTATTCAACTAAATAGCCTCATTTTTTTGCAGATCTGACAGGTAAAACATTTTCAACAAGTTCATTGTCATGAAATATGAGCACAGTCAAATGTGACAGGCTCGGAGTGTGTAGTTTTTCAGTGTTGTAGACTTCTTTACTTTGATTGCTATTACAATCAAAGACATAAATTCCCTTTTTCCTTTCGGATTCCGAAATCATGGCATCAGTTTAAAGCACTCGCCCTTGCCAAAAACATAGATGCCTTACTTTCG
>OX421457.1:9211876-9216876 GCA_949126865.1 Montipora capitata | reverse complement strand
CATTGACATAAAGAGCGTATGAGCCTGTGATTATTGATGATCAAAGAGCAAACGAGCCGGCTGGTTTGGTGGATGGTTAAAACTGAGTGGCCCTGTATTCTGTAGTTTAGCCAAAAAGGAAAACGTGAACTGAAAAAGAACATGTCTCTTTCCAGTCTTCATGTCACAACTGTTTTGTTTGAAAAGAAATGCCAAATAACTTCTGATTACAGCAATGATCTCCTTTCGTCAGACGCCCAACTTTATCATGCATCCGCGAGATCATTGGCTTCTGTAAATCAGCAACTTCTGTGTTTGACAAATGTAGTACATGCATCGTAAATACTTTTGTTCTTGGGCCATCGTAGTTTGATCAAAAATAAGACACAAACAGCAGTGATAAACATATTGAGCTTGTTCATTTTGATTATGACTTGACGTTTCGTATGTGCTCTACAAATATTTTCAAAAGTAACCGTTGAAATTGAAAACAGCTATTTATATATAACAAAGCAGATGAGGGGACTGGAACCTAGATTAAGCAAATACTTAACAGTAAAATGTATAATAATAGTAGCGATAAGAGAGGGAGCGGATGAGGTTTATTTTGTACTTTCGTGGAGTGAAGGAATCCCATTTCGTGTAGAGACCTGTGAAAGTCTTCTTTCGGTAGATGGACGTCGTGAAAGCGTTGTTTTGATTACGTGTGACAAGAATGTCCAAAAACGGAATTGCACTCCCTCACTTATCACTACTACCGTCTTTGTTCATCTGGCTCCTTGCTACAATCTGCCCTCAATGATCTTCGAAAACTCCTTCTTCAGAACGGCTACCCACAAGGCATAATCAAATATCATATCAACGATGTTTTGAACAAAAACAGGCAACATCAGCATAGCAATCCAGTGTCTACACACTGGACGAAAAAACGGATTTACACCAATTTGCACAGTGCATATTTTAAGCAATGATATACAAAGTTATGTACCGTTGGGCAAAATGAGATCCGCTGACTCGGAGTCAGTCTTCGTGTAAAACTCGTAATTCTCTAAACAATTCAAGCTTTTTCTTATTTGTCTAATGAGCTCACTTTGAACATTGCAGCCCAACTTCCGGAGGCCGGGCAGATCACGTAAAACCTGCCATACCGAGGAAGAAGACAACTTGCAATTTTAAAAAAATCTTCTAGCGGCAGTTTAAAAAAAGAAGAGAATTATTACATATTGATAACTTAAATTTCTTACACTGTCAAAACAAATTCTACTTACTTTCTCCTTCTTGGACAACAGACTATTTTATACCGTGTGCAGTCGACCACATAAAACACTGATGACGTACCTTATTTTAAAAGGTGCTCAATTCTAACTGAACACTTCTTAGTTTCCGGTTCTCCGCCCCCACAAGATCAATATCAATTTGTAATATAAAGGGAACTTATCATCAAGCTCTCACTTCTCGATTAGACAAGAAACCAGCTCGGAGAAGATCATCAATTAGCTTTTATCAGGTTAGTTTAGTGTTTATGCTTGTCCGTCGAAATTCGACACAACTTTAAGTTTTCAAATACTACAGTGCAATCAATTCCAAATATTTTGAAGGGTTATCGAGAGAGCCCGAATTTCGGGAAACGAACGCGGTCTTCTTTAATTTCTTGGCCAAACAACGTAAGCTTGATTTCTTATCTTCCTTCCAGCAACGGTAAAAAAATGCAGAAAAGTCGATTAATATGCCAAGGAGTTTCAAGCGCAACTCTTGAATGGAAACAAGATCGCGAACAACGTTTCGCGTCGAAATTCGGCGAACTATTTCGCTTGAAACGAAGGCATACCACCACTGAACCTAAAACATGAATTTCCCCGCAAATCGGTCACTTGCTAAAAGTTAAGACACAGCAAAATCAAAGACGTGGAAAAGAATTAGGCAAATTGCTTTTTTTATTGTTTCGAAAACCATAAGTTAGATGTCTAAGAAACTAGCAACCGTGATTGTAACTTTCGTAAGATGGCAAAATTTCTTTGCACCGACATGAAATATTCCGGAAGGTGATTGTTCAAATGAAAGCTACTTATTCTTACGAACGGATGTTTGCTATGTTGAAAAAGGTGTTTCTAGCTTTTGTGTTTGTGGGTGAAATCCCATTCAAATGAGTAGGGCTTTCTTTTGGTGCTGTGTTTTTCTGTTGTCAAGTGTTACTTGAACTTTCAAATGGCAAAGCGACCCGGAGAAGAAGAGTTTTCTATGGTGCTGTTATTTCGGTGTACAAGAACTCTGATTCTAACTTTTGAGCCTGTGGATGAAATCCTCAAGAATGATTATAATTTCATGCGAAACCTCAATAATCAGCATTTTGTTATTCTCTGGATAAAATCTATGGCCGCTTTAATTAAAGAACATCTTACTTACAGCGAGGTTTTACTCCAGAACTTTCCAGAGGATAGTTGCTTGAAGTAGATAAATGCTTTCCCAAATACTGTCCTCGTTTTCATTTGCGCTCTCTACCCTTTTTTGGACTATGAATAACCTTTATGTACTAGAATTGGCAAAAAATAAATTAAAATCACCAACAACGTGTTTCTGACAATTCAGACAAAGGCTACTTGTGGTCGGTATTGCTTATTATTCTGAAGTTGCAAAACATTAAGTGTACAATACTGATCTTTTTCAATTTTATAACCTGTGACACAGAGCCTCAACCAGCTTGCACTAGTAAGAAAAGTCTTGACTCTGTATTGGTGATAACAATCTTGTCTGAACTTGACATTGCGAAATTTGCAACTTATCTACCCACACACGCCGAGGTGTCATTTCTTCCTTGGCATCTCTATAACAAATTTACAAGACCACATCCTTTATGACCCTTGCAAAATCTCGAATGACCTCTCATGCTTTCTAAAAATAAATGATGCAGAAATAGACATGGCACGAGAATACTGTCTCACAGTTTATGAGTACTGAATTTCACGACGATGCATGTTTATGCGGAGACTTTGTGTCTTTTGCTCGGAGATAAATTTATCTCCTGGTATCTGCTGCGGATCACGTATGCTCTTAGCTACTTGGAATTCAAATGTATTGCAACGTGTAGCGAATTTCAAATCAGAACCGCTGCCTCCACATGACTTTAGCCTCGAAAGATACTTGAAACTGAGCTCTAACATAATTTTCTACCTACCAACACGGAATTGATTAAGATTACCAAAAACGGTTCTTAGAGGCCTAGCATTTTACTTACTACTGAATAAACCGTAAGGATTAATCTGTTACTTACGTGCATGCTTTTACACCTGGATTCATCAAGATTTGTGAAACTTCACGGCTACATGATTGTTGCTTTGAAGAGCAGGGATAGCATAGCCTCCCGGGTTTGATCGTGTCAAGTTGTTGTTGTTTCTTTACTCTGCTCCGAGAGGGTTTTCTCCAGGTTCTCCGATTTTCCCCTCTCCCCAAAAACCAACATTTTTAAAATTCCAATTCGATCAGATGCAGGACTTTCCTGAATATAACTTTCGAATGAGTGGAGCTTCCTGGGTAAATATCATTAATTATATAATAACCCAATTTATTCACGGATTTTGATTGGTTCTTGCCTATGATCTGTTAGAGGACAGACGCACGATTGACGTCAACATCAGCTTTTATGCGAATATAGTTTAATTCTTTATTATACAAAACAAATAGATTCCATGTTGCCGTGGGTCTGTTCAGTAATAGATCACAGAAGACGTCAAAATGTGGTAAGAACATCAGTGACACTCGGCTATCACCTCGTGTGCCACCTTTTTGTTCTTACCACATTTTGACGTCATCTGTGATCTATTACTGAACAGACGCACGGCAACATGGAATCTATTTGTTAATTATTATTACGGCTAACAAATGATCTCTCTCTTTTGCTGACAGGATGGCTCGCCAGATTTTGATCTTTACGACGCTTGCACTTTTGTCTGCGAAAGCGATGGCACAAAGACAACAAACGTTATTTTTTACAAAGACGAGATTTCAACAATGTAACAGCTCATCGTGCGAATGCGTTCCAAGGAACAATATCCAAGCCTTCAGCAAATGTACCCAATCCTGCGGCAATTCTGGTTGCAAATCACTCAAATGTTCTGCAGAGTCCTGTTACCAAGAATGCCACAACTGTCAAATGGAGTGCACCAGCGACGTCCATTTTTGTAGACAGCGGTGTCTGTCAGGAGCATGCTCTTTGAAGTGCAAGGCTAGTCAATGCGTGAAACAATGTAACGATGGAGAATGCGAAAGCAGATCCTCGAACAGTACAGAATACAAACAATATCAGCTGGTTTTTCCAAGACCTTATCTGATAATTCTGGCTGTACTATTAGGTTTGGTAGCCGTTTTATCGCTTGGACTTTTGGTGTATCTTACTTGCGGGTGCAACTGTTGCAAGACGCAAAACGGTTACTTCAAACTGACATCGTACAGCAGTAGCTTGGAGAGCTTGGATGTGAAACCGACTTTTGTGTAGATCTTCCAGAAAAGTTTAGTGCTACGACACCATTTCCTTCTATGAAAGAATTAACATATCTTACAAAGGCGGTAAACGATTTGATCGATCCGTGCGTGCTAAGTTAACAGGCCGATCAAGATTAATTTCCCTTTTCATAGGTGTTCTTTTAGCGCATGTGTAGATTTTTCTTAGAAAAGAAAACAACGGAGATTAAGAAACAGCGAAGTGTTTCTTGCCGACGCACCTCCAGCATGGTATTTAAAAAAGAGTACAAAAGTCGATAGGATGTCACACAAAATATTGACACTTAAGTTTAATTTAAAGTTTCTTAGCGGCTTATGGCTATATCGGCCCAGACTATTTATTTGAGACATACAGGACCATTAATCTGTATGTATAAAGCTGGAGCATGATTAGAATGTAAACATTGAAGAAGTTGAAAAGGAAAGATAAGCTTGAGTGACACTTTTTTCTCCTTGCTTGAGTCTCTCTTAATTAACAAATGAAGTTGTTAGTTCCTAAAAAAAACTGTGGTTCCGCGTCGATAGGG
>OX421457.1:9171876-9184376 GCA_949126865.1 Montipora capitata | reverse complement strand
GACATTTCATCAATATCTATATAATAAACAGAACATTACATGGCCGCTTGGGGATACGAATTTTATCTTCTCGTGCTGAAAGTATCTCTCACTCGTTCGCTTCGCTCACTCGTGAGAGATACTTTCAGCACTCGAAGATAAAATTTGTATCCCCGCGCGGCCATGTAATATCCTCTATATAATGGATGTTCTACATGTACAGTGCATATTCTTACCTCCTTCAACCATCTGTTTGGCAAGATACAATGCACTCGATCCCGTTGCACAAGCATTGTTAACCTGGAAAAGCAAAGAGCTCAATACAAGATTTAATCTCACATGATTACAAACTTGATAGTGCATGACATGATTAAGTCACTTGTAACAGACCAATTTCTTAAAATGTGTAAGTGAAAATAAACAATGATGTCAATGCCAACAAACAGCCAACAGCCGACCAACAGCTCTTAAACTGATGACTTTACATGTAGCTCTCCATAACACATTGAAAAAGAGAAAGTTTCAGAGACAAGCTTTTCTATCAAATATGACTCATGTGGTCTGTCCAATGTTGCCTGTAATGTGTATTTTGCCTTCTTATTAGTACCCAATCTCTCACTCGACATGATACAGTGTTAATTGTAGTGTTGTAGTGTCATTCGTTCTAAAGAGTGTCTTTGAAGTGTTGAAACCGTTTTGAGCCACTTTAATAATAGTTGATTGGGGGATATTATTACCGTTACGGTATTGTTTTAACAAATTTTTGTAGGGTCAGTGTGGGAGGAACCCTAGGCTCAAAAAGGACTGTGCTTTAAAGTCAGTTAAAGTTGAACCATTAACAGGTGATGCCCCAACTGCAATAATGAACATTTACTATTCGTTATACTATTCCTGAGAACTGTTAAAGTTAAATTTCATTTTCAAGCCATTTCATACATATAGTATCATTTGTTTGGCTCACATTGTAAATTGGAATTCCAGTTAAGCCAAGTTGATACAGAGCTCTCTGTCCACAAGTTGAGTCACCTATTTCCAAAGAGAGAAAATTTAGATAACAATAATATCAATTCTATTTGATCAACCCCTCAGAGAAGATTACAGTCAAGGTGTACATGTATACTGGTTGAGTTCTTTTGGCTTAATACAATACAATAACTTTATTTAGAGTGGGAGATGCAATACACCTTCTGACGTACGTGTACAGCCCTCTAGCTACATGTAGACAGCAGAGGACACTGAGTACAGCCAACTGTCAGCCAACCCATCAGCTGCGAGTGCTGTGTAGCAAATAAAACTGTGAATTCACAGTTTCATCAATGGGATGGATCCAGAGCAAGGTATACGTGGACAGGTACCAAAAAGAAATTACTGTAGTCTTCCTCAGAGGAAGGGCCTGACCATCAAACCAGAAGTAAACCCCACCCACAGCTTAGTATTAAGAAGTAAGTAAAGTCTGTTTGCGAGCCAAGTGGCCCATTAGAGCCGGAGCTTATCCTGGTTTCTGTGGCATGAAGCGACTAGGAGCATTTTTACTCCCCCCTGGATGAGATGCCAGTCCATCGTAGGGTTACCCCCAGCATTTCGCCGGTACCCATTTATACACCTGCAATCGGCGTCAAAATTGTTGAGACACTCTTATCCTTTAGGCGATTTCAAGGTCGGTGCACAAATGGCCGCCTCCCCCGCACCCCCGGAACAATGTTGTGTTTTTCTGTTTTCTACGAGCCTTGTCGACAGCGGTACAACATTGATTAGGGTGGGGGAGGGAGGGGTATCCCGGAAACATACTTTTTGGACAAGTTTTCTTTGCAAACAATGAATGTGTCGTTGCCAGTGTGCTGAGACTGTTGGCAACTGTCTCAACTAATTTTGTCGCATTTCGCTGGTACCCATTTATACACCTGGGTGGAGAGAGGCAGTGTGGGAGTAAAGTGTCTTGCCCAAGAACACAACACAATGTCCCTGGCCAGGATCCGAACCCGGACCACTCGATCCGAATTCGAGCACACTAACCATGAGGCCACTGCGCCTCCCACTAGTATTAAGAAGACACACTTAAAACATGTGTTGGTGGGTTATAATGCAAAAAAATCCTTTCAACTCTTTTCAATATCATAGGTATGTGTACAGTAGGCCAGTAGCTTGGCAAGTCCCAGGAATCCTGACTACAAACAGCACAGCTAGAACTTACCATAGCAATAACCTACAACAGCCTGATCTATACTGCTATAGTCCAACCCAGAGTCTTGGAGAGCTTTCATTCCTTAAAAAGACGACAGAAAAATCATTTTCTTTACCAAAATTTAATATATTTTAAATTAGTAGAACTTCGAATCCCTAGCATGGTATTATTGAAGGAAACTTAAATAAGATTGGCTTGTGAAGTCACTTAGTTTCGAATGACAAATACTTAACAAAAACCTGGTGTTTTGGAGTTACTGTAACAGTAATAACATAATTTAATATTGTTTTTCAAATCAACAAGAGGCTTCTTTAAGCATTTTACTCGGAATCTAAAAACAATATTATAATCGTCATCATGATCGTTAAAAAACCAGGCCTTGGTTGTTCAAAAGGTGGATAACGCTATCCATCGGATAAATCGCTATCCAGCAGGGGCCGGTTGGTCGAAGCCTGGTTAGCGCTAACCGTTGGTTAAGAGATATCAAAACCTATAGGTTTCCATGGTATTTAACGCTGGTTAACACTAACCATGCTTCGAGCAACCCGGGCCAGATACATGTAAGCACTAGCAAAACCAATTGAGTTATCCAGTGGATAGTGATTTATCCAGTGGATAGCGCTATCCATCCTTTGAACAACCAGGTATCAACAGTTTATTCCAGTAATCCACATAATTACATGTATGTACCAATTTGTCCAGGTAATTGCCAATTGAAAGTAACATACATTTTCAAGTTGAAAAGATGATTCTGGATCTTACAAATCCTCCAAAAGGTGTTGCATCAATAACTCCCTTTTAACGCTAGGCCTCATAAACACGTTTTTGTCAATAGTAAAATGCTCAATTTACAAGGTATGCAGCTTATGGACAAACTTCCTAAAATATTCTGAAGTATTTTACCAACTAAACAGATCAAAGTAACTTAATATTTTCAGCTAGACAACACTGAACTTCTAAAATTGCGTCCATAACTGTGACGATGATAGCTTTACTTGATTTCACATCCATAGTTCGGTATATGATTCATTTCATAGATCATTTTGTTCATCGATTCACTCCTCACAGGAAAATTAGAACCCTTAAATGACCAGTTCCCAATGTCAAGTGGCTTCAAAGCTCAGTTGGTTAGAGCGTCGCACCAGTATCACGAGGTCATCGGTTCAACCCCCCTGAAATCCTGAATTTTTCAGGCTTCTTTTATGCAATTGCTAAAATTGCGTCCATAACTGCGAGGATCAGAACAGAATTTTTATAAATCTTACAGAAAGTTTCATCTTGGCCTTTTGATCACTTTCCGGCGATTGATACAAAAATGGGGGTCGCCAACTTTGTTTTTGAGATATGAGCAAGCATTGCTAAGGTAACTTATTACATCACAATAATGACCGGATCTTGTTTGGAAATAGTTGGTGTTTCATATGGTACCACAACTGTGCTGTTACGTGATGGAGTGTGTGGTGCCATTCCTTCTAAATAGAGTCAGTGTCTTTTCAAAGTGTTGAAACTGCTTTGAGCTACCTCAAGAACTTATCTCCGCTTTCATTAGCATGAAGCAACGAGGAGTATTTCTACTCCCCGCTGAATGGGATGCTAGTCCATCGCAGGGTTACCCCCAGCATTTCGCTGGTACCCATTTATACACCTGGGTGGAGAGAGGCACTGTGAGAGTTAAGTGTCTCGCCCAAGAACACAACACAATGTCCCCAGCCAGGACCTGAACCCGGACCACTTGATCCGGAGTTGAGCTCTCTTAACTATGAGGCCACCGCGCCTCCCAAAAACATTTGGAACGCGTCACGAATTTGCGTATCATCCTTGCACAGGGGCCATGCTAATCTTCTCTGTATCGTTCCAATTTTAGTATATGTGCTGCCGACGCGGTTGGTTGCATAGATCTTTGATATGCCTTAATGTAACTGCATGATGCAGTAAGCGAGGTGTTACTGCTGATGTATATGCCTTAATGTGACTGCCAGATGCAGTTATGAGTCACATGTAGCTATCTGAAACTTGACTATTGTGACCATGTGATGCAGTTCTAGTCAATTATACCAACAATCATTTCACCCCTGCTCACCACAGAGTCTCTGAGTAGCTCATTGGTTAGAGAATCAAACTAGATCACGAAGGATTGTGTGTTCAAATCCCATCTGGGGCTTAGATTTTCCAAGTTTCCATTTGATGCACAATATCTTTGCTGTGGGACAGACAGATGACAGGGTAGTAACCCACCTGCTTCTTTGGCCATATCAGGATAATCAAAGTCATCACGGCGACCAGGTTTTTCAAACTAACAAAATAAAGAGTTTATAATTATAGCAAAGTACATGAAGTAATGCCAAGTTTCTTTTCTTTTCATAAATGTAAATCTTTTTTATATAGATTGTAAAGTTTATTCAGTTTATTTGAAACCAAGCTACATGTAGGAATGTGAGAAAAACAATACGGCTTTATTGTGTACATTTGATACTTATTTGGTAGCACACTTGACCTCATATAGACAAGCAAGATTCCTCCTTTGAAAACCCTTTCAAAGTATGACTTTTGACCTTTCCCAGTTTTTCAGAGAGAATGACTGGCTGAAACAATTATCACAATTGCTGGCTTAAACTCTGAGTCAGTCCATGGATGAGGCAAAGAAAATAGTATAGAATGAAAAGACAGACTACTTTATTTGAGAAACAAACTCAGCCCAGTTGGTATACAATACAAGCATAACTATTGAAAGCCTACACAGCAATTAAGGTTGGGTAAAACTGAATACTAACAGTGTTAGAAGAATATACAAACCAATGAAGGTGCCTCAGAGAGGGAGGGGCTTGGGGTGGTGTAATGTTTTCTCCAAACTTCTCCCTCCTTCCCTCACACTTCTGTGATCCGTTCCAAAACTTAGCACTCCCCCCCCCCCCCCCCCCCTCCTCCTTCACCCCACTAATGAGGCAGAGTTCAACAAAGCAACTGATGAAAGCACTGAGCATGTGATGTAAGGCCCTTCTGGTCCAGACACCAGATCGGAGATGTGTGAGAAAAACATTTTCCACTTCTTTCGTTCTGTAGCCAGTGGAAAATACTGCTTAATCAAACGCGATTGCTAGTTCAGCCCCAATCTTGATCATTACAATGAGATTATATAATTAAAAATATGTGCAGAACCTTATTTTGTAAGCAAAGTACTGACAATCTTATGAAAATTATTTCTTTACAAGAATGCAATTCCCATGCGAATTATATCTCATATTAAGATCTATTGTATGAAATAATTAAACAAGGATGGAAAAGGTCATTTTGCTGAGTAACTGCTACAAACATGACGTGACAACTTGCAAATGCCAAACTAATATATAATTTATAGAATCCTTGAGCTTACGATGACAGATTTTTCATTTGAGGGAAGGTCTAGAGAAAATGATAAAATGTACCTTACCTTGGTCATTCCAACTCCAACTACGTACACTTTTCCTCCTGGCATTGTCAAAAATCTTACAAATTTCGCTACCAAACCAATCCCCGTAACTCAAGATCTGTTCGAACAGGCCGCTCACCCCAGATCTTTTGGCCGCGTGAGCAATGAAAATATCAGATTTCAGTTGGATAATGGTGGGAGGTAGAGTGCGTCCTGCGCACTGAAAATGAAACGTAAATCGCGTACCGTGTAATAAATTGAGTCAAGAAATGGAAATGTTATAGAAGAGGAATAAATAAACAACGGGTCCAAGTCTCAGGGCTGCACGATATTCCGTACTTGAGGTATTCGGGAAAATATACCACTCAAATTTGTAGAGTTTAGTATGGAGACGCCATGTTGAGTGCTGAACACAACGAGCCAGAGATAACCGGAAGTTAAAAAATGCGACTCACACGGTTGCTAAGGAGTGACGTCATATTCATGGTCAGGACATATCATCATGGCCAATCTCGTACCCAGAGTCCTCGGGCTTCTTGGCCAGCGGGTGAGCGCCCGGAGAGACTCTGGGATAATCGACTCCATTTTCCCAGAAAACGTGGGTTCCGGTCTTATGACGTATGGTTGAGTTTAAACGGAAGCAGAAAAGAGAAAACCGTTAACAGTAGAAATGGCGGGTTGAAAGTGTTCGAGAAACAAGAATTTTAGCCTTACACACAAAGAAACTGGAGAAATCATCATTGGCTTGCTGTAAGAGCAAGTGAAGATGAAACCTCTGATACTTTCGGTGAGTGTATTTTTGCTGTTTCAGCATACATTCCATCGTTCAGAATGCAATGAGAATGCCATCGTGTAAGCAACACGATCGACAATTTTTTTGTGGAAACGACACAAATGTCCTCTTCTCCTACAATTTGATGTTTCCGTAATTCTGAATGGCCTCGACAAGACCTTATTCGGCAAGATTTCCGCACAGGTCCCTACTTCATTATGCATACGCTCCTTTGTTTCAAGAAAACAATAGCGATAACAATAGACGTCCTTTGGAACTGTGGCGCTTTGTTCTTTCTTTTTAGAGGTTTTTTTTCTAAGTCTATATGGACTTTAAAAAAGTCGGTCGAACTTCTGTCTGAAATACGGAAAATCGAACAGTTTTTCCTGCAATTTCGGCACTTTTCCTGCAATTTTACCCATTTTTCAGTTTTAGAATAAGCGCAAGAAGTGGAGTTTCAAGCAATCGTTGTAATAGGGTTCAGATTCGCAAACATAACAAACAAACGAAATAAAAGTACTGTCATAAGAAATTTAATGGCTACCTGCTCTTTTTATCGTGAAATTGTTCTTCCTGTCTGCTTAAAAATTCGCCGAGACATTGCAAAGTGTATATTTTCTTCCTTTCCTGTATTTAGGATCACGAACGGTGCATTTAGAGGGATTTTGCGATTTATCGCTCTTTGTAGAGATCGGCAATATGCTCAATGATACTTCCAAGTAAATAGCTTTGGTAGAGATCCATGGATGTTCCCGTACGAGGCATACTTCGTTTCACTCCCCATCATGTCTTTTCAATGCCCTGCTGTGGGCTCGTTTGTCTGGGTCGACGAAGTTTAGGCGATGGTTAACTGCGGTGAGATGATGTTAGCCCTTGTCTTGTCGGCAGTTGTAAACTTTCCGGCCACAGGTAGCTAGGGCTAATATTTTTTCAAGGAAAGTTTACGGTCAGAAAATTAATATGTGTTCTGGCGGATTGAAGGCTATCCATTGCAGTTTTTTCTTGAGCATCGCGAAACAGATCCATCTCCCGATGCGGCACTTTGTCTTTGCCAACTGACTGCGTTTTCACACAGGTTTTGGACACGGAAGACGAAAGTAAATTGTTTTCTTTGCACCACTCTATGCACGACTCTGGAAAGGCTATAAAGCAGGGACAATTTCCAAATGATCAAATCTCCCATTGCTGTGACCCTTTTACTTCGGTGGCCATCTTGATTATTACGAAGACACAAGTTTGCCGCGAGTTCAAAAGAAGGGAAATATGAAACGAGTTTAATTGCAATGAACTCGTGCATGAAAGTTTCCCATGAAAGATGCACCAATCAGACTTTAAGCGTGGTATACTCTTGCACGCAGTGAACTTATAAGTGTGCCGCACGCACGGGGCATGAAGGAAAAGCAGGTCACAGTTGACAGCAATACTGGAAAACCTAAAACTATCACAGGGACTAACCTTAAGCCTAAACAGTGCCTTTAGTCGTAATTAGGGTTACGGTTAACATTATTTAAGGGATGAGTTGTTTCAAGAGTAGTAAAACAGGGATCTCTTAACGGTAACCTACAAGTGTAAGTTCGATTGTAGGTGCTCGGCGCGGCACGTGTATATAATTACGTATCATTCTTATGTAAATAGTCAGCCAGAATTCAAAATAAATATCATTTTCAAGGTGTGAATCAGCAACTTGACACGTTAGCTCAGTGGTAAAGAACAGGGACAAGTAATCCAGAGGTTTACAGTGGGTCAGAGTTCAAGGCAAGCTGCGAGTGACATATCATGGGATAAAATGGCAGAAAAAGCCGAGCGGGATCTGGAAATAAGAACAAGACGAAGGGATAGAAAGGGGAAAGCTGGGACAAGGAAAACGAGTAACGATGTGGGCGATGAAGGGCAAGAAGAGAGAGAGGGAGGGAGAGAAAAAATGAGATCCGTTTTTATTCATCCCGTAAGTACAAATTACCCATGTATATATTCGGTTCTCTTGGGTATACGTATTGTTCTACAAAATAATAGCGCGAATGAATAATTAATTTATTCTGCATGCATAATGAGTAGGGACCTGTACGGAAATCATTCCCCTTATTCCACGGATTTCGCCTCAAAGAGACTGATGTAATGTTTCCCCACGGTACTTTTGCAACGGCAACAGTAATCACTTTTTAGCAGCGTGAGAAAATTCCCGTGCGGTATAAGACATAGTTCAAACCTCGTCGTTTTATTATTTTTGTGATTTACATATTTCTGAGGTAGAAAAAATCAAACAGCACTGAAACTACAATCATAGACAAAAGTAGTTGGGAAGGTTATGTAAATGAACCACACCAGAGCTGTATTTCAACCTGCTTCTGTTAAAGCTCAAAAGAAATAGTTTCACTTTCTCTTACGTAGCCCCCCTCAGTTTTGCACAACATTGAAGGAGGGGGGAGGGGTGAGAAGCAATAATAACTTCAAAAGTGCTAACCTTCCCAACAGTTTTGTCTAGGATTGTAGTTTTAGATTTTGAATGTCCCTCCAAATTCTTGGGCTTCCGAATTACTTACTGACTTCCTGTCGGACTGCCATTGCTACGCAATCGGCCAATCAAAAATATAGTTCAAATCGATTATCCCAGAGTCTCTCCGGGCGCTCACGCGCAGGCCAAGAAGCCCGAGGACTCTGGGTACGATATTGCATCATGGCTGGTTTGTGGTTGTGTTGACGGTTGTGTTGTGGTGTTTTCACAAGCAATTAAGACGAGATTTTTTTGAACATCGAGCAATAAAGCGCGCCAGCGGCCAAAAATCCCATAAGAGCTTGCGCGCATCTTACTTTCAGATCAGAACTTGTACTGTCGGCCATATTGTGTCGTGGTGGAAGAGCACATAGAAGTTGTGTTGAGTGCAAGCGATTAGCCAACCATTTTACACAGGTATTTCATTCAGTCACTTCGGAAAGATCTGTAAAGCTTTGAAAAACGTTTTGAAGCGGTGAATTTATCGTACTTAGTTTAACCTTCTTGCAAGGTTATAACCAGTACGCAAATTGTTCGAAAAGATCTTTCTGCCGTAAGATTTCGAGTTCTCCGACTCTGCTAATAAGAGATCCAGTCTAGAATTAGTGTGTCAAGACTTGCTTTTGGACTATCTTGAGATTGCAAACCTAGGATGAATTCTTATTACACTTCTATTAAAATAGTGTGAACAGTTCTTTTGTCATTGCCTTGTCTGTGACCGGTGATCTGATATTCGAGTTAGAGGTAGTCAAGTTGATGTGGAAGCAGCTTCTGTCACTTGCGTTACGGTTCAGTGAGGTTTCCTACAGATCGTTTTCGGACTGCTGTTGTCGTTACAGCTGGGTGTACTCTATCGCTAGACCTTGCAAAAGGTAATTTTGTCCTTTTTTTTTTTTTTGAAAGGTATCGAGTATTCGTGGATAGGTTCCTTTAGAGTTGATTTTCAGCTTATCTCCCGCACACTTCTTCCGTAAAAAGGTTCGTGAGACCCCCAGTGTTTAAGTGTTTCCTTTTCAGTTCCCCCTTTAAAATTACACATTAAGATTGTGTTCAGCTTAGCTTCAATTGTCAACTTTCAATTTCGATTGTTGAGTTGAATTTATCATAAAATTTGCCACAAATGTTTCACTTTCCAATTCACTAGAGTTAAGTCTAGCTTATATCAAAGTTAAAAAAAAAAAAGGGTTATTAAAGGTTTGATCTTTGTGAAGAATTGAAAAAAAAAAAAAAAAGGAACTAGTCCCAGCTGAGCCTCAGAGATTGTAAACAATGTCTTCATCAGTACTTACTTGTAGTATATGTAAAAACCCTACAAGGAAGGAAGAATCTCGTCCCATAAATGATGTTAAAGGAAAAATGTCAAGCCTGTAGGAATACCACTATCCGCCTCTGATGTTCAGCGTCCAAATGCACAACTCCCCTGTACAAGCTAAAACATTTAAAGTCACTACCAAAGTCCACTTATGTCCAGGTTTGACCCTAATTAGATACACGCCCAATTTTGACATCCAACACAGTGTCCCTTTAAGTCTAAGCATTTGCTACCTATTTTCAACAATAAGGTAAGGGTAAAGGTCAGCATTATTTTTAGCTTTGGGTAAATGCAGCAGTTAAGCTTCACTTAAAGAGCAGCATTTGGGGGACACTGTGACATAAATTGTCTGTATTCTGAGACACAAGTGATGTTGAAGTTGGCGAGAAGAGCAAGCGGACACTTTGTGACGCTTATTGAAATCCGCGTGCATCTAATTAGGTGCAAACCTGGACATATCTCCCAAAGTCAGTAGATGATTTGTTCCCTGAAGCTAAGAAAACTTTTTTGGAATAAAAGTTTGGCTGTGTGGCCCTCATAAGCAGTTTAAGGTGCTGTGGTGCATGTTATGTAAGGTTGCACAGGCTGTCACCCAGTGTAAACAAAAGTGTTCCACAGCCCCTGTCTGCAAACAATTCTATTCAAAATCAAGTTGGTTGTGCCCCAGTGTCATATGAACTGACGTCAAAGCGAACTCAGCGGAGGATTTGAAACAAACTTTAAAACTGTGCAAGGCAAAAAGTGGCTGAACTTAAAACAGAAGTTGAAAACATGGGTGCCTCAAATGAACAGATCTGCCAGGAAATTCTTGAAGGCCAATTTGATGGGGTAAACTTTCCCTCTTTTAACTCACATGGTAAAATTCTACCATACATATTCTACCTTACTAGTTGGTTTTTCAGTTTATTTGGATTGGTAATGAAAAGATGAACACAATTCAAGGATCTCCCAAGCCCGCGAAACTGAAAACATGGCATACTGTCATGCTTGTATAACAGGGTAAAAGTTACTACTGGTAACCCTACAAAATACAGTAAAGACCCACACATAAGAACCTAGAATTTTCGAGGTCAGGCTGAGCAGGTTCTAATATTTTAGGCTATTTTTTCATAATTCAGACTGATTACATGTAGTTTCTTAATAGGTTCTTATTTCTCAGAGGAACAACAATAAATTTCTATATTTTATTCATAAGATATGTAGACAGTATTGCACTGAAGCTTTATGGAAAACATATTTCTAGAGAAAATCCAATAAAATGCCAATCAAAGAAAACATATACACAATAGACCTAATCGGCTAACTCAATGTTGTACCCAATTCAAATCTCCCGAGATTAAGATTCTTTGTGTATTGTATTTGCATTATAATGTACCATTCATATTTAAATGATATGGAAATACCTGAAACAAAACGTTTTATTCCCAGAGGGTTTGAATTGGGTACAACATTGAGTTAGCCGATTAGGTCTATAACAGGAGTTTTCTCGAGGGTGATTTTTTTGTAAAAGTACCTCTTTTTCTTTGCCAGGCTTTTGGTTATTTTTAAAATGCCAAATTTCAGCCTGTACTAGGTTCTTATATGTGAGTTTGTACTGTATGCATTATTCCCTAAAATAGAAAACTAATCCAGGCTATAAAGAGTACTCTTTTTGCATTCTAATAATCAGATCAGAGTCAGTAATTATTACTGACTAATTCAACGTCAGGACATTTTTCCTTTACCTTTGATAATAAAAAAATAAGATCACAATATTTTTCACCTCTATCAGTACTTTGCACGAATATTGGCTTTAGCAATGTTTTGGAAACATGATTGTAAACATGCGAACCTCACTCTCTAGGAGGTGTTTCTTACTAGAAGTAAAAAGTAAAAGGAGCAAGCCATTGTCTTCACTTCTTTGAAATTCCATTCAGGAAAAAGTGAATGCAAATGCTAACATCATGGAGGGCTTAGCTCTCAGCTACTCCAGAGAGAGACCTGGAAGTCCCAAATGGGTTGAACTGTTGAGCTGTGTGGCACAGCAATACACAAATAAGGAAATTAAGCGAATGTTCAGGTTTACTAACAGTCGAGGAGAAGAAGTATCATGCACAGACTACGAATTAACAAAAGCTAGACTTTATAGTAAGATGTATGGTCCAGGAGCAGCACTTCCGAAAATAAGATGCCAATATAGTCATAAACTTCCACCAGAAGCCATTGCTTTTGTCTTAGAATTTATCCATCATCTAGACAGTGAAGAGTATTCATCTTATAAAAGTGGCCCCTGTGATGGAAAACAAAAATCATGGATAAGTGAATTATTAGGAGGAGGAAATCAACCTGTTTTGTGGTTCAATTAAGCAAAACAAGTCT
>OX421457.1:9149376-9154376 GCA_949126865.1 Montipora capitata | reverse complement strand
AATATTTTAAAAATGGAGCAAAAAAGATAGCAATAAATTTCCAAACGGTTTTCTCTTCCGTCTAAATAGTTACATACTGTATTCGCGTGGGTCCGCGTCCAACAGAAAATACGAAGATTTCTGGTGTGTTTTCAAAATTAAGTTGTTAAAATTGCCATTCAAGAGATCCATAGAGAAAAAATATATTAAGACTGACGAAAAAAAGCAATGCAAGAGGTCTCTGAAAGTTTAGAAATGTATTTCAGTTGCTCAAAAATAATTCTAAAGTGAATTTAGCAGCAATATTAACCGATATCATACTTAACATGTCATTGCACCTCATGTTGGGTACACTAGAAGGAAACCTTTTAGTTGCAATTACATTTTGCCATAGTCGTTGCAAGCAAAATGAAAATTGTTTGCTAATCTCCAATATATAGCCAAAGCAACAATATTCAAAGCTGAAAATTTTATTCAGGAATCCCGCTTGCAAGCAGGGAGAGTTTTACTGAATTAAAATACTACTACAGCTAATAATACGCTTTCATCACGTTGTAGGGGGTTAATTCTCGACCTATTCTAAAGTTTTAGAATCCACATCAAATTGAACGTATTTTCCTTTAATCGAGAAAAATCCGTGGAAAGGACGCCTTGCCTGAGAGTCTTTCTTCACTTAAAAAATATTCTGAATTGTCAGGAAACGGTGGAACCGTTGATTCTCTTGGATTTTCCCGACATATATAAAATATATCGTCAGAATCCTTTGTAATTGTGTTACTGGAACACGGAGAGTGCTTTTTGGCATCGCTATTTTAAGGGCTGGCGGCAAGGTACATCTTACTATTTTATACCGTTCCTTTAATTATTAACTTAACGCCCTCAGATGATGACATGATTCCGTGAAATCTCACGTCTCAAACGATTTGCGATGATAGATACAATGGGAATGAAATGTTGCAAGGAACTGGGCATCCAGCTGAGACCAGAGTTGACTCCGGCTTCTCAGCTGGATGCCCCAGCCGTTTTTTGGTTGTAAGAGCGCGTGCGGCTCGTTATGGCATGATTCGTCCCAGCAATTTACATGAAATTTACAAACAGAATACTGTAAATTTCTTTAAAATATTTCCATGTTATTTACATGTTTTGTTCAAATGTAACTCTTCCAAAGGATCCTGTAGTTCCAATTTCCAATGAATTTACAGAACCAACAAAAGATGTAAATATCATGTAAATTTTATATACGAAACAAAAACATGTTAAATATATTTTACAAAACATGTAGATTGTAATTTACAAGCTGTGAATTTAGATTTACATATACGCCTGTACATTTTCAACGTTTCCAGTGAGATCCCCTTTGCTGAAATTCAACCCTGTAAAATAAGTCTACCATTTCTCCAATAGGCATAAGATTACTCTTTAACCATCCTCTATAAAGAGCTGTACCATGTGTTCAAAGTTCCTAGTACAGATGACGGTAATTTTGAATAAGGTCTGATTTTTGTTGCCAGGTCATATTGTTGATGTCATCAGGTTAGGCAAGTAGAGCAGATCCATTTAGTATTTATTAACACTTTTTGTGCCAGTTATACATTCCTCCAACAAACCTTGCGAATATTTATCACTATATTTGATTCTGTTACACTTAGGGCGCTTTCCATGCATTTGGCAGAACTGACCGGCCAAACCAGGCATTTGGAACGACTAACTTTACACCGCCTTCAAATTAACACTCTTTGAGGATGATATACAATCCTCGGAAGAATGCGAGGGGTTATCATGCGAGTGTTCCTTCAAATTGTTGCATTTTCTTTGCAAACTGATGGGTCTGGCCGGCCAGTTCTGACAAAAGGAAAGCGCCCTTAGAGACAGATGGTCTGAACCATAAGTGATCACAGCAAGTGCATATATATTCAGGGCCATGTGTTATCTTATGACGAAAAGACTAAATTACTTTTGACATGGAATGTCTACAGTAGAGTCTTGACCTTGACAAATTTCAGCTTGGTTTAGCCTTGAGCTCTGCATAGCTTTCCTTAAATGGTTCTGTGCTTTTCTGTTTAGTTCTCTGATATGTTCTGGATTGGAAACTTTACCCTTGTGAAATGTTTGCTTTTCATATTCCCTTGCTCCTTCAATATTTTCATATCTTTTTGGTGTTTTGCATTGTTTTTCTTTTCCCTGATCCGAACTCTTTATTTTGTCTCTTCCGTTTGATAGATTCTCTCATATAACTTCTTTTTGCCACTGCTTTGTAGAAATTATTACTGACACTCACATCATTTTTGGTCATGGTTTATTAATCGATTATTACCTCTGAAAAATTGTTGACATTGGTAACACTGCTGATTTCATAACCTGAAATACTGTCATTATAATAACCTAACTGAACTGCTGAAACACATAGTTTCTTTCATCTAGATGTCCAATGTTAATAACAGTAGTTCCCTGTTGTCCGCTTATAGGACTGATAACAGTTAGTGGTGCCCACCCCTCAATGGATTCATTTATATGTATTGCAACATTTAATACATCGGAAACTGCTTGCACAATAAGTGCATCACACCATGTATGTTAATGTGACAATACACCCACAATTGCTCTGTAATGGGTCCAATAAATTGTTGACGGTTGTTTCTGACATATTCGACTCCAGCAGCATGCACGTTCATGTGATAGGAAGGATCATTGTATAACTGGTGGGCAACAGAAGAAAAGAAGCATGAACCATCTGAGGTACATTCTAGTGTCTTCAATCCTTTCTGAGCAAATCGAGCCTGCAACAGTGTTATAGAAGGATTTCTCAGTACTGCATGTGTACACGTTCCATGAGCAACAGGGCCTGGGTTCGATTTAATGTCTCCTGATATCAATAGCTTTTCTCTTGTTAGACAGTAACTCTCATTTTGTTGGTTCAGTTTTGTTGAATGCTTAGTAACAGATTGATCCTGACTACACAATAGAACTGACAAGTCTTTTTTGTGTTTAGGAGTCCTGCGGGTAATAAGGTAAAATGGCTATTAGAATCTCCTACTCTCGAAGATTTGTTACGTCTGAGTTGCCGTCTAGGTCTAGACATTCTTACTGCAATATAATATTATTTTCCAAAAGCGAGAGATAAACACTTTCTCAACTCAGACGAACTCGGTACGTTCTTCTTTAAATAATGCACCATACACTTTCTAATTACCTTGTCTTTATGAAACAAGCTCGACGTTTTCTTATAAGGAATTCTCAGTGGAAGGTTCTCTGTTCCAGGGAGCGTGTTTGCATTTGCGAACGGCCTCAGCCCTTGCTCTATCGTAGGAGATTGGTACGGATTCCTTATCAGTTTTCCTTACATAATCGATGACCGAGTCTTTCGACAGTTCGTCATTATGGTCCGCCACACAAGTACTAGTGTCTGGAAGCATGGGTTGCTTGGTTGCCTCACTGTTTTTCATGTCACTGATGTTCAAGTTGGATTCATATGGCTTTGATGACTCAGCTTGCAAAACTTCGTGATAGCTTTGATAACTATTGGTATACTTTGATAGCTTCGATGTCACTCTCCAAATGGAAGTCACCTTCCAAATGGAGTTTATTAATCCCTCGTGAGCTTAGGGGATCGGCAGAGACTGTCTTCTCGAGTCTTCTCACCACGGTCAGTGTAAAATGCAGACTGAGGTTATAACGTAACTGTTGAAAAAGCCCAAACCCCTTAGAAATGCTAACCTTAGGCCTAATTAGGCCTAGCTTAACTATTAGCATTTCTAATGGGTTTGGGCTTTTTCAACAATTAAATTATAACCTCAGTCTGCATTTTACCCCCGGTCTGCAGTCTGCAGTCTGCGTTTTACACTGACCGCTTCTCACCATGTGTCTGTCGATTCCATTTCGACATGTATTATTATTAAAGTCTTCGCGTTGGAGAGTGCAAGGCGGTGCACAATTAATTGCACCATTGTGTACTTGTTCAGAATCTTTTGCTTCACCTTCGAAGAACGCCGTTTCTTAACTTCTTCAGTTTCTTGCTTCTAAATGCAGCGGAAGGTGCTCAAATTAAACACTTACGAAGAAAGCCACAAACAGCAATGGCGGCGCACAACCTTGTAGCGAACAGGAAGTCAGAGCTGTGTTGTGATTATCCATCCTGATTGGCTAATTAGATCGAACTTCCGGTTACGCAGGAGTGACAAATTTGCATGAAGATCCCCACCAAAACTCGTGGATATATCCACGAGTAAAAATGAAGACCCGGTTCTCTCTGTCGATTGGAACTTGAAAATCTTTTCATTTTCCTTCAGTAACTTAGGAAACAAATTTAAGAGGTTTTGAATACAAATTGCCGATCCGGATGTTTTATAGAAATAGTAAACTTAGAAATTTAAAATTGCAGAATCGCTATCGTTTCTTATGTAAGACTGAAGAGGAATCCCTCGAGCATTTAATTTGTTACTGTAAATCAGTTGAGGTCTTGAACCTGGGAAGAGGTTTTATCTTGGGTGGCTATGCCTAAAAATGAGCATAAAATGCTACATTCGCGTATCTTTTGTTCGAGAAATTCAGTATTGATAATTAATCATGTTCTTAAGCTTGGAATATTATTTATCTGTAGGTTATAATAAAAAACCATCATTGGAAGTGTTGCATGTTTCCGTTCTTTCGATGGGTAAAGGTATTATCGACTGTCTCTGAAAGGATTATTTCTTATTTTATTAGTTGCCATCTTTTTGAGCAACATCGCAGTATCTTCTCAGTGCCATAATCTTTTTCCCTTCCTCAGATAATTAGATAAGCATTATATACCATAGAAATTTGGATAAACTGACCCTTTCAATGCCTTTCTCCTAAAATCACGGCAAGACTCCCCTGTCATGTTAATAATTTACGTGACTGTACTAATAGTTTTCAGAACTTGCCGATGTTAATACGTTTATAAGGTATGGAACTTAACAAGTCCCTTCAAGTTTAAGGTTATATCTATAATCTTAACGTGATGATTACACTTTCATGATCATTCAGCGGCATTGAGTGCTGGA